>JAQIUQ010004959.1:50000-150000 GCA_030378365.1 Hybognathus amarus | reverse complement strand
GTCACAAATGCATTAAAGATTAAATCTGTAGTTTCTGAAAGGTGCTTTACAAATAAAATTTATTTGAATTAAAGATTAAATGCATTAATTTCTCCATATAACAGCACTATAATATTTTCAATCATTCTTTGCCTGTTAACTTGCATGTAAAAAAAATATCTTTAACATTATTTAATATAGAGTCAGAGCCAGATATAGGATTTTGAAGGCCGATACATGATCTCGATATTCCTGATATATCTGGCCGACATTATTATTTTTATTTCAGAAACGTGCAACAAAATATTAACAGATTTCCCTAACATTAGTTATTTGTAGTTATTTATGAGTTTTAACTAAAATAGTATGTAAATGCATTTTAAAAAGAAACTTGTTTCTATTGTCACAACAGAACAGAGGAACATCAAAATATATTAAAGTTCTGATAAATAAAATAATAATTAGTCCCTACATTGCCTTATAGTTATAAGCTACCTTTACCTGCACTTTTTGACAACACTCATGACATGGTTGAAGCATGATTCGTCCGTTTTTATTTTATTTTTGAAAGATTCATTTATCGGCCATTATAACTGCCGATACTGATATATTTAGAAAATGCCTAATATCGGCCGATAATATCGGTTTGGCTCTAATTTAATATTCATATTTTAATAACAAATTGTGCTTTGGTCACCATTGGTCACGTTGCTGTTGAGAAAGTGCGTCAAATATTCATAGGTGTGCGATGTTCGCACCTTCCCGCGTCTCCTTTCTCTCTGAACGTCTCTGGTTTAGGCCGTCTGAAGGGATTCTGGGATTCTCTACTGATCGTGTCCTGACCGAAGCAGATCAGTGGCTACTGCGTATTATTCCTGAGCGCGCTCACCTTGCGTTCCCTTTCTGCTCGACTGCGACAGGACGTGTTTCACCCGAAATGTTCTGTGTGTTAAGAACTTAATCTGTATTTATTAACATCCTTTAACTCATGCAACATATATATATCCAGGTGCTTTTGCTCAGCATCTACACAAGGACAACGAGAAGCAATCGAGTTCACTGTCCGTAAAGCTGCATTTATATGGAGCAAACACTCTTAGGAATTACTGACGGATGAGTTCAGATGGTTTCTGAATGTATCTAATGTACATCCAAACCTGTATGAACACAAAAGGAGATGTTTAGCAGCATGTGCACACTCCTCTTGTCCATACAGTGCTTGATCAACACAACAAGCACCAGAAATGCCACTAAAAGGGGACATTTACCGGTGAATAATGCAACATCCATCTGGAAAGACATGCCTCTGCATATATTTTTGCCTCTGCCTATAATGCGAAACATCCCATCTGTGTCTGACTTAGAACTACATATGGAAGTATAAAAATAAAATTACAAGTGGTTTGTGCTTTTCATACTGTTGTGAAAATAAAAGAAACGATATATCGGATCTGGCTGATACATGTTCATTTTATTGATATCGTTATCGGCCTGATAAGTAAATGTGGCCGATATATTAAAGCCGATACATGATGCGCACTGTTCAACATGATGGATTTGAATTGCTTGAAATATGATTGGAATCACTTCAAATATGGAAAATACAAGCGCAACACTATCTTTAAGTTATCGGCTACGCAAAATTATGAGAACATTATAATTGTGTGTTTGGGATGTGGCTTTTAATGGTGACACTTTTGTTTTTGTAATCAGGCTCTCAAAAATTATATACAAATTTGGATTTAGATTTATCGGCCGATATATCGGTTATTGGTTTTCAAATATAAAGATTATCGGTTATCGGTATCGGTCAACCTTTTCATATCAGTGCATCCCTAGTAAACATTATTAGGTTAAGTGTAGATAGTACGTTGTTTTTTATAAGCAGTATAGCATTAATGTTGCAGCGCTACTAACTGGACTTTTAATTTTATTTCAGTAACCACATTTCCAGATTCACGTTCATCCATTTAGTTTAAAACTGAACATGAATTTAGAGCCATTCATAAAGCAATAACTTTGCAGCGGGGCGTGACTTAAAAACGTGTGAATGTGAAATTACCCACCCACATCCGAGTTTCGTGTGACGCATTTGCACGGATAAGCGAAGCCTGTGATTTTACCCGAATTTACTGACTTATCTCCCGGATATGATCTCATCAGGCTATAGCTTTGAAATGTCTTGTCTTTATTCTAGCTTTAGTCTAGCTGTATATAAATATTATTTTTTATATTATTACAAGTTCTTAAAAATAATAAATAATAATAATAATAAAAAAATATTAACCATAAAATAAACTATCAATATTATTAATAAAATAAAATTGTAATGATGCATTCTTTTATAAATATTTCAATATTTTTTAAATAAACTATTACATCCCTTAATATACTATTAAAATATTATTTTGAAATAATCATTATAAAATATAATATATACTCATATTATATTATCTGTATATATTATTTCACAGGACCTCTGTGTTCGGCGAAATATAGTAGGTAATTTGCGGGGGAATTTTTACTTTACAAATTACAGACATGAACGATTCGCACAGGGTTAAGATCACAGACAAACTCCGCAATTATTACAAATTACTAAAGGTCACCAGATAATACTAATCCTGTGCGAATAGGGCTTTGTGTTCCACCGAAGAAAGCGACATGGCGGTAAATACATAACTTTTTGTGTAAATTGTACCCTAGAATATCCCCTTAAGATATCAGACTGATGTTTTACTCTTCAAAACAAAACCACAGCTAATTCGCTTCTATTGCACATTAATCGCCTCAGTGCATGAAAACACACAATGATTATTTTAACACTCATAATGAAATGATTCAGTCATGCAGGATTTTGACACATTGTGATCTTCCATTCAGAATATTCCATAATTCCTGCAATTTCCGTGATGATCCGTCCCCGCAGATAACCTCATGCCTGAAGCATGTCTAATTTAAATGCTTTACATACTCCCCCCCCCCCTCTCTCCTCCACTTACATCTCTCTCTCTCTCTACACACTCTCCTCCTCTCTCTCTCTCTCTCTCTCTCTGGATTGGAATAAGGGTGAAGCAGAGTTCACAGTCGCTGAACTCTCGTTGACCCGCCTGACAACAGAACAGACTGTCTATGTGCTCACACCTTGGGAGATTTAAACACACACACACACACACACACAAGCATACATGCGCGTGCGCGCACACTACTTACTCTCTCTCTCACACACACACACAGTCTCTCTCTCTCACACACAGATACACACATACTCTCCTCACACACTCACGGTTTTGGTGTAGGTGAGTGTTTGTTAGTTGCTTACGTATGTTTTGTACATTGATTTCACATTTCAGAAGTCAGTATCAGATATCAGTGTTTGTGTGTGTGGCAGACTGGCTGTGTGTATAATTTGATTTTATAGATTTAATGTATCTTTATCCGTCATTTGACCTTTGACCTCAAAGTTCTGGAGCGTAATGGCTGCTTTAAGCTGATTTATTTGTGTGTGTGTGTGAATGCATCCATGAGGATTATGAGGATATAGGACTCGCATGTTTATAGTCACACGTATACTGTCCGTTGAAAAGTTTGTGGTCAGCAAGACTTTAAGAAAGGTTAAAAGCGTCGGTCATTACTCCAGTCTTCAGTGTCACATGATCCTTCAGAAATCTCTCTAATTATGATGCTTTGATGCTAACATTTATGATCATTATCAATGTTGAAAACAGTTTTATAATTCTTTAACCCTCTGGGGTTGTTCGTTTAACAGTCACACTTGGGGTGTTCGGGTCCAAATGGACCCAAAGGGCAGGATTCATATTTATGAAAAAAAAATCATATACTTTTCTTTTATATGTTTGATCATTTTTGATTTCTTTTCTTTTTTGGCACATTGTTCATTGAGCATAATAGAAATTTTTTTATTTTCATTTAAAAATTTTTTGTCAAAGCTGTATTACATTTTAGAGTGAAGCCTAGGCCTCATGAAAGCAATTTTTGAAAAAAGATAGCTGTCATCTGGTAGACACACTGAGCATTTTTATCACGCAATAGCACATTTTACCACTATAGTGGATTTACAGTACAGCTCTCTGGAGAAAGGTTTGGGGATTCTAGTGATTTTTGCAAATATATACCAATTTGTTTTTAGGTTGTTGATTTTTAAAATATAAAAACATATTGTGTGTGTGTGTGTGTGGCTGTGTCTGTTTTGCACTCTTGATGTTTTATAGATTCAATCTCAAAGACTATTTTTATCTTGTTTTTTGTTTGTTTGTTTGGTTTAGATGGTAATTTGAAGTGCCAGTTTTAATTTATTATACAATCAAATCTGAACATTGCATTGGAAAGAGAACAAATGGAAAGCATTTTGTTACCCAAT
The DNA here is from genome assembly GCA_030378365.1 of Hybognathus amarus. NCBI lineage: Eukaryota > Metazoa > Chordata > Actinopteri > Cypriniformes > Leuciscidae > Hybognathus > Hybognathus amarus. The sequence goes on along the minus strand of JAQIUQ010004959.1, from coordinate 145,640 downwards.
GTTTAATTCTAACTTATTCTAACTTAATAAAAATGCAATTCTTTCAGTTTTCATATTTTTGACAATTTCACATTCATTTCCTATGGGGGTCCATTTGAACCCGAAGGTCCTGAGTGACTATTTTTTTACAACCACTTAGACTGTTCACATCCTGTCCCCAATTTTTGTGTGTGTTCACATACCTAATACCATAAGTCACCTAGTTTCGTAACATTCCAATGAAGCTGTGATTTTTAAAAATTCAAAACAGATTTTTGTAATCTGAATTTATGAGTGTGAAGTGTATAGTGTGTGTGTGTGGCTGAGTCTGTTTTGCACTCTTGATGTTTTATAGATTCACCCCTTCACTGTTGTGTGCTTTTTTTATGGATTGTGGCTGATTTGTAGATTGTACACACCAAAAAACTCTGTTTTTTCATATTTTTGCCAATTTCCCATTCATTTCCTATGGGGGTCCATTTGGACCCGAACACCCCAAGTGTGACTATTTTTTTTACAACCACTTAGACTGTTCACATCCTGTCCCCAATTTTTTTGGGTGTTCATATACCAAATACCAACAAAGTCACCAAATTTCGGACCATTCTGAAGAAGCTGTGATTTTTAACATTTTTTTATTTGAATGCTTCGGGTCCATTTGGGCCAAACAACCCCAGAGGGTTAAAGAATATAAAGTTCAGAAGAACAGCATTTATTTGAAATAGAAACAATTCTAACATTATAAATGTCTTTACTGACACTGTTGATCTACTTAATGCTGAATAAAAGTAAAATCTTACTGACCTGATGAACTTTTATATTATTATGAACTCATGAACAATAAAGAGAGGATTCATTGACACCACAGATGCGTTATTTTTATTAGTGAAGTTTTGATATGCCAGAGTTTGACCGCGTGTTGACCTCGTGCAATATTAATACGCTTTACTCTTAAAAACATAATTCCTGACAGAGTCAAAGTGGTTTAATAAATGAATATTTGATCAGGAGAAGTGAACGCTGGTTGAACTTGTGATGGTTGGGAAGGAAGACTCTTTGTTTAAGATCTTCTAAGATTTGTTTATTCTCTATGATTTATTCAGTGGCTTGTTTGGGAAGGAAACTACATCCGACCGGTTCGAGCTTTAGGTGTCGGGACAACGATCTTCTGGGAGTGACGGACAGATGTTTAGGGACCAGGTCTTTCAAAAGATTTAAATAGACGTTCTTCAAACCGAGTGTTTTTTACTGTAGTTTGAAGATTATAAGTATCTAAACAGTTGATGATCCTCATTGGCATGAGAAATAAAATGTTTGGTTTCAGACATTCTTCAAAATATCTTCTTTTGTGTTCAGCAGAAGAAAAAAAACTCAGTAACACTTTATTTTACAGTGTCCTTGTTATATATGTAACATGCACTTACCATAGTAATAACAGTAAATTATGCATAATTACACTACCGGTGAAAAGTTTAGGGTTGGTAAGATTTTTTATGTTTTTAAAAGAAGTCTCTTCTGCTCACCAAGGCTGCAATTTTTTGATAAAAAAAATACACAAAAAACACAGTAATATTGTGAAATATTATGACAATTTTAAAATGACTTTTTTATGTTAATATATATTAAAATGTAATTTATTCCTCTGAAAAAAGCTGAATTTTCAGCATCATTACTCCAGTCTTCAGTGTCAGATGATCCTTCACAAATCACTCTAATATGATGATTTTATGCTCCAAAAACATGTATGATTATTATCCATGTTGAAAACAGTTTTTGACGTTTTTATTTCAGGATTCTTTGATGAATAGAAATTAAGTTCAAAGAACAGCATTTATTTAATTAGAATCTTTTCTAACATTATAAATGTCTTTACTGTAACTTTTGATCAATGTAACTCATCCTTGATGAATAGAAGTATTGATTTCTTATTTATTTCCCCCAAAATAAAATACAAATTCTTACTGACCCCAAACTTTTTAAAGGGTAGTGTTTAATGTAACAAAAGCTTTTCATTTCAGATAAAAGCTGTTCTTTTGAACTTTCTATTCATCAAAGAATCCTGAAATAAAAATGTAAAAAAACTGTTTTTTTTTCATAGTTTTTCATAGTTTTTTTTTTAAAGTAAACTACTCCTTTAACATCTACTCTTGTGTAATTGAAATCATAAACATTAGACAAAAAACGTATAACATGCAATTTTTAAGGCAAAATAAAAGCTACAAAAGGGAAAGATTTTGAATTAATTTGAGTCAATTAAAAAATTTTGGATTATGTCAACAAAAAAACAATATTCCAGCTATTTACATCCAAATATCATGTCATGAAAGGGAAGTTGTGAACATATTTCACTATTGTGTGGTATATCAGAGTGAAGCGCTTCAGGAACAAGAACAAATGTGGGCGGGGCTTAATTATGTCTGAGGAATTGATTGGATGGTTGTGGTTTGCTATTGGCTGATCTCGTGTGAGTGACAGGTTGCTCCGCCTTATTCTTATTCTGCTTATTCCGATTGAAGATTACCAGGAAAATGAATTCAACACATAATGACTGATGTGCACCGATAAATCATAAGAAACAGAAAAAATGTCAATTTTGATTTCAGTGTGGCTTTCAAACTGTGAATTACTGTTTCTTTGAAATATACCAGCAATTACTGCGTAAAACCAGTTCCTCGTCTCGGTGGGTTTCACAGACGTCGCAGGAGGCAAACACACACACAAATGAATCTCGTCACAACATGATGGACATTAATAACGTGTGACGGCTCTTGTAGAGTGCTAATGGACATGTGTGTAAGTACATCTGTGTTTATACGCCTGCAGACGCAGAACTTATGATTAAAATAACCCTTCAAAACGAGAGCTGCAAACACATCCTGTAGTGCTATTGAGTTCATAATTGATCATTAGTGGAGTTATAATCCATGCATTTTAGCTCTGCTCGGTCCTCAGCGCTTTGAACAGAGTCTAGGTAAGAAATGTTCAATGTGTGTAACATAATTCCTCAAATGATTATCCTTTTGTGGAAGTGATCAAATGCACATTTTTTTTACTTGCTGGATGATAAAAATGGCAGGAAATCACAATTATCGAGGGATCTGCAATTACTGAAGTAGAATTAAAATAAATTGTAATTCATATAGCGCTCTCTCTCTCTGTCTGACCCTCCTGTGGTGATTCTGTTTAAGAAAGAAAAAAATATATATTGTTGCAGTGCCACTGATGACCACTAGAGGTCCAGAAAGCTACAGGTTACACTTCATTAGACACAGACACACACACACACACACACACACAGACTGTGTGCACTGACACACACACACAGACACACACACACAGAGACACAAGCGCAGACACCCACTCACACACACACACACAGACGCACACACACAAAGAGAGACATACACACATGCACAGACAGACAGACAGACAGACAGACAGACAGACAGACAGACAGACAGACAGACAGACAGACAGACAGACGCGCGCACACACACACACACACACAAAGAATGTTTTGGGGATTTAATTATTTGTTGTCAAACAATTAAAAACAAAAGACTTTTGTTTACAACTTTTGTAAAAAGGGCAGCCTGGGTTAGTAACAACACACACACACACACACACACACACACACACCAAAATGCGACAGTAACACAAGGTCCTGGCAGACAGGATGTTTATCATGTTCTAGATTAGCAGCTGCTGGCAAGAGTTTATACACACACACACACACACACACACACACACACACACACACACACACACACACACACACACACACACACACACACTTACTTAACTATTTAAAATGGGACATTGCATAGACTTCCATTGTTTTTATATGCATAGTTATAAACACTATAAACACACACTTTACGTTCCACTTACTTCCATTCGGACAGCATCATCCAATTACTGAGACTCCTCATGGCACACCTTCCCCCCACTTTAGATTTAGTTTTTGTGTATGATAACTTTTTAGCAATTTTAACAAACGAAGGGAATAACACACTAATACTCTTGCAAATAATAAACAAGTTTTATGGCATAAAGAGAAATCTTGATAATCTACCTTGATAAATCACTTCCACTCTATCTCTCTCTCGAGTGTGTGTGTGTGTGTGTGTGTGTGTGTGTGTTTCGCTGCAGGGCTAAAGCTGTTGTTGTCACACATGACGTTGTGTTGCTGATTAAATATTTGTCATCAGCGGCTCAGGTCAAGCGCACACAAACAGCCAGTAACAGATTAACACGTGCACAACACACACACACACACACACACACACATACACTTCAAATGTGTAATATTGAGCTATTTTTCAATTCCTTTAAACAGTTGATCCAATAACTTCATCCAAACAACAATGCTTGATTAGCACACGCTGTGATTAAATCTATCGATGTGAGATTAGAAATAATCTAAGAAGACAGGCACGTCGTCTGATTGCGTTTAATCCCGGAGTGTTCCTGTTTGTGCCACGCTCTCCTGCCCTGTGAGTGTGTGCTGTAACACACAGACGAGCCGTCTCCGGTGCCGTCATTAGCATGTTGTCACGTCGCTTAAGTGGTTTAGGACCTATATGCAGTTTAGCGCTCTGGAACAGCGGGATTATGGGAAGAGTGATTGTCGAATGTCTGCGAGGGTAAAAAAAAACTTGTGTGAGTGAGCGATGAACGCATTGCACACCTTAAAGGAGTAGTACACTTTTAAAACACTTTTGCTGATAGTTTACTCCCCCATGTCATCCAAGATGTCCATGTCTTTCTTTCTTCAGTCGAAAAGAAATGAAGGTTTTTGATGAAAACATTCCAGGATTTTCTCCATATAATGGACTTCAATGGGGACCAAACGGTTCAAGGTCCAAATGAGAGTTTCAGTGCAGCTTCAAAGGACTTTAAACGACACCAGACAATGAATAAGGGTCTAATCTAGAGAAACGAGCGTTTATTTAAAAAATGAATAAAGAAGTTTAAGTTTTATAAGATCAAATGCTCGCCTTGCTCTGTTTTGTGATGTGCGTTCGTGACTCTCCCTGTTCGAACTCGTTCATTAAAATGAGCGAATCTTTTTTCGAGTCATGACTCCGAAGGGTCCTAGATAAGACCCTTATTCATCATCTCTGTGTCGTTTAAAGTCCTTTGATGCTGCACTGAAACTCTCATTTGGACCTTAAACCGTTTGGTCCCCATTGAAGTCCATTATATGGAGAAAATCCTGGAATGTTTTCATCAAAAACCTTCATTTCTTTTCGACTGAAGAAAGAAAGATGTGGAAAATGATCTGCAAAAGTGTTTTTAAAAATGAACTACTCCTTTAATATTTCATATCTTTATTAAGTCAGTTTGTAATTTTGTGTGACTCGAAAAATTCGAATATTGTTCGTGCAAAAGTTTGTTTATTTCAGTAAAGGTGAAACTAATATATTATATAGACTCATTACATGCAAAGTGAGATATTTCAAGCCTTTATTTGTTATAATTGTGATCATGATGGCTTACAGCTTATGAAAACGTTTTCACAATATTACAATTTTAATTTTGGGGTTTTCATAAGTTGTAATCCATAATCATCACAATTATAACAAATAAAGGCTTGAAATATCTCACTTTGCATCTATATTAGTTTCCACAACAGAACCGGAAGATACAATACAATGCTGAATAAAGTTGTAGTTTTTGTTATTTTTTGACCAAAATGTATTTTCGAGGCTTCCAAACATTGTAATAACCCACTGATGTCACATGACTACTTTGATGACGTCTTTATTTCCTTTCTGGACAAGGACAGTATACCGTACACACATTTCCAATGGAGGGACCGAAAGTTTTCGGACTAAATCTAAGGGTCTGACGGGCTTGGGATGAGTCATTAATGACATCATTTTCATTAATTATTAATTCAACTAACCCTTTAATACAAATTTATATAAAAAAAATCAACAATTTAATCAAGCTTTAAGATGTAATCAAATGAAAATATGTCTTAATTTACAACAAAACATTGCATTTTTTATTTTTGTGAAATAAGATGATGCACAACAGATCTGAAAACATGGATGAAAATATATCTTGGTTGTATGATATTCCATAGAAATAATAGTATTATTATTATTACTTTAAATAGTAGCCATTATAGTATACAGTAGTGATATATTTCACTGTGTGCGAGTTTGTGCATCAAACAAAAGTGTGTGCATGCGTGTGTTAATGTACAGCAAGTGAGCTCATCATCTCAGTGTTTGACCTCTGGGTGTACAGTGCACTTTGACCCGGTTTGACCCCATAGATTAAGGATCTGGCGAATGGCAGAATGCCAAAAGATTTCCATATGACTCCTTATAGCGTCGTTACAGCTCAAAAGTTAGAAACACAGTTCATTATCTTTATTGAAATCTGGATTTCCATTTCAGATTGTTCCGGAATCCGTGTAATCCTAATGTCGGTATAGGTTCGGCTGCTGACCCTTGACCTCTCTGTTCCTTTAGCTCTAGCTCCTTTGTGAAAATTACAAATTTGCGTAATCTGGGTTTAGTGTAATGCGTTTAAGACAGTTCCCCAGAGTTTGACAGGGCGGCTGTTACCTGAGAATCGCCTGGCAAGATCATGTTAGATAGATGTTTGGGTCACCAAAGAGGATTGAAGGTTTGACATAATACCTTGACACCTGGAGATGGAGGTAAAGGAGGGACGGACACTTTTTAGGACGTTTATACAACACTCTAGCAACCATCCAAATAAGGCTGGACACGAATATTCGAGTATTCGTTTGTGGGTTCAATTTGAAAATGTTATTCGAATATCCGTTTGTTTGTTTTTTGCACACCTGGCATCCCACTCGAATATGTTTCACACTATAACATCTGGTGAAATATAATACTTAACATATAACTTCATTGGAGCTACTTAATAAATATATTTGCGGTAACACTTTACAATAAGGGTGCACTAATAAGCATTAATTCATGCTTAACTAATGCACAAATAATACTGAATTAATGTGTAACTAATGATTATGTAAGCTATTCATTAATGATTACCATATTAGGAACTAATTAAGAGTCTGTAAGGTTAATGTATTAGTCCATACATGAATTGTTATTAATTAAATATGTAATTGTGGATTAATTCCATAATAACTAATTTTTTAACTAATAGTGTTAAGTTAATATGAAGCCAAAGCCTTGTTTTTCAACCTCCAGATAATATGACAGGTACACTAATATGCATTAATACATGATTAATTACTTCATTGTTAGTGCAAATTCATGTGCAAATTACTAAATGACTAGTTAATAATGATGTGCCTCAACAAGTAAAGTCATAACATAATGATACATTTGCAAATCATTAGCTAATGATTAATTAAAGCAGACAACTGGAAGTTGAAGTGCATAGCTTTGACTAATTATGGTAATTAACACATTAATTTACACTATTAGTTAATAAAATATGTTATTAAGGAATTAATACATAATGACACATTGAATTAATAGCAATTCATGTATTACTTAATCTATTAATCATATAGACTCTTTATTAGTTGCTGATACAGTAATTATTAGTTAATGGTTTAGTTCCTTATTAGTTATACATTAACTCATGATTATCTGTGTATTAGTTAAGCATGAATTAATGCATATTAATGCACACCCGTATTGTAAAGTGTTACCATATTTGCTCCTTGGACTACTAAGTGTTCCTGAAACGGGAGTATTTACTGGGACGTCACGTCACAATTTCGTTTTTCTTTATTTAAAGGAGAAGTTACTTTTAAAAGCACTTTTGCTGATAATTTACTCGCCCCCATGTCATCCAAGATGTCCATGTCTTTCTTTCTTTCAGTCGAACAGAAATGAAGGTTTTTGATGAAAACATTCCAGGATTTTCTCCGTATAATGGACTTCAATGGGGACCAAACGGTTCAAGGTACAAATGAGAGTTTCAGTGCAGCTTCAAAGGGCTTTAAACGACACCAGACGATGGATTTCTGCTCACTAACACCGATTTAGACAGATTTGTGAACAATATTTGTGATAAATAAGCTTTTTGTGTATATAGAAAGTCTGAATCTTTAAGTTCAGCTCATGAAAAATGGGGGCAAAAACAAAAGTGTTGTGTTTATAATTTTGTTCAGTGTATATAAATGAACTAAATTAACTTTTTTACAACAAAAATGCTGGACTGACGCTGTTTTTTTCTGTAAAGCTGCTTTGAAACTCTCTGTATTGTAAAAAGCGCTATATAAATAAAGGTGACTTGACTTGACAACAACACCCTAGCAACCACCACAACACCATAGCAACCACATAGAAATGCACCAAAGCATTCGGAATGATTTGAAATAGAGAACGGACACTCCTGTGCTCCCGGTGTTGACATGAGCTGGCCTTTGTTTCTCCAACACGGGTTCGCAGTATGCCAGCTTCATCATCCCCCTGCGAACGCTGATTCCCTTGTGTTGGCATTGTATTGCCAACAAAGCTCAGGCATGATAAATAGTTAAAGCTGGAGATTCCCTCTCGCCACAGGGAGGATCCGTCAGAGACGAGCTGTCAAACACGCTTGTGGGAAGAGGTCGTGAGAAGCGAAGCTGTCTGTGTCTGCTACTGTCTGAAGGCTATCACACATGCTGCTCACACACACACACACACACACACACACACACATGTGTACTCACTCACAGACACACACGTGTACTCACTTACTCTCACACACACACACACGAACACTCACACACAAACACACACACACTCACTAACACACACACACGCACATTCTCACACACAAACACACACACTCACACACAGACACACACACACACAAACTCACTAACACACACACACACTCTCTCTCTCTCTCTCTCTCTCTCCACTTAAACTCTCATACACACACACAAACTCACTAACACACACATTCTTACTCACACACACACGTGTACTTACTCTCACACACACATGTGTACTCACTCACTCACTCACACACACGTGTACTTACTCTCACACTCACACACACACGTGTACTCACTCAAACACACACGCAAATTCTCACACACACAAACACACACACACACACGTGTACTCACTCAAACACACACACACACACGCACATTCTCACACACACAAACAAACACACACACTCAAACACAGAGACACACACACGTGTACTCACTCACACACATAAACTCACTAACACACACGCATTCTCTCTCACACACACATTGACACACACACACACACTAACACACACATTCTCACTCACACACACAGACACACACACACACTCCATTCACATACACACATTCTCTCACACACTTGTACTCACACACTCTCATACACACACACCAACTCACTAACACACACATATTCTCACTCACACACACACTCAGACACACACGTGTACTCACTCACACACTCACTCACAAAAACACACAGACACACACTCATACACTCATTCACTCACACACACTCACTAACACACTCAGACACACACACACGTGTACTCACTCACACACTCACTCACAAAAACACACAGACACACACTCGCACACTCATTCACTCACACACACACACACACTCACTCACACACACACTGATCTGACTGTGGATTAGACGTGGATCAAACTAATGTTATTGTTGCCGATCTTGTTGCGTCATTGAGGAAAGACTCGATATCGTCCGTGATCGTGTGTGTCGCAGCGGTGACCGTGTGTGTCGCAGCGGTGATCGTGTGTGTCGACAGCGGTGACCGTGTGTGTCGCAGCGGTGATCGTGTGTGTCGCAGGGCTACGTGTGCAGCGTGACCGTGTGTGTCGCAGCGGTGACCGTGTGTGTCGCAGCGAGTGACCGTGTGTGTCGCAGCGTGACCGTGTGTGTCGCAGCGGTGACGTGACCGTGTGTGTCGCAGCGGTGATCGTGTGTGTCGCAGCGGTGATCGTGTGTGTCGCAGCGTGACGTTGTGTCGCAGCGGTGATCGTGTGTGTCGCAGCGGTGACCGTGTGTGTCGCAGCGGTGACCGTGTGTGTCGCAGCGGTGTGTGAATGCTAACACTAGCAGAGAAGCTTCAATATAAGACAAACAGATCAAAGTCACCCCTGATCCCTCCACAGATCTATTATAGTACAGAAGATTTAATCTGATTTAATGCTGTGATGTGATATGATGAGGGTTTGCTCTTCCCCTTCCTCACCTTTCTATGATTTGACTTGGTTTATCTAAATGCGTGTGTTTGGTGTTCACAGATTAAAACACATTTGCCGTTCACACCGTTACAGCACTATCCATTAGATTTGATCATATAATTAAGCATTTAAAAATCACCTTACTAAGATATTTATATGCATTTTAGAATTGAAAAAAACTATGTCTCGGACTATTATTGTGTATGTCAGGCTTTACAGGGTTAAAGGGTTGTTGTGTTTGTCTTAACCTAAATCCATAAAGAACAAGTTTGCAATGTTCTCTATCCAATAAAGACTGGCACTGTTTTCTAAATAAGGCATAAACCCTGTTATGTAATGAAACTAGAGGCGTTTGAATGAATGTTTTATACCCTGAATACAGGGGGGGGGGGTTGACTGCGATTTCACTTTTTTGATTTTAAATAGTGTGTAATGTTGCTGTTGGTGCATGAACAGTATCTGTAAAGTTGCAGCGCTGAAAGTTCAGTGTAAGCAGAGATATCGTCTTTTAAAAATCAGGAAGTGCCTACAAAACGACTCGATTGGGACTACAGCTGGGTTATGGCCCGTCACTAACCCTCACATTTACAATTCCATATTCCGGAGGGAGGGTTTGATGTAAATTTTACATCAACCCGTCCTCTCCGGAATATGCAGGAAAGGGCATGCTCATATTTCTGTAGCTCGTCAAGTGTGTTGTGTTCACCAGCTGGAAGGTCTTCTGTGTTCAGGCTTCCCATGGATGTTATAGTTCGTCAACAATGGATACAATTTATGTTTGATTACGTTCCTGAAAATGACAATTGTAATTTAGCCCTGAACAAGAAACTGTTACTAAAACATGAAACAGTTCCAACTTTAAAACCAGAGGCAGCAGTTGTTGGGCCACAACCTGTAAGTAGGCTAAGACTTCATCATTTTAAATGTATTTGCATGTATAATTTCAGACCTAGGGACCTATTTTAACAATCTGAAACGCAAGTGTCAAAGCGCAAGTAACTTTTTGGGCGGATCTCGGCGCTGTTGCTATTTAACCGGCGGGATAAATGACTCTTGCGCCTGGCGCAAATCTAAAAGGGGTTGATCTGAAGTAGCTTCATTATTCATAGGAATGGTTTGGGCGTTAAAGAAAGGCCATTATTTACACTTTAACATGAACCGGCTGTAGTTTTTAATATCATTGAGAATTATCTTGAACCCTATTAATTGAAATGTGGATTTGTAATGGATTTGATGCACTTTCTGGTGCATTGATTGTTGTTGATTGCTGATTAAATACGTTCTGGATAAAACAATATATAAATTTAAAAAACATCTGTTGAATGCAGGAATTAATAAGTGAGATTGCCTCTATATTTTTACATTGGTCACCAAAGAAAAACCTTGTAACTCATATTTGAGTCTGTGGTGCAAACTACAGTAATTTACAAGGAACATTAATTTGTTTATATTAATATTTTGCCTGTAATATATATTCTGGTTTGTATTTTTTTTAATTAGGGTAGTTCACGTTGACATCTGTCTAATTTGGACTCTCTGCACTGAGATTTTAATTGGACGCAGATTTTGATGAGAACAAAAGACTTTTGTCCTCAGTGTGCATGATGATATGTTCAGTTGTGGACCACTTTTGTGATAAGAAGCCGCCCGCTGAGAGGTGGTTCGGAAGAGTTGTGATGAACTCGGTGACCTGGAGGGTGGAGCTCTAGACGCTGTTATTCTTTGAGTTTTGATGTCCATCTGTAAGTACAATAACCCTGCTATAATTACAAAGACAGCAATGATTTTTAATTAAAACCCTCAATTAGACGGACTAAAATGCTTCTTGAATACTGTTAAAGTTCCATGGCTGATAATGTTGTGCAAAAGTTTTCAGAACATTATTAAAGACCAGCTCAATTTAAACAAATGTTCAACGTTACTGCTCAGATTTTTGAGAAAACCTTGCCAGAACGTTAGTTTAAAGGGGTCATGACATGGATTTTTTTATTATTGTGTTGTAATATTCCTTGAGGTTCACTTATAATGTTTTTGAAGTATCAGTGTAGACAGCATCAGTCATTATAATCTGAACACACATCTGTATACTGTATCAGTGTATCAGTGTCAGTCATTATAATCTGAACACACATCTGTATACTGTATCAGTGTATCAGTGTCAGTCATTATAATCTGAACACACATCTGTATACTGTATCAGTGTATCAGTGTCAGTCATTATAATCTGAACACACATCTGTATACTGTATCAGTGTAGACAGCATCAGTCATTATAATCTGAACACACATCTGTATACTGTATCAGTGTAGACAGCATCAGTCATTATAATCTGAACACACATCTGTATACTGTATCAGTGTATCAGTGTCAGTCATTATAATCTGAACACACATCTGTATACTGTATCAGTGTATCAGCGTCAGTCATTATAATCTGAACACACATCTGTATACTGTATCAGTGTATCAGTGTCAGTCATTATAATCTGAACACACATCTGTATACTGTATCAGTGTAGACAGCGTCAGTCATTATAATCTGAACACACATCTGTATACTGTATCAGTGTATCAGCGTCAGTCATTATAATCTGAACACACATCTGTATACTGTATCAGTGTAGACAGCGTCAGTCATTATAATCTGAACACACATCTGTATACTGTATCAGTGTATCAGCGTCAGTCATTATAATCTGAACACACATCTGTATACTGTATCAGTGTAGACAGCATCAGTCATTATAATCTGAACACACATCTGTATACTGTATCAGTGTAGACAGCGTCAGTCATTATAATCTGAACACACATCTGTATACTGTATCAGTGTATCAGCGTCAGTCATTATAATCTGAACACACATCTGTATACTGTATCAGTGTAGTCAGCGTCAGTCATTATAATCTGAACACACATCTGTATACTGTATCAGTGTATCAGCGTCAGTCATTATAATCTGAACACACATCTGTATACTGTATCAGTGTAGATCAGCGTCAGTCATTATAATCTGAACACACATCTGTATACTGTATCAGTGTATCAGCGTCAGTCATTATAATCTGAACACACATCTGTATACTGTATCAGTGTATACAGCGTCAGTCATTATAATCTGAACACACATCTGTATACTGTATCAGTGTAGTCAGCATCAGTCATTATAATCTGAACACACATCTGTATACTGTATCAGTGTATCAGCGTCAGTCATTATAATCTGAACACACCGTTAAGCAACTGAATGCCAGTGATATGATGATGTAAATCTATTGGTCGATGTCTTGCTCTGGAGGCGAACATGTATTTCTCTATGTGGAATATCAAAACGAGCCATTTTTGGATCTTGATTATGTTTTGTTGATAATGAGAATGTTTTGAGCTCTGAGACTTACAGGATGGTTTAATGCTACACAGACCTCTTATATGCCAAAAGATCAAGGCAAATTTGATTTCTCATGTCATGACCTTTTTTCTGAGAGCGCTCCCTGTTACCTGGAGTTTGTTTGCTCTGTTGCTTGAAGTCACTAGCAGTGAAACCAGCGCCTCAGAGGACTGGTTATGTAAACCAACTGACTGTAGTTCACCCGAGGGCACCGGCTCTGTCTCGTCCCCCTTTTGGAGGGAACGCCGGTGAGCCAGATGGTGTGAGCCCATGTGACCGACCCCACTTCCCCATCACGCCGACTGCTGAGCTTTTTAAGGGTGACTGAGTTTGGTTCTGGCTGACTCTTCTAGTGAGCCTGCTGGGTTTGTTAAGTCTGAATCCTGTCTGAAACGGCGCTCAGCCGGACCACCTTTTGAGCCCAGCTGGTTCAGAGCGCTAATGATGTCTTAATCTAGGTTAGTGATTATTTCAGACAAGCGTAGTGAGAGTTTAGCGTGTGCTTTTTGTTCCGAGACATATTGGCATGATCCCAAATAAACGCAGTAATCTGTGTGGTGTGACGGGAGGTTTCAGAGCAATTAAAAATCGCTTTTTGCATTAGAAACATTTATTTTGTGTTTATTTTCAGCCGTGTGTACTTCAGTCCAAACGGACGTGCCATTAGGGGAAATAATCTGTTTTTAAGGTTGTTACACAACACCGCATACTCAGAACACAGTGTACAAAGTCGCATACTGACACGCACACACACACGCGGCATCCGTCGTCTCTGTGAAGTCTAGCCCCGCTCCATCACGCGTCACGTCGAGAGCATTATAAACATGCAGTCAGAGCAGGATTTTTCTCAATGGATGTGATAGCATATATTTGAGTTTTATGGAGGAAGTTGGTTATTTATCAGGCCTATGTTATATGTATATTTATAAAATAAGACGTTTAATTAATAAATTAAATAAAACACAATACAACAGGCTTTTTTTGTCCATGTCTGTTTTCGACCACTAGTGAAAATGCATTTTCCAATTTTATACAATATTGAATATGGCAGTTTAGAATTAGTTAAGAAGTATTAATAAAAGTGTGTGTGTGTGGGGGAGGGGATGTTTATTAGTTTATAGTAACAATATAAGTTGAGTTTTGAATGCAGTGGATTTGTTACAAAAATTTTTAATTTAGCTTTTATTTTTATATTTTCATGTATATTTTTAGGGCTGTCAAACGATTAATCGCAATTAATCGAATCCAAGATAAAAGTTTTTGTTTACATAATATATGAGGGTGCAGTGTGTATAATTATTTATATATATAAATACACACCTATGCTTGTATATGTTTACGGAATATTTTCATGTATATACTGCATATAGATTTATATATATTATTTATATATAAATATACATATGAATAATATTTTTTTCCTTAAATAAAAAAAAATGCACGTGTGTCTTATACATGCACATTGTATACATGCATGCATGTGTATACATATATACAAAATAATTATACACAGTGCATATACTGTATTATGTAAACACAAACTTTTATTTTGGATGCGATTAATCGTTTGACAGCCCTAATATTTTCAAAAGTTTTTGGAATATTTCTGTTTAGCTTTAATTTTTTTTTTCAGTTTTAGTCTTAGTAGTTTTAGTACTTTTTATTTATTAAACTAACATAGTATATTTACATTTATTCCGTATTTTTACAAAATGTGATTAATAATGTTATTTAAATGCAAAATGTGATTAAAAGCTTCATGCTCTCTCCTGTGATATTTTACACGAGCTCCGCGTCCTCAGACTGACGGATCAGTGGTTTATTATAGTGAGGTTTCAGCCAGATCTGAAGAGGTGATCATTGCAGTCAAATCCATTCAGAAATGAAGTGTAATGTGTAGTTCTGGTGTCTACCAGCAGGGGCTGATGGGGTTGTGCTAACCTAGTCATGTGATCTGCAAAGATATCAAGAAACAAGCCTCAGAACATGTTACACAAGAGAGATTGTGAGACACCTAATAGTGGCAGGTGTGTGTGTGTGTGTGTTATCTCTGGAAAGCAGCTTTGGAACAATCATTGCTATATAAATGAAGATGACTTGACTTGGCAGGTGATGTAAACACACACGTACACACACTGACCCGCTGATGCTATAATTGCCTTTATGTCAGAATATTTAAATCTGCTTGTTAAATGTAATGTAATGTTACAGCTGTTTATGTTTCATCTGAATCCAATTAGGTTCGTCTTGATGCTCTCAAACATGTAAATAGGCCGAGTTTGATATACTTACTGTGCTTACAAGCATATCGTCCTGCGTGCGCTTCTCCAGATATCTCTATATATCCACAGGCGGACAGTGGCTTCATATTTAATCCTGATTTGAAAGTTTTAGGAGTGTTGAGTAACTTTGTGAGAGGAATTAGACAGCTTATATAGTAAATACTTAGGCCAAAGGACAAATCACTGTTAAAGGAGTAGTTCACTTTAAAAACACATTTGCTGATAATTTACTCGCCCCGTGTCATCCAAGATGTCCACGTCTTTCTTTCTTCAGTCGAAAAGAAATGAAGGTTTTTGATGAAAACATTCCAGTATTTTCTCCATATAATGGACTTCAATGGGGTCCAAACGGTTCAAGGTCCAAATGAGAGTTTCAGTGCAGCTTCAAAGGGCTTTAAACGACACCAGACGATGAATAAGGGTCTTATCAAGCAAAACCATCGCTCATTTAAAAAATAAATAACAAAGTTTAAGTTTTATAAGCACAAATGGACCTTGAACCGTTTGGACCCCATTGAAGTCCATTATATAGAGAAAATCCTGGAATGTTTTCATCAAAAACCTTCATTTCTTTTCAACTGAAGAAAGAAAGACATGGACATCTTGGATGACATGGGGTGAGTAAATTATCAGGAAAAGTATTTTTAAAAGTGAACTACACCTTTAACTATAAACTCAAACTAAGGAGTGCAATATTTGATTCATTTGAATTAGGCCTCTTGTGAATAGGGTAAAAATTGTAATTAATAAATATCATCATTCTTCCCCAATTTCTGAAATGGCATGTTTAAGTATGCAAATGAGACTTGGTTATTCCAAAGGCACTTGGTTATTTTGGTAGAAAACAAATATCATCTGTTGCTCACACAAAGCCCATATCTGTATTATCATATCAGGAGCTCAATATCATTACGGGCACATGGTGCACCTCACAAAGCCCCCATATATAAGGAAATGGTCCGTCAAGACTAATTGCAGCTTTATCTATAGTCAGTTTTGGGGAGCGTGACCCAGGAAAGCAGAGGTCAGGTCATTTGTGTCGCTCTCACATTGTTCTGCCTGTCGCAGGTCACTGAAGTGTGTGTCGAGGTCTGTGTCCTCTGGCTTTTCGCATGAGGCCCTGTGTGTGTTCTGTGATTGACAGCTCGTTAATGACTAACGACTGGCCACGCCCCCTATGAGCACCGCAGACGGTTCTCCACATTTCTCAGGGGAAAAAACACCCTAAAATGTCCTTTATAAGTGGTTGGACTGGGAGTTTTTCTTGCAGTGTGTGTGCAGGTCCTGGAGATCTGCAAAGTAGTGATTAAAATGAAAAAAATTTTGTTGTTGTATGGTTTTAATATTTTGGCTGTGTGTCTGTTTATAGATTTTATGGACATGCGCATCATGAACATGGATTGTTATCCTCCAGACGCACTGGTCGCCATGTTGAGGAGGACCATCATGTAAAAGGTAAGTGAAACTCTTACACGGGGGTCGTTCTCTATCTGTGTGGAAAATCATCTCATTTACACTTAAAACAAGGGCTGGACCGTGGGTCCGGACAAACAGGAATGTTTGAAATGTAGAATATTTTCAAAAAAAAAAAAAAAAAAAAAAAAAATATATATATATATATATATATATATATATATATATATATATATATATATATATATAAAACTACACTCTACACCAATTTTGGGTCAAATATGGACAAACCCATTTGAGTTAAAACAACCCAGCATTTTTTAAAGTGTGTGTGTGTATTTTATTTATTTTTTTTGTGTGAAAATATTCTACATTTCAAACATTCCTGTTATATATTGTGTAAATATACTATACATTATTTACGTAGAAATTTAATTTATTTATAAACTAAATTTACAATATTTGCACATGTGTATTTTACATTTTATAAATAAGTCATCATCATTTGGAATTTATTATTAAATCAAATATTATTATTATTAACACACACACACACACACATAATAAGCCTAAAATATCAAAATTAAAAATGATAATTTGGCATTTAAGTCACATATTATTATTATTATTATTTATTATTATTAGTAAGATTATTTTGAAAATAAAACTTAATATTAAACTTAATACATTACAAGTAAAATGAAAATTACACATTATTGTTAAGATTATTTTGTAAATATACAGAATAAATGTAAATATAATAAATAAAAAATGTAAAATAGTTTTTTTAAGTGAAAATTACATAAAAATTACAAAATTATATATATATGTATATAACTAAAAATGTCAACATTTTTAAATCGCCCTTTTTAAGGTCCAACTACTTTTCTAGGTGGATGAATGTGCATTACCAGCAAACACAGAACGTTCCCGAATGGTCCCATGAGGTTATTTTTTTGGGAACCAAACAAGAACGTTATAGGAACGTTTCGTGTAGGTTATTTTTAGGTTCCATTTTTATAACGTAAGGAGAATGTTCTGGAACGTTCCCATAACCTTAAGGGAACGTTTTAGGAACGTTCTGGGAACCAAAAACTGAATCGTTCCCAGAACCTAAATTTGTTTGCTGGGATAATTCCCGTTGGTGGATTAAATATTAGGAGTGTTGAAATGAATCTTCTGCATCGATACACAGCAACAGACCATAATCAGTTATAGCCCACTGACGTCAGTCTAGTGTAACATTGAAAAGTGAGGATGCAATGTATCGTCGTGATATCGAAATGTTGACATGATAATCGTAATCGAATTGAATCGTGAGACCGGTGACGAGTTCACGCCCCTATAGACCTTATTCAGAGCAGCGCCATGACAGGTATGAAAGTGAGGCTGTGAGGGATAGACTTACCGTGTTTCCAATGACATCCGCTGTAAAAAGCTGAATAAAACTCCTAGATTACTTACAATTTTTAACAGAAATTTCTTGGAAAGATATTTTTCCAATGTTTCATGAGCAGAACAATCCGAAAACACATTAAATAACAGTACAGCCCATTAAAGAGATGCATGTCTATCCCTCACAGCCTCGCTTTCATTCTCATTAAAAAAAAGATGGTGCTGCCGTGAATACGGCGTATTAGATACGTCACGTCTCTTTCTGTATCCATGACTTGAACGAGTCAAAACAATGTTACGCCACAGACGCTATTCGATGGGTCTTAGATTGTACTGAACCCAGAATGTTCCTTTAATTTCAGGTGTGTGTCAGTAGATGTACAGCTTGACCTCGTGCTTTGTTGTTGTTGTGTGTGTGTTTGCCCTAGCAAGGTTCACACTGATCTAATGGAGGGACACAAGTTAGGAAACAGCAGCGCTCGCTGTGGCAGCGACGTCTGGCCCCGCAGCAATGTTTACGCTCAGAGTGATTTTATTAAAACAGTATAGGTCAAAGCAACTGGGCCATTTCTGTTAGCCCCTCAGCTCAGCCACAAATACGGTTATTCCCGACGGGCTTGGAGCTTGACTGACTCAGAGAACAGGATGTTCTGGACTCGTTTCAGAGGAGGAGGGGGAATGAGAGAGAGAGAGAGAGAGAGAGAGAGAGAGAAGGGGAAAATGAAAAAACCTGCGGCTACTGTGAGCAGCGGCAGCAGAATGCCGGCCTGTTTGTTTTGAACAACTTTAAATGTGCTTTGATGCTTGAATGACAACTCAAAAATTCAGGGCCAAACGCCGAGAGAGAGAGAGAGAGAGAGAGAGAGAGAGAGAGAGAGAGAGAGAGAGAGAGAGAGAGAGAGCGCACTGTGGGGGCGGAGTCAGAGGTGGAGGCGGGGCCACCCAGTGTGCGAAATACCCATCAATATTTGGGGGGTCCCCTATCTCCCGATTGTTGAACAATATCACAACTAATTTTGTCTATGCGGTATATAAACAAATATAATAGTCTGTTTATTAATGTTTTTACTCTATGTATGCAGTTTTTGGAGGATTTATTATATATTTTAAATTTATATAAATAAATAAATGTAAAACAATTATACAAAACAGCTTTTTTATTAAAAAAAAAATAATAATTTAAATTTTTTCCCAAATTTCTAAATTTAATTCATGGTGATAACATGGATCATTTTACATGGTTTAGTGTAAAATTGTTGCCCATCTTTTGGGAAGTGCAGTTTTAATAGATGACTATAGAGCTCCACTATATGCTTTTTGCTAATTGACTGAGTAAAAGATATCTTTTCACAAGTTTTAGTTGGATTCATATCTAAATATTATTCAATTATAATAAATAATACATATAATAATAAACAATTATAATAAAAAAATGAATAACTTTTTTGTTAATCAAACCTGAAAAAGATATTCACAAAGAGAAAAGTTGAGTTTTTAGAGTTCATCATTTATTTCAGTTTTTTTCTTCTTTCATAAAATTATACAAATGTAATCTACACGTCAGTTACTAACTGTAACAGAACAGCACAGTCAGAGAACGCTCAAGGGTCAAGTTAAAATAGACCAAAGATGCCTTTGCTTCGACTTCTCGTGGTTGCCGTCCTGCTTCAGAGGATTCTTTTCGCAAATCAAATCATGATCAATTTAGGATCGTAATTTAGGATTATAAGATCGGTAAGATTATTTATGTTTTTAAAGAAGTCTCTTCTGCTCACCAAGGCTGCAATTTTTTTGATAAAAAATACACACAAAAAACACAGTAATATTGTGAAATATTATGAAAATTTAAAATGACTTTTTTATGTTAATATATATTAAAATGTCATTTATTCCTCTGAATTTTTCAGCATCATTACTCCAGTCTTCAGTGTCACATGATCCTTCACAAATCACTCTAATATGATGATTTTATGCTCCAAAAACATGTATGATTATTATCCATTTTTTTACATTTTTATTTCAGGATTCTTTGACTAATAGAAAGTTCAAAAGAACATCATTTATTTAATTAGAATCTTTTCTAACATTATAAATGTCTTTACTGTAACTTTTGATCAATGTAACTCATCCTTGATGAATAGAAGTATTGATTTCTTATTTATTTCCCCCAAAATAAAATACAAATTCTTACTGACCCCAAACTTTTTAAAGGGTAGTGTTTAATGTAACAAAAGCTTTCCATTTCAGATAAAAGCTGTTCTTTTGAACTTTCTATTCATCAAAGAATCCTGAAATAAAAATGTAAAAAACTGTTTTCAACATGGATAATAATCATACATGTTTTTGGAGCATAAAATCATCATATTAGAGTGATTTGTGAAGGATCATGTGACACTGAAGACTGGAGTAATGATGCTGAAAATTCAGCTTTTTTTCAGAGGAATAAATTACATTTTAATATATATTAACATAAAAAAGTCATTTTAAATTGTCATAATATTTCACAATATTACTGTGTTTTTTGTGTATTTTTTATCAAAAAATTGCAGCCTTGGTGAGCAGAAGAGACTTCTTTTAAAAACATAAAAAATCTTACCGATCTTAAACTTTTGACCGGTAGTGTATATGCTGCATGACTGTGTAACTCGCATATATATAGATATATATATATATATATATCAGAAAGGCCTGACCAGGTACTGGAGTTGCAAATTAGTCTTTTGGCTAGAAACCTTTCATGCAACACATCTACACTTATTGTTATGGCTTTGACTGTGAGAATTATGTGTAATAATGTGTCCCTGACAAATAAACTAATATTAAAAAATGACTAAGTAGTTTGGGATATTACAATATAATTGAATGTAGCTGCCCTTACTGTCTGTGCTGGCATTTGATATAAATGAACGGATAACCAAACAAGCAAACCTAAAAGTGTGAATGAATATCAGTAAAACACTCTGTGTGAAAGCGCTTATGTGTTTATCCGAGTGTGTACACATGAACTGATGTAGGAGCCGCACTAAGGCCAATCAGGAGCCCTGCCAAGTCTGATCGCCGCTTGCTTTTGAGACGCGACCTCTTTCTCTGAGAGACAGTTCGTTTTTTGGCCCGGGGTTTTGTTTTGATCCCTCTCTGCTTGTGTGTGCTGACAGGATCTGAGGATTATGAGCTGTGTGTACTGTAGAGAGAAACCCTCGAGCCCTTTCTGTTGCGCATGTAAAACAAACACAGACCCGCTCTTTCCAAGAAAGGACCTCGGATCGGGGTTCGGCTGGGAATGTTTGGTGTGTGTTGGTATTCTGTAGTGTATCACAGATGTCCTGCTTCTCTAGTACAGGACGCTTGTAATCTTTCTGATGCTCTTGGTTTTCTGTCACAGCTGATTTGGTTGACCGTGAACTTTGTTTGCACACAGACTCGCCAGCCAAAAACACAGGCGAAATCCTGACGGCTCCCCCCGTCGTGTCTGAGCCGTCTTTACAACTCTGTAATGCCTTCGTTTCCACTGGGGATTTGTAGACGATTAATGAAAACAAAAGCAAATTCAACATGTTGTTAACACACAGAAATCGTTTTGTGATATTTTGGCCATAATAGATTTCAGTTCACTTAGGATTAGATTAGTCAAATTCATTTCTTGTAAGATTTACAATAGAGAAATACTAAGTTGCTGTGACCGTTCAGAGCTTGTGATGAAGGAAAAAGTAATTTTATAAAAAAGTTTTCTTATAAATAAGTAATAATTTGTATAACTTCGTAAAGTTAATGTGAGTGTTCTAAACCCGGGCTTATGAAAAAAAAATTTTATTTGAGCAGCATATTGTAAAAAAAAAAAAAAAATTCAAATATAAACAAATAAAAAATGTAGCCTACTAATAATAATTATTTTAATAATAATTGTTAGTTTTTTTTTTCAAATGTATAAGTGAAAATTCAGCTTTTTTTCAGAGGAGTAAATTACACTTTAATATATATTAACATAAAAAAGTCATTTTAAATTGTCATAATATTTCACAATATTACTGTGTTTTTTTTTGTGTATTTTTTATTAAAAAATTGCAGCCTTGGTGAGCAGAAGAGACTTCTTTTAAAAACATAAAAAAAATCTTACCGATCTTAAACTTTTGATTAAGAAAACATTTGTATTTATTTGAGCAGCATATTGTAAAAAAACTAAAAAAAAATAAAAAAAACATTTTAAAATATAAATAAATAAAAAATTTAGCCTACTAATAATAATTATTTTTAATAATAATTGTTCGTTTTTTTTCAAATGTGTAAGTGAAAATTCAGCTTTTTTCAGAGGAATAAATTACACTTTAATATATATTAACATAAAGTCATTTTAAATTGTCATAATATTTCCCAATAATACTGTTTTTTGTGTATTTTTTATTAAAAAATTGCAGCCTTGGTGAGCAGAAGAGACTTCTTTTAAAAACATAAAAAATCTTACCGATCTTAAAGTTTTGTTTAAGAAAAAAAATGTATTTATTTGAGCAGCATATTGTAAAAAAAATATATATATATATAAATAAATAAAAATGTAGCCTACTAATAATAATTATTTTTAATAATAATTGTTATTTTTTTTTCAAATGTGTAAGTGAATGAGTGAATATAAATGTTAGATGCACACCATGATGATGATGTAGACTAATAAAACCTTTTTTTTCTTTTTAAATATTATGTAAGTTTTGGCAATCCAACATGAATACAATCACACTTGGCACAATAAAAGATTTCTCCTTTTCATAATTTTGTGCGTCTACATGACACCGTTGTAACCATATTTTGGATGGAGCCACAATAAAAAGCCCCTTGGCAATGCATCATTAGTGTGGGTGTCAGAAAAAAGAAGCCGAAATAGAGCGAGAAGGAAAGCAGTGTCTGTCCAGACTTATCAAGCATTTGTTGCATGGCATGAGAGCGACGGCTCCAGAATCTGATGTATATTTTAAAAGAGCCGAGTCGTTCCGCGTCCGAGACTTCAGGAGCTCGAGCGTGAAATCCACGGGACGGTTTAACCTGATATCCCAGCAAACCCAAATGCTAATCCCCATCCCGGGCAGGTGCGGTTGTCATCATCCCTTTATGCTTTGCACAATACCGTGACACCCTCTCCCTGCGTGCACACACACGCTCTCTCTTCTCACGTTTATAAGGGGCCACACTCTCCTAATGGAGCTCTGAGCTGAACCTGAAAGCGTTCAGGGCGCTAAAAGCCCTCAGCGTTACACTGGAAACCACGCTGTGAGTCTTTGTTGGAAACTGTGTCTTCTTTTCATGGCCTTGGCAGAGAGGCTGTGTCCTCAGTTGGCCCTAATGAACTCTTCCTTGTGTCGAATGTTTTGGTACGCTGATGTCTCGGCAGGTCTGGGGATAAAAAAGCAAGTTTTGTGCTCATGTTGACAGATGCGTGAAGTGTGTTTGAGCCCGAGGACTTCAGGAGGCTGTTGATCCGAATGGATTGGCCCTTAAAAACACCGCTTGACCTACATTAGCACTGGAAGATGTGGAAATGTGTTTAGTGGAGACGCTGATGGTGTCGGTTAGATTATATTAGAGGACACGCCCACTTTCTGTTCACCGTAAATGGCTGATTGGCTGGTTTTTACGTCTGGGAGTCAATGAGCTTCGTTTTGAATAAGTCTACTATCATGTCAATGAATTCAGACCACTGGTAAGGAAAATCGACAGAATGAATTGATGTGACGCCATTTCGAAAACAAAATTAGGCCGAAACGAAGTTCGTTTCCTACGTTTGCCAACATGAATTTTCCAGAAATGTTTGCGTTTCCCGTACAACGATGTAACTCGCTGCTTCTTCACTATCATTGTATGATGCATCGTTGGAGAAATCAACTAGCTAGTCTGCGACTGTTTCCTGAACCCCACTGTCCCAAAGTATCGTTCAACCACGTTGGTGGCTTTATTACCACGTTTTGCTTTATTACCAGACTCAATATTTTGCTCGTTTTTACATAGTAGAGCACGTTCCGCACATGCGCACTCTTCAAACACGTTACTTTAAATATTTTGACAAACTAAAAGACGTAAATTCAATTTATATGTATTCTAAATAAAAGACACCGGTTGTACTGAATGTCAGCTTGCTTATTTTGCTCAAGATAAGGATTTATTACGTCCAAATGTCATGCAATATAGAAACGATGCTTCTAACCACAGGTTCAGAAGCTCAAACCGCACAACTTTGCGATGCTGTTTGCGAATGTTCGCTGGAACGATGGTTTCGGGAAACACGAATCGTTGAACTATGCTGATAGCGACGGACCTTGCGACCATAGTTGGCTAACGATGCTTTTGGGAAATGCACCCCTAGCTGGTAAACACCGTACTACCATTGGTCCACATGGTGATTATGTAATAGGTGGGTGTGGTTCTGAGGCTCCGCCTTCTTTCACATGGAAATC
Organism: Hybognathus amarus; assembly: GCA_030378365.1. Classification (NCBI taxonomy): domain Eukaryota; kingdom Metazoa; phylum Chordata; class Actinopteri; order Cypriniformes; family Leuciscidae; genus Hybognathus; species Hybognathus amarus. The sequence goes on along the minus strand of JAQIUQ010004959.1, from coordinate 120,566 downwards.
TTTCCTGGTTCAATTCTCCTGTCGAGGTCAGTGAGTGAAAACATGAACACGCTGAAATTGAAAACCCCAAATTCAAAATTAGAATATTATGAAAAGGTTTCATAAGCTGTAAGCCATAATCATCACAATTATAACAAATAAAGGCTTGAAATATCTCACTTTGCATGTAATTAGTCTATTTAATATATTAGTTTTCTTGCTTTCCCTGGGAATTGATTATTACTTGATCATTATTATTGCTAAATAAAATATGTGTTAAGATCGTAAGCCCTTACTGTCTGTGATAATCGTCAGACACACACGCTCCCTTACCCAGGATCCTTTAGTGCACTTTTAAGTTGTTCTAAATTTCAGTGTTTTTTAGCATTTCCACCCTGACCCACTGATCAGCTCACATTTGCACGGAGGCGTAGACGGGGAGCGTAATCCGTCTGGAGCAAGCGAGCGAGCGAGTGCCACTGAACTGTGTTTTTGAGGACGTCTGGCGGACCGTGTTTTGGTACACGAGTGAGCGCAATTTTCCAGCGCAGAGTGTTTGTGGATGTTTCTTGCTTGGCTGGAGCTTGTGAGTAAAATTACCCAGCAGGCACGGCGGGCAGAGCCAGCATTACACACACACACAAACACAGAGAGAGAGAAGTGTGGGTGGCTGTCTCGCTGCCGTAAATATTACATAACGAAGATAAGTCTAGTTGGCAGGCTATAAATACAATTGTACACTGTGTACCGACATTGTGGAACAGCACAGACTGCGACAGCGGGACAGATTAGTTTGCAGTCAATTGGCCCGTTCCGCCCGCAACAGGAAAAAAACAAATGCAATCCTCTCCCAGGCAAATGTCTGTTGGCAGATGAGCTCCCCCTCTCGCTGGGTGTCTGGCCCGGCCTAAAAAAGGGTTTGGAGTGCAGTGATGCTGAGGAGGTCAGACATGTTTATCCAGAAAGAGCCCTGGGTCAGTCTGGCATGAGGAAGAGGAGTTATGTGAGATCTGATTCCAGCACCTGTCACTCCACTCGCGCTCTTCATCCCAGAGCCCAGGGTTTCAGAGCTAGCGTCACCGAGGCTCTCCATTCACATGATTTGATTATTCTGAACTAATGCTTGCACTGTGAGATCAAAACTGGCCTTGCATCTTCTTGTTTTAAATGCGTATCCGCGCTATTCTTTGACATGATCGCGGTGTATTTTAAATGCGTATCGCGCTATTCTCTGACATGCCAGATCGCGGTGTATTTTAAATGCGTATCCGCGCTATTCTCTGACATGATCGCGGTGTATTTTAAATGCGTATCCGCGCTATTCTCTTGACATGATCGCGGTGTGTTTTAAATGCGTATCCGCGCTATTCTCTGACATGATCGCGGTGTGTTTTAAATGCGTATCCGCGCTATTCTCTGACATGATCGCGGTGTATTTTAAATGCGTATCCGCGCTATTCTCTGACATGATCGCGGTGTGTTTTAAATGCATATCCGCGCTATTCTCTGACATGATCGCGGTGTGTTTTAAATGCGTATCCGCGCTATTCTCTGACATGATCGCGGTGTATTTTAAATGCGTATCCGCGCTATTCTCTGACATGATCGCGGTGTATTTTAAATGCATATCCGCGCTATTCTCTGACATGATCGCGGTGTGTTTTAAATGCATATCCGCGCTATTCTCTGACATGATTCGCGGTGTGTTTTAAATGCGTATCCGCGCTATTCTCTGACATGATCGCGGTGTATTTTAAATGCGTATTCGCGCTATTCTCTGACATGATCGTGGTGTGTTTTAAATGCATATCCGCGCTATTCTCTGACATGATCGCGTGTGTTTTAAATGCGTATCTGCGCTATTCTCTGACATGATCGCGGTGTATTTTAAATGCGTATCCGCGCTATTCTCTGACATGATCGCGGTGTATTTTAAATGCGTATCCGCGCTATTCTCTGACATGATCGCGGTGTATTTTAAATGCATATCCGCGCTATTCTCTGACATGATCGCGGTGTGTTTTAAATGCATATCCGCGCTATTCTCTGACATGCCAGATCGCAGTGTATTTTAAAATGCGTATCCGCGCTATTCTCTTGACATGATCGCGGTGTATTTTAAATGCATATACGGCGCTATTCTCTGACATGATCGCGGTGTATTTTAAATGCGTATCCGCGCTATTCTCTGACATGATCGCGGTGTATTTTAAATGCGTATCGGCGCTATTCTCTGACATGATCGCGGTATATTTTAAATGCATATCCGCGCTATTCTCTGACATGATCGCGGTGTGTTTTAAATGCATATCCGCGCTATTCTCTGACCTGCCAGATCGCAGTGTATTTTAAATGCATATCCGCGCTATTCTCTGACATGATCAGGTGTGTTTTAAATGCGTCTCGAAACACATTTTCGGGCAGACTCATCACAGAGACTCACTTGTAGCCTAGACTTGTTGTTTAACTACTGCGCTTTGTTACTGGTAGGCGTGGCCTTCTAGGGCAGCAAGCAAGTGCATTCTGGGAGTTGTTGTCTTTCATCCACATAAGCCAAAAATACATTTTCTGCCTTTTCTCAGTCTAGAAAGCTCCAAATTCAAAAATAATTTCACATTTCTTCTACATAAATGACCCTTTTTAAATACACATTCATCTTTCCAGAGGTGAAGTATCCATTTAAGATGCAAGCCTACTTTTTTATTAATTCAGTTAAAACACACATTTTGTTATTGCAAAGTGAATTTGTGGGGGAAATTGTGTTATTTGAGATGTAAAATGAAAGTGAATTTTGTCTTTTTGTTTTATGTACTTTACATTTTGTTGCATTTTCCTGGTTTTGGTTTAATCAGATTGAGATCGACCCTCCTTGCTTTTGTGAGTCACATTGTGGAAGTATATTAGGTTGCAAAGTTTTTTTAGGATAAATATGTGATATTTTCAGAGCTGATAAAACTGGCATCATGATTTGTATTCAGAGCTATGTTTGCATCGCTTCAGGTGTTTGTTTGTGGGCTCGTGTTCTCTGTTTTTCATCAAGGTTTCGAGTTTTCACAGGCTCATGAGGACAAAATCTGTGCTTCTGTAAACTTTTGAATAACACAAACATAATATGAGAGATTTGATTTGATTTTCTCTGGTAATCCTCTCTGCGGGACTGGCCTGTGTGCCATCAACATCTCTGTAATCTCACTCGGGCTGATCCCTGAAGTGATGGAGCAGTGATCGCACACACACACACGCGCGTGCGGGCAGAATGAATGTGACAGCACACACAGTTAGTCGTAGCGGGACTGAAGCCTCCAGACTAATGGTCTCTCGACGTGGGGCCGCTCAGGCGCTGACAGGCTCAATAGAGCATCTTGACCTGTTCGCTGTTTCGCCCCATGTAGGAGAAAATCATTTGTGTACATAACAGACAGTCGAGAAGAATCTGCCAACTGTCACAGTCTGTGAGTTTTAGAGTCTCTGTGTGTGTGTTAGAGAGTGTGTGTCTGTGTGTGTTTGTGACAGAGTGTGTGTGTGTACCCACTTTCATTTGATCTAGAAGTGACCAAAACCTGACCAAATCTCACTTGTAAATCTGATATAAAAATAAAGTAATTAAAGTTTTTTTCAAAATGTAAAAATGCAGAAAGTTTTGTGACACAGGTAGGTTAGGGGTAGGGTTAGTGTGTGTGTGTGTGTGTGTGTGTGTGTGTAGAGAGAGAGAGAGTGAGTGAGTGAGTAAGTGAGTGAGTAATGGGTTGTCATTAGGGGTAGGGTTAGTGTAAGAGGACAGAATGTACAGTATAAAAAAACATGATGTCTATGGAAAGCCCCATAAAACATGAAAAAATGTACGTGTGTGTGTGTGATAAGCTTATGTAAAATACTGCAACTCCTTTACTCTATTTGGCTTATGCACAAAAGTTTTCAGGTTAAAATGAAGAGTTCAGATGCAAAAGCCTCTAAGTGCCATTTGAAATTTTCTTCTAAAATGACCATTTTTATCAAGCTTGTATATTTAAGTTCAGTAATTTCACTTAAATGGCAATGAAGATTACCTATTAATTGTCATTTAAGTGAAATTACTGAACTTAAATATATAAGCTTGTTAAAAATGGTCATTTTAGATGAAAATTTGCATCTTAACTCTTCAAATGTAAATTCAAATTCAGGTAATATGTAATCTTATTTTACAGCAAATGGTGTAGGGCCCTGTCTCTTAATTTGTAAAAATCTGTGAATATGTAATAATTAGGGTTTAAAATGCATATTTTGTTTACAGCACCAATGCAATTATTTCATGAAAAAGGGTGTTATTTGACTTTCAATGCACATGCATTTTCATACTCGTGTTTTATGTCAAGATCCGTATGAGATTGGCCCTATTTCATTTAGTAATCTTTTATTAAAATACTTTCTCCACCTCTGAAATGACTTTGCATTTGGGATGACGTCACAAATCCCTTTCCTGTCTCCATTTTGATATAGCTATAACACGTTCACAACGGAAGTTCTTCATGATCCGATTTATTACACTGGATAAAATCAAGTTCCGCCCTACATTTATTTTATTGTCAAATATCCTGTTGCAAGTTATTAAAATAAAAAGACTTGCAAACCTTCAAACCGGTCAGGAGAAACTGCTCGAGTGTGTTCACCTCTCCTCTTGACTTTAAACAGCTCTGAATCCTCATTTCCGGACCCGTTTGCTAAATTAAACCACCTACATCACATCTCCCTCCTAAAATACATGTTTGCGCACAAATTCGGATTTTTTTTTTTTTTTTGCGGGATCGTGGTTTCTTGGCTCAATGAAATAGGGTTAAACGTAATCCCCTTCGCATCTCACCCACGCCTGTTTTCCCAACATTACAACATAATCCATCCGCTTTTGCGCGCATATTGTCACATCCTCGCGCAACGCGCTCCTTAAACGCAGATTACGAGCTGCTAATTGAATGTGAATGCATCTGGAGTCAGATCAGGAGCAGAGATGGCGAATCTGGCTTTGATAGAGACTCAACACCTTTGAGATCCCTGCGCTGGGAGAGCTGGATTAGAGGAGGTAAACGGATGTAGGTCAGGATGTTCCCGACTCACACACACACACACACACACAGCGCAGAGTTTAACCCCGTCAGTGCTGCTTCACCGGTGGTCAGCCTGTTCATATGTCCTCCTCTCACCCTCTAGAGCCCAGAACAGATTTCACGTGCTTTTCTGATGCTCAGGGAAAATACATGCATTTTTAGCTTCTTGATGCACTTATTGGGATTAATAATTCACATGATTTGAATTTGGAATTATTGGCTATACACCTGTCGATGCATGAAGAATGGGATGTTGGAGTCACAAACAAACGGTCTTTATTAATAATCGAGAGAATAGGGAGAAGATCACTGGGAGAATAATGCATAAATCACACTGTGCTTAACGAGGACATAATTAGCGACTACACTGTAAAAATTAATATGCTTTATCTAATCAAAAAAAGTGTGACAACAGATTACAAGCAATATTATTAATTAAATGTAACAAATTAGAATTGAGTAATAATTAATCAAATTAATTCCTTAAAATTTAACCATTTAAAATGAGTAAAACTTACAACAACCACCAAATATATATACATTTAAGTCACCATTATGGTGATTGGTGTTTCTTTTAGGTTTGTTTGAAAAAAAAATTCTCCTTCAGTGGTTCTGCTTGTTAACATCAGGTGTCTTCAATGTTGGCAATATAAAATAAATAGTTCTTAATTCTTCATTAAAATCTATATTTTTGTTATAAATTTTTGGGTGTAAATTTTACTTATTTTAAATGGTTGACTTTTAAGGAATTCTTTGATTAATTATTACTCAATTCTAATTTGTTAAATTTAATTAATAATATTGCTTTAATCTGTTGCCACAGTTATATTGATTAGATATAGCAAATTCATTTTTACAGTGTAGATAAGGGAAACAGAAGCGAGTGTCAAAATAAGAGTCAACAGAATGCAACAAACATGACAGTGCAAGTGTTATTTTAGCTTCTATTCATATTTTAAAATGCTTTTATTTTTTTTTAGTTTTAGTTTTCATGTTACATTGAGTTAATTATTATCATTACATGCAAAGTGAGATATTTCAAGCCTTTATTTGTTATAATTTTGATGATTATGGCTTTTATGAAAAAACTCATTCTAATTGGGGTTAAGCTGTAAGACATAATCATCAAAATTATAACAAATAAAGCCTTGAAATATCTCACTTTGCATGTAATGAGTCTAGTTTCACCTTTTAAGTTGAACCTTTGCACCATATTCACATTTTTTGAGTTTCACTACACAACAGCTATTTTTAACTTTAATAGAATTTCACATTTTATTCTGTATTTTTGATCTAATAAATGCGTCACTGGAGAGCAGAAGAGCCTTATTAGTATTATGTAGTGTTAATAAGTTTGATTTGTTTGCATTGACCGATGACAGTGTTGTTTCGCAGCTTCATGTCCTGAAGCAAAAACCAGTTCAGATTCAGTAAGTGGGAAAGCTAGTAATCCATTCCACACATGGCTGTATTCTTCAGTCTATTGAACTTGACTTAATTAAAGGCTTTTATTCGTTTGGCTCAAGCGGCTGCTAATGGAGGCTGTGTTCTGAAACAAACATTTCCCTGTTTCAATCGATTGTCTTCACAGCGCACGGACACGGCAGCGTTCCTCTGATCTATCAATGCGTTCACTTTACAATCGACTGATTCCCGGCAACACACACGCAGACCACAATGACACGCAACGCAAACAAACACGGGCTACTCGCCAGAAATGAGCAGGACTGGCAACTAACTCCCGGCTTTATATGAAACACACAGCACTGATGCTGTGAAAGTGTGTGTCCAGGCACCATGGAATATATTGCAGACATGCATCATTTCCTGTGTTTTTTTGGTGTCATGAGGTTCTACATGCATGCATACAAAACATACTTTTATCACTATAATTTAAAAAAAAAACTGTCATGTAAAGTATTATGCAGTCATTTAAAAGTCCCGTATTATGCCCCTTTTCACAAGATGTAAAATAAGTCTCTGATGTCCCCAGAATCTGTATGTGATGTTTCAGCTCAAAATCCCCAACAGATCATTTTTACAGCATGTTTAAATTGTCATTTTTTGGGGCTCAGAAAACGCACTCTTTTAGTGTGTGCCCTTTAAATGCAAATAAGCTGCTGCTGCTGCCGGCACAGGGGGCGGAGCTTCATGAGCTCAGTCTCTCAGAGACTCCTCCTGCCCCCACTGCTAAAATAACTCTAAAAGAGTTATTTTAACTAAAAGAAACACTAACTCTTCTCATTTGAACTTTTCTGAAACATTAACCAAGATGGCCTAGTATTGTTGTTGATATGAGTCTGTGTTGTCTAGTTTTTTCACTGTTTTCTTAAAGTTAACATAATCTGACTGAGTAATCGTAATATTGTAACTGTGGTCAAATCTAAATTAGTTTGTGCCTATTTAACTTTATTTTTTAATTCTGCAATTTGCCTTCATTAGAGATTATCATCAATTTGATTACACAGATACTAATTCAACTACTGGCATCTCTATATTCAATAATGAAATGCCTTTAATTGAAAATTGAATGTTTAATATTATTATTATACATTACTGACACTCTATCCTCCAATTTGATACTGTTAAGTGCTTTTATGTTACAGTATATTTTAATCTTTGATAACAGTAGGTAATAAAAATACAACAGATCATGTTAGCTCTGGTCCAATTAAAAAATATTAACAAATAGAACTCAGGACATTTTTGTTTTATATTACCTGTCATATTCTAGACTTGTTATATTTAGATTTAAATAAAAAAAACTTCCTCCTTAATATTGTGGCAGTTTTTTCTCTGTGGTATCGAAAATCAATATTTTTCAAGGTATCGTATCAAAGTTAGAAATTCTAGTATCGTGACAACACTAACAGGGACTTTAAAACATTCTCAACTTTTTTGACGAAAAGGTTCTTTAAAATTGAGTCAAGAACAATTCGAACTCCATTTAGAATTCTATTGAGCCGTTTATGGTATGGTGAATTGCATATTTATATATCGTGTGCCTCTGTTGCTTGTTCTGTGCATTTAAACAGAATTCCCATCTCTTCACTAATCAGAAAACCTGGATTTATAATAATCAGTTTGTTAGACACTATTGCATTATTGCCCATCTTATCTTATGATCAGCTGACAATAGACCTGATTGTGATATTTCCTGGAGAAAATGAGTTTGATTATGTGTGGAACACAAACACTTTATACTTCAGTCTGAGGAGTGTCCAATATTAGTGCTGTAAATATTATAAAAACGGTCCGCTGTGATTTATAGAGTGAGTGTTTTCGTTCGTCTATAGGAAAGAGATGTATATAGTAGTTTAGTTGATTCATGCTTTATCCTAAAACGCTGTGTTGAGAGAGTTGTGCTCGGGACGTCCCGCAGTGACTGGATCTGATCTGTAGAGGGAGAGAATCACTGATCACTGTAGAGTTCAGGCCTAGTGTCACGATGGGTCAATAATCACCACCGAGCGCTTCAGGAAACGTGATACGAGGAGCCGTGACCGAGATGATACTCTGACGGTTTCAGTCGACACTCATCTGGCAAATAATCTTATATATCAAATACAGTTCTGCTCTGTCAGGTGTGTGTGTGTGTGCACGTGTGTGTGCATGCGATGGTGTTTCTGTGTGCATATTTATTTGTTTGAAGTATATTACAGTTCGTTACAGTATAAGTTATTAAAAGAATTTGGTTGTTTAATTTGTTATTTATAAATAAAATGCAAGAAGGCAAAATTACAAAAACATAATTAAGGCTATTTTATTATTACATTAAATAAAAAAATCAATGGGTTTGGTTATATTTAAAAAAAGCAGATATATATAAAAACAAAATATATGTGGTTTATTTTAGTTTTTTAAATGACCTGAATCCAAGGCTTCCCACTGGGTATATTTCAGCTGTCAAACTGATGAGAGCTCAGACACAGACTGAAACCTTAAAACGCAGGCTTTCCTCCTGTTCTTTCGAGGTAAATTGGACTAATTTGTTGCGTTTTGCTTCAGGCGGGTTTTACCCATAATCCCAGTCTCATCTTCTGATGTGCTTCTACATAAACAGAGGAAACCCTGAGGCGGAATATCACAGCATCCATTCACTGACACAACTGTCCTGAACCAGTGCCATGACAGTGCTGGAGTCTATACTGTGTGTGTGTGTGTGTGTCTTCTCACTGAGATGCCCTGCTAACCTGAAACACTGAGTCTGAAGTGGCACATGATGCTTTGACTCTCAAATCTCTTTTCACATCCCTCAACATGATCACAACATTATACAGAGAGAAATCACCAGACAAATACACTTCATAACACAAGCGACTGTGAATAGTAATTGTTAGGTCAGCATGTCAGTGTGTGCATGGATGGATGGATTGGTGGATGGATGGTGGGTGGATTGGTGGATGGTGGATGGGTGGGTGGATGGGTAGATGGTGGATGGATGGGTGATGATGGATGGATGGATGGATGGATGGGTGGATGGATGGGTAGATGGATGGATGGATTGGATGGATGGGTGGATGGATGGGTGGATGGATGGATGGGTGGATGGTGGATGGATGGTAGATGGATGGGTGGATGGATTGGTGGATGAATGGATGGATGGATGGATTGGTGGATGGATGGATGGATGGTGGATGGATGGTGGATGGATGAATTGGTGGATGGATGAATTGGTGGATGGATGGATGGTGGATGGATGAATTGGTGGATGGATTGGTGGATCGATTGGTGGATCCATTGGTGGATGGATGGATTGGTGGATGGATGGATTGGTGGGTGGATGGATTGGTGGATGGATGGGTGGATTGGTGGATGGATGGGTGAATGGATTGGTGGATGGATGGATCGGTGGATGGATGGATTGGTGGATGGATTGGTGGATGGGTGGATGGATGGATTGGTGGATGGATGGATGGATTGGTGGATGGATGGGTGGATTGAATTGGTGGATGGATTGGTGGATGGATGGGTGGATGGATGGATGGATGGATGGGTGGATGGATGGGTGGATGGATGGTGGATGGGTGGATGGATGGATGGATTGGTGGATGGATGGATGGATGGATGGATGGATGATGGTGGATGGGTGGATGGATTGGTGGATGGATGGATGGGTGAATGGGTGGATGGGTGGATGGATGGATGGGTGGATGGATGGATGGATGGGTGGATGGGTGGATGGATTGGTGGATGGGTGGATGGGTGGATGGATTGGTGGATGGATGGATGGATGGATGGATGGATGGATGGATGGATGGGTGGATGGATAGATGGATAGATGGATTGGTGGATGGATGGTGGATGGATGGTGGATGGATGGGTGGATGGATGGGTGGATGGATTCAGTAATCCTGATGTTTGGAAGTCTCTGGTCATTAATGCAGAAGTAAAACTCTCAATGTTTTATTGATCAGGATGTTGAACAGAGCCAATAAACACAATAAAATTAGCATCAGTTTGAATGTAAAATCTCTGTTCTCAGAGTTCTTTGGCTACCGATGTACTGACACTTCACACCAATAGTAAAGATACAAAAACATATGGGTTTGGGTTCTGAAGAATTTATTTATTTATTTATTCTTTTTTAGGTAGGTGTTACAGCAGCTGTCGTTGCATACAGTTAAATATATAACTGTGATAATTTAATAATTTTATAATTATTATTTTATTTGTTTAAAATAATTTTCTATAATCTTCATCACATTTTTTCTGGCATTTTTCATAAAATAAATATATTATAAATAATTATTAAACACCTATTAAATACACATAAATTTCAAGGTCAGTACATATAATAAAAACATATAATAAAATATTAAATAAAATATTAAAATATAATAAAATATTATTAAAATATTTTTTTTAAAAATTAAATAAACAAAACGAAACAAGGATTTATTATATGGATTAAAGCTGACAGCAAAGACATTGTTAAAAAAGAAAATTTGTATTTTATATAAATGCTGTTCTTTTGAACTTTCTATTCATTAAAGATGAATTCTAGATGTATCACTTTCCACAAAAATGTAAACTCTTTTTAAACTGATAATAATCATAAATGTGTCTTGATCATCAAATTCCTCATATTAGAGTGATTTCTGAAGGATCATGTGACGCTGAAGACTGGAGTAATGATGATGAAAATTCAGCTTTGATCACAGGATTTAATACAATATATATTTACATAGAAAACAGTTTGCTTTCTAGTGAAAATATAAACATAAATTATCTGATATTTTAGATGGAATAAAAGTGTTTACATCTCAGTGAAAACCAAGATTAACTGAGTTCTGTGTTCCTTTTTATTATTATTATTATTATTTTAAAATATAACAACAATATTTCAGTCTTTCCAGTTCACATTCGTTAAATAGTACTCGATGACAGTACATTAAAGGTGGAAAAAATAAAGAAATAAAAAATAAATTAAAAACAAGTTGCCAATAAAGAAAAATAAACTTGTGACAGATTTGTATCCCATGACAAAAATAGTTCTAGTGGCATATTAACCATTAAAAAATTTCTGAATGAATGTTCATTGCTGATATGCATTTCTTGTTTGTAATTAAATTAAAAGACTTAAAAATAAAAATCCACCTCTATGAAAAACAACTTAAATGATGGTGAAGAATTCTGGAATCTACACTTATGGATATGAAACTTGCCTAACAAAACATAGTTTCTTTTCTTTGTATTCAAAAGTAAGTGATAATGTTCTTCCTCTCAATGTTGATTTTATGTTTTGTTTTACATAATTTATAAGTTTGGAAAAGTGTCCAAAATGCAATACTGTATGAACAACCATAAAACAAGTGGGTTACATTTTTAAGTTCATTTTTACAAAAGCTTTTTAATGATTTGTTATCAAAATCAAGAAGTTTTGAAATGTACATCTTAGATGGGTATATATTATGTAATATTTTTAGATGTAGTTCTCTAATTTTATTTGTGACACAAAATCCCAAAATCAACAAGCCATGCCTTCTGCCAATTAATATTCATAAAAATGGCATTGCAGAAACATTTCCAGAGTACATTTTTTGCTTAGAATGTCAATACCATTTATGTAAAGAATGTTGAGTCTGTGTACCTGTCTCCCTGTTTATGTTGCTAATGATGTCACTTCCTGTGTGGCGGCTCATCCGAGCATCAGTTGCGTGTCTCTGTACAATTAAGTCAGATTCTGTACGTCATTCTCCCTATAGTCCTGACGTTTGGGCCTTTTGTGGAATCTCCTGGATCAAACATGCTGAGTCCGTCGAGAGTCAAGCCTGTCAGACTCAATACATGTTAGCATGACTGAATGAGGAGGAGGAGGGGGGCTTCTGCTGAATAAGACATTTCAACTCTTCCCGTCCAAAAAAACGTGCCAATAAATAATTCAGAGGATAATTACTAATGAAAAGGTTTCATTAAAGTACAATACAGTGTGTCACAGTTTTATGATTGATGAGAGTGCTTCATTCTTCCAGCCTGCGGGGTCTGCGCTCATTACGGGGTCAGAGCCTTTGCTTCTCGGCATGCGCTTTAAGATAAACTGTTGTGTTTAAATCAGTGTGATTGGTCCACATGGACGGAGCGGAGGATGAGGAGCATTCCCAGGTTCCTCCAGGATTACTGCAGTTTGTTTACCCTTTGACCCCCGTCACGGGCGGCCCTCGACTCCAGCGGACCCGGCCCTCGTTCGTTACCCTGATTACATCTCAAACCATCAAACACGTCACATGACCCGCTCTCCTGAACACACTCACAGGTTCTGTTGCTGCTGCACTTCTTATCTTTGATTTCTGTTGTTTTCATCTGTTTAGTTCTTCTGTGATCATGCAGGTGAAACTGGAAAAATGAGAATATGGTGCAAAAGTTTATTCATTTCAGTAATTCAACTTAAAAGGTGAAACTAACAGGGTTTTCATAAGCTGTAAATCATAATCATCACTATTATAACAAATAAAGGCTTGAAATATCTCACTTTGCATGTAATGAGTCTATACATATTACACTCTGTTTCAACCCGATTTTGGGTCAAATATGAGCAAACCCAAAAATGAAGAATGATAGTGAATGTTAAAATTTGAAATTACATTTTTAACCCAACATTAGGGTTGGTCCATATTTTACCCAAATTTGGGTTAAAACAACCAAGCATTGTTTAGAGTGTAGTTTCACATATTAAGCTGAATTACTGAAATGAATGAACTTTTGCACCATATTCTCATTTTTTCCAGTTCCACCTGTAGATATATATATATATAGACATACACTCTGCTGTGTTATTTTAACCCAATTTTGGGTCAAATATGGACTAACCCAGCTGTTGGGTTAAATTTACAAATTGCATTTTTGTATCCAATAATTGGGTTTGTCCATATTTTACCCAAAATTGGGTTAAATCAACCCAGCATTTTTTAGAGTGTGTGTATATATATATATATATATATATATATATATATTTTTTTTTTAAGTTTACACCTAAAGAATGCTGGGTTAACTCTATTTTGGGTCAAATATGGACAAACCCAAATGTTGGATATAAAAATGCAATTTAAAAATGTAACCCAACGGCTGGGTTTTGTCCATATTTGACCCAAAATTGGGTTAAACCAACCCAGCATTTCGTAGTGGATATACAGTATATTATGAAGAGATTGTGAGTTCACTATGTATAATTATTCGAAATGTAATTAAACATTGTGTAATTTTTGAAAAACTAATTGTAAAATGTAACATGGAAGTTAATATCAAGCATTTTCAACACTGATAATAATCATAAATGTTTCTTGATCATCAGATCCTCATATTAGAGTGATTTCTGGAGGATCATGTGACTCTGAAGACTGGAGTTATGATGATGAAGATCACAGGAGTAAATGGTCAAATAAATGAAGCCTTGGTGAGCAGAAGAGACTTCTTTTTAAAAATCGTATTAGTCTAATAGTTCTGTATGCAAACATATTCGTAGTTTGCATGCACTTTGTAAAATCTGCAAAATGTGAATTATTTTAACAATATAAGAGGGATCATACAAAATGCATACTCTTTTTAATGTAGTACTGTGTTGAATAAGATGTTTTACACTAAAGATGTTTCCACAAAAGCTGAAGCTAGAAGAAATGACATTAAGAGCCAGGGGTGAAAACTTTTGAACAGGATGAAGATATGTAAATTGTTCATATTTTGTGTAAATATAATATTTTCTTTCATTTAGTACTGCCCGTTGGAAGCTACAGAAGATGTTTCCAGGAAGACTAATTAATACAATTAACATTTATCTTTTAAATTCTAAAAGTTTTCACCCCCCGGCTCATAACGCGTTTGTGTTTCCCTTCCAGAGCATCTGTGAGTGTTTAAACCTTTTTTATAATAATAATAATAATAATATGCAAAATTTGCAGGAAACCAAAGAATTTACTGCAGTGGGAGGATCTTTCTGAAGATCAGTGCTCAGTTTAACTGTTAAAGAACAATCACACAACATTAAACAGCTCCAGATCACATTTACAATCGAGAGTATGCACTTTTGAACAGGCTCATTTTGATGAATTCAGCGTTTTTTTTTTTTTTTTTTTTTTTTTTTTTTTGTAAACATCTTTTATGTAAAATAACTATTCAGGGTAGTACTAAATAGAATATCATGATTTCATATGATCCTTCTTATTTTGTTTAAACAATATTAACATTTCCATTCTAATATGTAAACGATAGTTTGAATTTAAGTTGAATTTCAGGCATGAATAATAGCATTGAGTTGTTATATTTAAGTGTATTAGCACATGCACACATTTTTACAATATTTTGTCAAGTTTTTTCCAAACTTACAAAACATTGTCATAAAACGGAAAGATGTGTGCATGTCACTGTAACGTCTTGCATTTGTTCATATTTATGCAGAAAATAAACAAATGCTTCTAATAATCAACTCCTCAAGCTTGCACATTTTTACTGATGCATTTGAACATGTTTCTTTATTCTGGAAATCATTCATTTTTTATTATTTTATCTATTTATTTTAAAAGAGGAATTAAAAGAAAATACAAGGCAAATCACAAAACCACTGATTTTTGAGCTATCATTATTTTATCTTTACACACACACACACACACACACACATATAATCAATCTACCATAACAGATTATAAGTGGAAAATCTGATTTGAAATGTACTGATATTATGACCAGTCTAAATAAATCAAATCAAACATTAAAATATATAATAATTGTAGGTCTACTCAAATATGAGCGGTATAAGATATAATGTTGAATCCTGATTTTACCTGGTTGTCATGTTTCCAGCGTCGGCTAGTTCGAGCGTGGGTTAACACTCAGATCTCCAAGAGCTCTCTCAGGACCTTTGACATTTAGTAAACTCCCTCGTTTCTCTCTGGGAGGATCCCAGATATACACTATATAAACTATAGGATCAGTGTGTGTTTTATATTGTATTTCTCAATCCGATATTTTAGCAATCATCACACTCTAAAAAATGCTGATTTGCTTTAACCCAACTTTGGGTAAAAAATGAACAAACTTAAACGTTGGGTTAAAAATTTTATAATAAAAATGTAACCCAATGGCAGGGTTGTGTCCATATTCGACCCAAAGTTATATATATATATATACTATATGCACTGAGGCATGGTAAAGGATCAAATATAGCTCAAAAATAACTAAATAAATCTGCTTTTTGTGAACTATATTGTATATGGCAGTAAAGGCAATATTAACTTGGTATTATATATTTAATAACTTCCCTGTTGTATTGTCATCCTATTGTGATATTATAATTGTGCAAATACAAATGTATTAAAAAAATTGAAGACCCAAAAATATCAAATTAATGAATTCCAATTTTGAGTTAATTGACATATCCTGATCTACTAAATGAAAAAATATGATATTCAAACTAAATTTCTGAATTTATTAAAATAGAATTTACATATCTTTATCCTGTGCAAAAGTTTTCACCCCCTTTTTAAGCCTTGAAACTTGCTCATAAACTGCTACAGTTGCTGCAGAAATATTCACATTTAATATTACCGACTATGATACATTTTACAATTTGTTGTTCATAAAATACACACTGTTGAATATATTTCCTACAATTACATCATTGAAACTCACAAAAACATACCTGCACAGAAGAGTTTCATATAAACTCATCAATGTCTTCATTATATATATATATATATATATATATTTTTTTTTTTTTTTTTTTTCTCACTACTGATGCATGTTAAAGGATCAAATATAGCCCAAACATAAATAAAAAAAAATATGCTTTTTTGAACTATTATAGCAAAGGCAATATTAACTTGATATTATATGTTATATTTAATTACTTCCCTATATATACTGGAGAAACTGGAAAAATGAGAATATGGTTCAAAAGTTCATTTATTTCAGTAATTCAACATAAAAGGTGAAACTAATATATTATAGACTCATTACATGCAAAGTGAGATATTTCAAGCCTTTATTTGTTATAATTTTGATGATTATGGATTACAGTCTTATGAAATCCTTTTTACAATATTCTAATTTTGACTTTGGGGTTATATAATCATCAGAATTATAAGAAATAAAGGTTTGAAATATCTCACTTTGCATGTAATGAGTCTATATAATATATTAGTTTCACCTTTGACGTTGAATACTGAAATAAATTAACTTTTGACCCATATTCTCATTGTTCCAGTGTCACCTGTAGGTGTGTGGGGTCACGAGGTCTTTGGGGCGTCTGATGGGTCTGGACGGCTGTACACTGTGGGAATGATGGGGTTTATTGTGAAGATTCAGAGTTGTGTGTATCCAAGGGAGTGTGAGATTGAGGGAAAGTTATAGACCCGCACACACACAGGCTTGACGGGACGTTTTAATCTCTGGGTGTTACAGTAACATCATCTCACCCCACTGGAGGTCTTCAGCGTCTCAGCTCTTCATGTCAAGCTTGAATGACACAAAATGGCCTCCACTGTCCTCATGGGAACGCGGTTTTACAGTAAATGGCGTCTGTATAGGTTGCACAGGCGTGTGTGTGTGTGTGTGTGTGTACGTCACGCTGGCATGGCCGGGCTCTCTGGAAATGTGTGTGTTATACCTCGTTGCTTTTAGTAAATAAGAGAAATCTTGCAATTTGTTGCTATTGTGGTCAGTGGCGTTATTGTTCGGATTTTTTCTTTTTAGTGAGCAGTTCTATACAGTATTTCTATTCTTTTGTAAAGATACACTGACGTACATTACACACAGATTTTGGGCAGATGCAGTGGCAAGCCATTATAACATTCTTAACATGCAGTGTTTACTTAAACATTAAGAAAATGTTGTTATTTTTTTGGTCCAAATGTTGTTTTTATTGCATTTATGCACAATTTTTGATAATGCTTTTTTCTGTGACATGTTTAAATATATACATTTTTAATAAAATATATACCGATCACTCTAAAAAAATGCTTTCAGGGTATTTAACCCATGATTTTTGACCCATGGTTTTTTTTATTTTTAACCCATGTTTTTGTCAAATATGGACAAAATGTAATAAAACAAATTAAACCAAAGGCTTAGATTTACATGGGTTAAAACAACACAGCATTTTTTTTTTTTTGAGTGAGAAATATATATATATATAGTGTGTGTGTGTATGTGTGTGTGTGTGTGTGTGTGTGTGTGTGTGTGTGTGTGTGTGTGTGTGTGTGTGTGTGTGTGTGTGTGTGTGTGTGTGTGTGTGTGTGTGTGTGTGTGTGTGTGTGTGTGTGTGTGTGTGAGACGTTTATTTTTTTTTTCCCTGCTAACATCAGAATGTGTCCAGCTTTGATCCTCCTTCATCATTGTCCAGTAAACCTGCTCTGCTTTAGCTGAGGATTCAGTGTGTGACGCTGCTTCATTTGCTCAATGTAATGACTTCCCTTACACATTATAGTAGACAGCAGTGTGTGACACTCTTCAGCGTTTATCAATTAACTGAGAGTTTTTAAGGCATTCATCGGGAGTATTGATTCCTGAATAATGCTCTTCTCCGGTGCTCAGAGGAATAACTGAGTCTGAATGGATTAGCAGTTTTGTGTCCAGTGACACGAAAAGGGGCCTTCTATTGTCAGGGACCTAAATGAAGAGGAGAGGGGTCGTTACAAAGACATACAGATATACCCCTCCAGAGAAAAAGAATTAAAAAAGAAATTATCAGAATTAACTAAATAATGACATCATGTGCGTTTCAAACTGAGATCCTAAAATGACGCTGGAGTTTACCTAAAGCAATATTCTCTTCATTTTTGTTTTATTCTTTAAGACATCATTAACACGAGATTAAACTTCGCTGGCGCGTCTTTGAAATATTGAAGCGGGAAATTCTGGAAACCTCGAGATTGGAGTTTAAACACATGACCAAAGTAGCTCAAACTTACTGGGGGAAAATAAATAAATTAGAACATTTATTTATTTCATTAAATTCTGACTACTTTGCTACAAAGAATATTTAAGTAATGTAATGTAGACTATACATTATATATATATATATATATTACGGTTTGTATTTTAAATTAAATGCCTGTTGCATGACAGGACCAAACTTTTTTGTTTATATTTATTACCCGCCTTATGATTTCCATCGACATAAATATATATATAGCCTAAACACATTTGGTACTCGAGGCTGTGCTGTATCGTAACGGCAGAAGGACGATGTTAGGCTCACTCGAACACGAGCGGAGTAACCCCTTCAGACGTTATTCCCGATACAGCACTTGCCTCGATTACGTTATTGCTTTTATAAAACGGTTACTACACAAAAAAATATTAAAGTAAAAAAAATATGTTTAGCGCAACTTTTAAAGTAAAATCACTAAAAGCCTTCCTTCCGCTAGAAAAAAATAGTCCCTGACCGTGAACAGCAATAACGTACTAATGTGTAGGCCTAATATGTATGAAATCTCAAATAAACACAACATTAGGAACTGCAGTGTTGCGCAGTGATAAATAATACCGTTGGGTAAAACGGTCATAGTCGTGTTATGCTATATCATGAATAAAGCACAGCTATTGACCAATCAGAATCAAGGATTGGAACTTACCGCGGTTTGGGCCTTATTAAAAATTGAAAAAAAAATTATTCTGTCACTGAAGCCACATTTTGCTCTAAATCAGAAGTTTTCGTTAAACTTTTGTTTTTAATAATTAATTTGGCTGCTTTCTAATTTAAAGAAAGCATTTAACTCGTTAAAACAAGTTTTTGAAAACAGAGCATTTTTAGAACCAGTAAAGGTTAGTAGCCTAATATTAGAGTGTGTGAGTGTGTAAATAAAGTGCAGGGCCTGTTTGGGAGAGTTTGTCCCCTCCCTCTGAGTCTGTCCGCCGGCCCGGTTCCGTGAGGTGTTCCTTTTGAGTTTTTGATTTCACAGGCTGTTCCTCCGCGAATGTGTCCTTCAGAGCACGTGTTGGAGGAGCTTCAGGAACATCTGCACTGTAAGTGTGACATTATTTCATTTCTATTGGTGAACAGTCGTTTGCTCATTATATCTCAGATATGTGTATTGTTGGGCCCTGGAACGCATTGCATTAGTTCGTGAATTTGAGGAGTTCTTCCTTTTTCCGATTGAGCTCGAAGCGTAGTTTTAGGCCTATTTTTATAAATACATTGGTAGCACTTTCGTTAACAAGTAGTTTTACATTAGCATGCATGAAAATGTATTTAATGGCGTAACATGAAACTTTAGGATTTGCATGTTGTAAGTAATGTTTTATCAGTGACTCAGTTAATATTAAGTGTTACCAATGGACCAACTAGCCTATGTTTTGTAGGACGAAAATATTAGAGCATGTATGATAGAAATGCATTTAAATTTGAAGCTAAATGCAATAAACCCCTCGAATCTTTTTATCAAAAATAGGATTTGTAGCAAAGAAATGATTCATGCATTCATACAGAAATATTTCAATACTTTATTTCTTAGTTCTGAACTGAAGTTCAGGCGAAATATACAAGAAAACAAATTCAACGACAAACTAGTACATTAAATGAGCGTGGCAACTGAAGGTGCAGAACTACAGATCACATGTGGGTTCAAACTAAAGGGGAATAAACAATCACATTTCTTCTAAACGCCTGTTTGCACAGAGTGTTTAAACAATGGCTTCAGAATATCAAATAAATGTGCATGGATGTCATATTAAAAACAAACACATTAATGATCTGTCTTTGGTGATGAACCATATACCGCCACAGTCAAAACTGCACTATGTGTAAATATGGGACAGACCCAGAACTGTATTTAAAAGCAATATATTAACTCATTACACACACACACAGTTCATTTAATCCAGTGCTTTAATTCAGGAGCTCAGCTCTGTCGTGTCGGACACAACACACACACTCACAGACCTAACTCAGCAAACATTGCATATCGTTAATATTTGACCCAAATCCAGGTTTACACAGCTAATAATAATAATATTAATAATAATATATCGTTTCATTGTCAGAACGCACACCTGAGTCGACCCTGATTTAAGATATTAAGGCGCATTCACAGTTTGGGGCATTATATGTTAAATAAAAAAGGAACTAGTCGTACTAAACGAATAATATGTGCTATCCATCTAATAATAACAACGATATCCCACAGTAACAAGGGATAAAACTTTTTCTGAATAAATACAAAACCATAATTCACAGAGAAATACTATAAATAATACCTTTTTCTTAAAAAAGGAAACAAACAATAAGAAGAAAAAGAAAAACAAACACATACAGTTATTGCCTTTGGCATAACATCATACTAGCATTACAAAAATGATCTTAAATAGACACAAAAGCTCAAATCCAGACGGACGCGCGCACGAACGGAACGCTTGGCGAGGTTTTCTCAGGAAAGTTGCGCGCGCGACGCTCAGCTCAGGAACGAATTGGGCGCGACGCGTTTGTGTTGAGAGAGAAGTCCGCTGGAAAGTGGAGATGTGTAGGACGGTAAACTGGTTCTTCAGGAATCCGAGAGCAGGGAAGACGGAGAGCTGGAGATCCCGTATCCCGGCGCGCTCGGGAGCGACTGCGGCTGTTGCGCGCCCGGTACGAAATATCCATTGTGCCCTGAGAGTAATCCAGCAGCGGACGACGGAGACACGCCGTACCCGTTCGACAGGTTAATACTTCCCGTTGCCGAGCGGCTCGACGCCGGGGAGTAGCGATCCGTACGCGTGTCCTTGGTTTAGAAATCCGTGCGTGGATCCGTTATAGTGCGAGTGGTGTCAGGGGTAAGACGGAGACAGCTGCCAGTAAAGCGGGTTGCTCGGGCGTTCACCCAGCCCGAGTCCGAGAGGTGCGAATCGGAGCCCCTTTTCATCACCAACTTTCCCCGCGAGGTCGCCGAGCGCCGCCGGAGCTTCCCAGTGGTCCCGCCGATAAACACATCGTCGCTGGAGGGGTCGAGCATCCAGTAGTTCCCTTTTCCCGGGTCGTCGTAGTGCCGCGGCACCTTCACGAAGCACTTATTGAGGCTCAGGTTGTGCCGGATGGAGTTCTGCCAGCCCTGCTTGTGTTCCCGGTAATACGGGAAGTTCTTCATGATGAACTCGTAGATGCCGTTGAGCGTGAGCCGCTTCTCGGGACTCTGTCGGATGGCCATCATGATGAGCGCGTTGTAGCTGAACGGAGGCTTGTCGAATTTCTTTCCCTTCTTGCACGGTTGCTCGGGTTCCTCCGCGTCGCGTTGCGCGGGGTCCATCTCGACCGCTTCTGGGGGCTTGTCGGAGACCGGGCTTCGCTCCGCGCCGTCGTCCGCACCCGGGCTGTCAAACTTCGATGGGAGTAACAGGCTTTTGATGCTGAACGATGTGGACTTCTGCACCATGGTGGGCTCACTGTGATCTCCCATGCCGGGCGATGAAGCGCGCAAAAGCCCCGTTTTCGTACTTTAAAACACAGCAGGTCAAGCGCGCAACGATGGGGACGTCGCGTGCATGACAGAACTTCGCAGTCTCGCGGAAATTGGTGATTAACCAGGGCTCACTCTTACAAACTACCTCATCGTATGAAAGGGAGGAGGAGCTCTTCACGGGCTGGTGCTGGACAGACTCAGTCGAGCTCCGCTTACTCCATTATAATGCGCGGAGAGCCCCGTGCGCGCGGGAGTCTGGAGCGTCTCCTGTGCGTCACTGATCACGTAGCCTGGATAGGAGGGACGATGAGTTGTTTTTACGTTGCCTGAAACGCACTACAATAAAGTTTGAATGATTCAAAACTAAAGTGTTAGTGATGCTGAATCGCTCATGGTTCTCTCATAACGCCTTAATAATAGGCAACTTAATGATACGATTTATTACTGTAAATATTACAGCCGTTAAGTATTCATAATAAACTGTCCGAGACACTAATGTTTTGTGTATGTGCATGATCGGTCCGGGGTTATTGATTATTTTGCCACATGACGCCACAGTGCTGTGCGTAAAAGCGCGCGGGCTGCATGAGCACGAGCCAACGGCGCCTCTAGTGTCTGTACGGGTCACAACCCAACCGAACTCCTGCGAGAGATCTGGACAAGTTCTGTTGACACTTTGAAGTAGGCTACTCATGTCATTTTTATTAATAATAATGCCAGTAATAATCTGCAAGCCCTTGTGATTCAGTGCGCCAGTTTCAAACCTCTCCATCATGAACGTCGTAAACTGTATAAACGCTCGAACTGTTGTTTACTTGTTTATCGTTGGTCAATTAGTCTGATATTTTGCACACTAGAGTAATATTATTTAGGTCTGTACCTCAAATAGCTTTCTCAAAATGTAATATATAAAATTCGCATTTTAAATTATCGCATATATTCTGAAATAAACACTTTTCCCCGTTCCCGCGTATACTAACACTCCGCTGAATTAAATATATATGTCGTGTTAAATATTCTGTATGGTTTCTGATCAATAAAAGGGTTGTATTATTGTTTTCTTGTCTGAAGGCTGATTGAACATTTCATCTGCTGCTGTATCGATTCATAACTATTTTTAAACTTGAAGTAAACTTAAGACTTGACTTGTAAAAAGAGTTGTAAATTATTATTTTATTGATTCACAGAGCAGTAATGAATGTTATGTTAAAATGTTTTTAAAAAATGTTATGTGAAAAATGTTGAATTAACTAACCAAGGTTACAGTAATAAATGGGCCTAGTTAAATTCGAAAAAAGCAAAGCAAACGCATAACAGTTCAATTTATTTTTATTTAATGTATTTAATATAAAATCCCGCTTTTGTGTAGCCTACATAATATATTTATATTTCCTATAATAAATAAATAAATAATCATCAGTACAGTTATTGCTTCAGTTCGCTGTAGCAATTTTTTCATGCATAATATATATTTATTTTGTTGAATTTATTGAAACTATATTTTGCTGTGCAAACAATCTTATGTTGTGTTTAGTATGACTTTCTATTGACGTTAACAATAATAATAATAAAGCTTTTCCGCGCTTTAAACAGCAGTGTCACTTTAACGAATGTCTATTATTTAGAATAAATTCTTCTTATTATTAATTATATTAATAATGTATTAGTGTTA
Source organism: Hybognathus amarus (assembly GCA_030378365.1). Lineage (NCBI taxonomy): Eukaryota > Metazoa > Chordata > Actinopteri > Cypriniformes > Leuciscidae > Hybognathus > Hybognathus amarus. The sequence goes on along the minus strand of JAQIUQ010004959.1, from coordinate 96,972 downwards.
TAAAAAAACGACGGAATGTCTCAATAATATTGTTTGATATAATTTTTAAATTAAAAGTCAAATTGTATTTTATTTTCAACATTATGAAAGCATCACTCGTCGCCAAGTCGTTCACACCCGTTTCAGTCAGGTTTTATTTGTCTCTAAGAGCTTTTCCTTTCAAATAATTACACTCGAAAAATAAAGAAATGTTTGTTGTTTTTGACATGGTCTATTTTCAATTTTCCTTTTTTTGCGCTGCAGATGTAATGCACTCCATCATGCAATCAATGAGTTAAATGTGTATTGATAAAACAGAAAAAGAAAAAGGGTTTTATTTTTAACAATCAGTTTGTGGCAGGAACATCTTTACCTGATTAGAAGAAGTGTGGCAAACTTCAGTTTTCTTTTAAACCATTATCTCTGTGTTAATGCCAACTAAATAAATGTTTGCACAAGTTTGTATTTTTATTGGAATTTTTCTATTTCACCCCCATTCCCTTTAATAAATCTAGTAACACGAAATAGTTCCTCTCAGACAAACATGTCCTCATTGAAACCCATTACAGTTTTTTTTTAAATTTAATTGCTTACACACACAATTTCTTAAAATTGGCTCCATTTCATGAAACTCTACACACAAAACCACGAAACACACAAAACATGCAAAATATCAGACATCTCTTGCAAAAGCAAAATTATTTTAACTTTCCCAAAAAAATGTTTGCATAATAAATGATTAGAAATCAAGACAAGTCTATACAAAGCACCTATACAGAGGAGGCACTGACAAAATGGTAAATAAATAAATGAATAAAACAAGAAAAGAGAGGATAAAAAAGATAAAATTACTTTTAGAGGAGATAGAGCGAAACAAATATTTCAATTTTTAAAGGACACCATACAAATAAGGAAAAACAAAACATCTGGAAATACATTGCAAACTAACTCCAACCAGGCGAATTCAAAGATCAGGAAAGGAGGTGCGCAAGAAATGCCTAATTCATGGCTGGTTTTCGTGCACGTCAGCAAATTATTGACAGATTTTTTTAATTCATCCCTATTTTCCCCTGCTTTAAAGCATATTTCACACCTTACTTATTTTATGATTTTTTTTCTTCATTTATTCAATTTAGATGTGTATTTCTATTTTTTCCCCTTTTTAATTATTTAATAAATTGTATAAACAAAACACAACAGACAAAAGTGTAATCTGCCGGTTGACTGCACCTGCAGGTGACCTCATAAATCTGTTTTTCGATGCACTTGGGATTTACGATTACTCCGGAGCACTCGTAGTTCTACAACTTTTGGGAAACAGACCATAATATTAAGATCAGTCGTACGATCGTTCAGAACTTCTTACGATGCTTTGGGGGAAACGCAGCCCATGTTAGTGCGTGTGTGTTGCCGTCCAGGTTGTGTCTACGAAGATGGCAAGATTCGAAATCCTCTTGAGGAAAAAAGCTTATAAATCACTTTATAAATGTAAAATTACAAAGTGATGTTTTTTTAAATTAAAAAACGTAGATTTGAGTGATAGTTTTGTGTGAGTGGGTATGAGTTTAGAGTTATGGGTTAATGAAAAGGGGAGTGTGTGTGTGTTACTTGAAAGCGCTGCATGCTTGCAGTTAAAAGTGTTTATTCTTATGTTTATGTCTAACGCATCTTTAGAGATGGAAACCCTTCTTGGCATCCTTTAAGAGGTTCTCCATTAACATAACTCATTGATCTTGTGATTTTTTTTTAATAAACGTATTTATTGCATTCTGATGACATTCAGAAGTCAATGTCACCGGATTACTTACATTTGATTACAGTAAAGTCCGATCAAAACTGTGCAGAGACTGAAAGATGCTCTGATGTCATTTAGTATTTTGTTTGACATATTTAAAATCCCAAAACATTTTATTTATCTGGTCATATCCGAGTGAAATAGATATGACTTGTTCCAGTGCTTCTGAAACAAGAGATGTGGGCGGGGCTTGATTCAGTCTGTGAGGAATTGATTGGATGGTAGTGGTTTGCTATTGGCTGGTCTCGTGTGATTGACAGGTTACTCTGCCCACATAATCAGAGAAGAGATGCCGCAAGAGGAACTGATTCTGATTCAAGATTATTAACACAATAATGATGACGTGCACGGGTAAATCATTTTAATAACTCTAATTAGACTGTTCAATTTTAACTTAAAATGTTCAATAAGAGCACAATTTATTGCATCACTTGATTTTTATGTTCCGCATGTAAAATGCCACAAAACTCTCAAGCATTAAGGCTGAGCTTTGAGTTCGTGATTTTTGAAGTCAGATTCGTGGGTGATCATCAGATGTGTGTGAGAACACGGAGCTGTCGTGTTTGGGGTCAGAGGTCTCGGTCAAATCCAAATGTGATTTGTTTTCTTGAAAGGATTTGTCTGTGAAAGACATTTAAACCCTTGTATGCAAATTGCATCTCTGACAAAATGTTTGTGCATTCACAAATCTAAATGTTTTGTATCTAATCTCTGACGGCCAGGCTTGTTTTTCAATCATAAACATACTAGATTACAGAAGAAACACTGTAGCTGAGAATATTAAAATCTCATCAGGCTATATAAGGGAAATGGTGTTGTTTTATGTGTTGGCACATTTCTGAAGCTCATTATCTGTGGTCATTGATGTAATCTGGTCTGCTTTTTTAAACTCAATCATAACAAGGAGACAAAATAATTTGATGTTTTTACATGCCATTTTGGTACAATCATTGTTCCATGGTTTCTTTTTTATTACTCATTCATAAATAGGATATTATTCATAATTATTACAAGTATGTATAATTATACTGTACATTAGAGTTGTGTAATGTTGAATCTATTATTAAAATCTAATTGAAATATCCAGATGAAAACTCTCGCGAGAATGAATACTGAAGTCTCGTCCTCCAGAGGGCGCGCGGCCGCTCAGAAACGCTCAGAAAGCAAATCTCTGGACGAATACTGTCTGATTAGAGGCATTTTACAGGCATCTTTTAGAGGCATCTTTTACATATGATCATTTAAAGGATTGGAGTCTAACGTAGAAACAGAAACCTAATCCAAACAATCTCTGTAAAATAATGCTTTAAAACTGGGAAATGATGCAAACGCTGAGGAAAGTAACAGGTGTCACGTGACGGACGTGTCGGGCTCGTTGCCGTGCGCGTGGCCGTGGCGTCAAGATCTTTTATTTATGATTATCTGTAATTTAAACATCTGCTGGACTTCTCTTTTGGTCCTCCTGACCCTTGTAATATTGTTTGCAATGTCCTCAGACGCCGATGAAAAATATGTGTCTGTAGATTTTGAGGTGTTCGGGAATGTTCAGGGTGGGTATTTTGACTGTTTTGCAAATTTGGCGACTTTAATTCACACCCCGTCTCTAAAAATAGAAGAGCATTTATTTATGAACAGCTCGAAAAAGCTTTTACGGCTCTGTGCATTAGTCTTACTAATACTAATATGTTGATTATTCTTTATTTCTATGTGTTTATTGTATATAAGTATAGGGCGATTCAATTAATTACATATATTATATACAACTTGCACGTATTCCAAAAACCTCACAAATGTTTATTTTTTCAGGAGTTTGCTTCAGAATGGTGAGATGTTTATAGATAATAAGTTTGCTTTACAAAGCTTGCTTATGTAACTAAGAGTGGCAGAACCTACTAACACTAACTAAAAATAGAAACATTGCATTATTATGTTTTTAGACATGGTAATACTATGATTTTCTACTAGAAAATAAGTAATTGTTGTGCAAATACAACCAAGTGCTAGATCTGCTAGAAGAATATATGATAAAGTATATGTAAAATTGCATATATATGAGTATATTATATGATAGTGTATACTTGCATACATATATACAAGTATTTATGATAAAGTGTATAATTGCACATATATAAGTAGGCTATATGATATGCATGATAAAGTGTATAATTGCATATATACAGTATGAGTGTATATGATAGTGTATACGTGCATAAATATGAGTATATAGGATAAAGTATATAAATGCATATGAGTATATATGATAAAGTGTATAAGTGCATATATACGAGTACACAAAGTATATAATTGCATATGAGTATATATGATAAAGCATGGCCAAAGTAATATTTTATTCCTAGTGAATGCATGAACTGATAAAATCTGTCTGTTGAATGCAATGAAATTAATAGCATTTTTCTAATGCATTAATGCAAGATCAAGCCCCTTGTTTCATCATTCATGTGTTTGACTCTCTGTCTGAATCTTGACAGTACACAGAAGAAGAGGGGAAGAATCTGGGCGTCACGGGCTGGGTGAAGAACACTAGACAGGGCACTGTGGTCGGACAGGTGCAGGGGCCGCCAGAGAAAGTCAACGAGATGTGAGTGTGCATCTGTTTATATCATTTATAAATGGGTCACAGCAATGCAACAAAATCAAAACCTTACAACTAAACCCAGACCAGAACAGAAATCAAGACTATATCTGCGCCTGTCATGTGTTCTGCTGTGCAGTGTCTCTTCTGGCCAGCAGGTGGCGCTAGTGTCCCAGTGTTTGAGTCATAGAACAGTCTAGAAACACTGATGGTGAAAATGGATTCTCTCTGTGCTGTAGTGATGGAGGTTCAGATCATGTACTGATTCTCTCGGCTTGAACAAGAATGAACGAATCTTTTTTTGAGTCATTTTGTTCATTTAAGTGGCTTTATATATTTTTAACAGCCAAATTCACCGAACACGTCCACCTACACAACCTTGATCATATTCTGACTGAGTTAAGAAATCGTTCTAATGCAGTCAAAAATAATTTACTGGGAACATAAATAATTAATATGTTCATTTATCACATGACAGATGTTTATGAGACCTGTCGTCACCGCTGTGCTGTAACCTGTAATGATAGATGGAGGCGACAGAATAGAAGCTTTTACTGCGTTGAAAGCTTTTGCAGCCTGTGCTGTATTTTGAGTGTGTGTGTGTATGTGGTCTGCGGTCCCTCGGGTCGGGCGGGACGGCGAGTGATGATGTCATCATGTCAGTCTGGGCGGGCGGGGGGAGCACAGGGGCGAGGGCTTAATGATGTCATCAGTCTCTAATGTGAACCAGAGATTCGTGCAGATTACTGGTGAGGGAGAGCTGAGATTACTGGGTCTGAATGCGTAGAATATCCACATTTATGCACACAACTGTGCATGGTATTTTTTTATTATTCTGTAAAAAATGATAAGATCAATTATTTATGACGTGTTTTTACAATGCTTTAATTCGTCAAAATAATTTAAGCAATTTTCAACTTTTTTTAAGTCAGTTTAATGACATTTATGTTGAAATGATTTATTTTTATTTATTTATTTATTATTTCAAGCAAAGAGTGTAACGACAGAAAATATATACAATAATAATGGTAATAAAAATAGATTACAGTTTATGAAAACCTTTTCACAATATTCTAATTTTCTATATAGTCTATATAATATACTAGTTTCACCTTTTAAGTTGAATTACTGACATAAATGAACTTTTGAATTATATTTGAATTTTTTGAGTTTCACCTGTGTATAACTCGTAAAAATAAGTTTTGACTCATTTTAAAGTCAGTTTAATGTCATTTAAGTTAAAATTAATTAACCAAGTCTATTGTACTTAAGCAGTAACTTTTTTTACAGTGTATTAATATTATTAAATAGCTAAAATATTAGATAAATATTAGATGGAAAACTTTCAAAAGCAGTTTTCGTTGGAGTTATCAAACGCAGGCTGTACACAGATCAAGCTGACAGTAATGCTGTAATCACACACACACACACACACACACTGTTATTATAGCGCTACACACACGCTGAAAGAGCCTCACCCGTGTCTTCAACACCAGATTAAGCAACTGTGACACAGATTTCAGGACAATTACGCAAAAGAAATCAATTACATTAATGCACTTCATGGATTTAAGGGTCTTTAAATCTACTGTGTCCAGTTGAACTAATACACACCATCAATTAAAGCTCAGCATATACACTCTATTAGATGTGAAATTTATAGAGCAATGTCTTTCTTTCTACTTCACAACATTTAAAGCGTATACAACTTTCAAACTTTCAGACGTCAAACATCAAAGTTTGTCCCAGTGAACTTTACTTTCTAGACTCTAAGAGACTCATATCAAATGATGGTAATGTTTTATGTTTTCGAAGTGTTTTCCGTGATGTTTGGAAGCACTTTCTTTGGTTGTATTGTGTGTTGAAGTGGGTTAAGGTGCCGCTGCCCTGTACAGACATTTATAGCTGTGATTCTCTGGTGGGACCGTGTCCTATTTACTTACACTCTGCTACACAACCTGGTCCTAGTGTGTGTGTGTGTGTGTGATACATGCATATTGTCAGGGACAAAAAGCTCTAGTACTGCATGAGAAAAGCTCTTCCTCTTCTGAAAGCCTCCTCTTCCTCATTCCAGCTGGTGAACACGAGATGCGAGTGAACACAAATGTGTTTGCTCATTAAATATTTACACAAGCCTCCAGGCCCCGCCCCCTTCACTAGTTTTCCCATTGCTTGTTTTTCTTCACCTAAAATACCTGATTGTTTGACATCTGTCAATCTGTTGTACTCTGTGGCGTTATCATGGCTCTCGTCATCTGTGTGTTGGTGTGTTAGGATGGTTTGGTGAACTCTCTTGGGTTGTGGCCGGGTGTGTGTGTGTGACGTCGATGAGACTGTAGATCCCGAAGGACCGTTCCCAGATGACTTCCGCCCATCCCTGAATAATATCTGGATGAGCTCTGAAGTGTAGAAGTGTTGTCATCATCTGTGTGTTCATGATGCTTTATCTCCTGTGATGCGACGCTTATACATCGATTTTAAAGCTTTCTCTTACATCAATTAATTATTAGTCTTTTAGTATTATTGAGGGTTGCTAGCATCACTTTTACTATTGCTCATATTTAGGCTTATTCATTTTAATATAATCCCCAAAATATATGATATTATATAATATAATATAACATTCATATACAATATATCATTTTAAAATATAAATTGTGATAAAAAAATAATAATAATAATATATATATATATATATATTTATTTATTTAATATATTTATATATATATAAATTTCTATATATATATATATATATTTATTTAACATATATATACATATTTAATATATTAATAATATAAAATGTAAATATTTTTGTGAGTAAGTAATTAATATTCTATTTTATTGTTTTTATAATATATTGTATTATCATTTAAAAAGTAAATATAATAATAGTATAATACATTTAAAACAATGTTATTTATTATAAAATGTAAATATTATTTTAGTGAGTGTTAAATATTATATTTATAATATATATATAATATTTACATATTTATTATTATTTTCTTTTGAACTATTTATTGTTTCTTACTGTTTTTTAATATATTATAATATAATATAAATGTAATTATAAATTAAAAAGTACATATTTTTACTATATTATTTTAATACAATATTATTTATTATAAAATATAAATATTATTTTGAGTGAGTGTATATTATGTTATATATATATATGTAATATTTTTTATTATTATTTATTGTTTTTACACTATTTTTCTAAATTGTTTGTAAATATAAAATATGTTCAATATTTTAAAGATATTATATAAATAAAATAAAATATAGTTTATAAATATTTTATACAATAATGAGTTTATATATTTGTTTCGGTGTCGTGTTCTTGGTGTTCCCGGCGGATTGTTAGACTGAGGTTTACGGATGAAGTAAAAGTGTATGAAGAAATTCCTGAATGTTATCAGACTTCCTCACGGACGAGATGGGAAACTCCTTTCCTTCAGAACACAATGAGCACCACAGAAGCTGGAGTGTGTGTGTTCAGAAAACAGCTGTCCGTGTTTGTGGAAGAGAGTGGCAGTTGTGTGTGGTGTGTTTTGTGTATCCTGTAAAACAGTGATGTGAGGCGATTCATGTGAAGTGTGTATTCCTCTCTCGGGATCTGATTTCCTCAGTTGGAGTGAGCCACACCCTGGTGAAACTCTTTGGAAACGGCTGATAACCCCGGAGTAACCCGGATCCGTCTGTGATCCGTCATTCCCGAGGCTCACACACACACACACTCACACACACTGTTTCTCAGGGCCGTTGCTGTAGAGATCGTGTTGTTCTCTTTGACTCTGGCTCCTCCTCTTCCTGAAAGCCCATTATAGAGCGGGATATTGGGCAGTCATGCAGATGCTCTGAACACACACACACACACACTCTCTGATCCAATATGAGATCAGCGCTGCGGCCCACAGGGAGAATAATGCATTTACAGCCCTTTGAGGAACAGTGTGTGTGTGTGTGTGTGTGTGTGTGTGTGTGTGTGTGTGTGTGTGTGTGTGTGTGTGTGTGTGTGTGTGTGTGTGTGTGTGTGTGTGTGTGTGTGTGTGTGTGTGTGTGTGTGTGTGTGTGTGTGTGTGTGTGTGTTTGAGAGTGTGACAGTGTGTATGATGGGTAGGTTTAGGGGTTGGGTTAGTGTGTGTGTTTGTGTGTGTGTATGATGGGTACAGGTCAGCTTAGTGTGTGGTGTATGATGGGCAGGTTTAGGGGTCGGGTGTGTGTGTGTGTGTGTGTGTGTGTGTGTGTGTGTGAGAGAGAGAGAGAGAGAGAGAGAGATTGTGTTTATGATGGGTAGGTTTAGGGGTCGGGTTAGTGTGTGTGTGTGTGTGTGTGTGTGTTGTGTGTGTGTGTGTGTGTATGGGCAGGTTTAGGGGTCGGGTTAGTGTGTGTGTGTGTGTGTGATGGGCAGGTTTAGGGGTCGGGTTAGTGTGTGTTTGTGTGTGTGTGAGAGAGAGAGAGAGAGAGAGAGGGAGAGATAGAGATTGTGTTTATGATGGGTAGGTTTAGGGGCCGGGTTCAGTGTGTGTTGTGTGTGAGTGTGACAGTGTGTATGATGGGTACAGGTTGGGTTAGTGCACGTGTGTGTGTGTGTGTGTGTGCGTGTGTGTTTGAGCCTCGCCCTTGTTTTCAAAAAAGAAAATGGAGTCTGTTTATCCTCCGGCAGTTGCACAAAAAAATAGTTTTTGTTTGTGTTTATTATGCCGTTGTTTCTTGTTGTGAATCTGCATGGAAAAAAATAAACCTGTAAAATGTGTGACAGCTTTACTGGGAAAACTGTGATTGACTGTTTGTCCTTAATGGAACACAGAGATGATGTCGAGTTCCAGAAATGACATCATGAGTGTCTCTTCAAACGAGTCCAGTTGACTCATGTGTCCGTCAAATTCCATATTCACTGACTCTCTCTCTCTCTCTCTCTCAACAGGAAGCACTGGCTCAGTAAAGTGGGCAGTCCCAGCTCTGCGATTCGACCGCGCTCAGTTCTCCAACGAGAGACGCATCTCTAAACTGGAGATCCGAGGATTCGGCACTCGATACTGAGACCCGTCCCAGTCCCTCGGCACCGGTGATCACTCAAACACTGGCCAGATCTTCACTGACACTGAAGAACAAAACCAGAACCCCGTCACTGAAGTGTGCTGTTTATATTTTTAGCATAGGTGATTATATGCAACTTTCTCAAAGCAAAACCCAAACGGTCCATCCATTCTCAACACTCTACTGAGATAAACAATATCAAATATTATTATCTTATAAACTACTATATATTTATAAATCTAATTTTTTGTACAAATTCAGCTTTGATCACAGGAATAAGTTACACTTCACTAGATATTCACATAGAAAACAGCTATTTTTAATTTGTAATAATATTTCACAATTTTTACTATATTTTTGATCAAATAAATTCATCCTATTGGAGAGCAGAAGAGACTTATTTCAAAAATGTTACAAAAAAATGTAATTATAGATAATTATATGTCCACATTAAATAATCAGACTAATAAACATCTATCAATACACCAAAATATTGTACGACTGTTTCATTGCAATTTTTCCTTATTAAATAAAGTCTGACGGGCTCTCTGGCGAATATGAATATTAGACGTCCTCTGATTCTACACATCATCCTCTTTCAGGAGACCTTCACTGTGAGCATAATTGACCAATCACGGCATCGGCGCTTGTGTTTCCGGGCAAAACCCATCCTCCCGTGCAGAGATCTCTTAAGGTGGAGTGTGTGTGAGACTGGTGTGTGTCAGCGTCAGCTTCTGTCTGCATTAAAAATGCATTAGGAGTTATTGCTAACATCATGATATCTTCAGGCTTGATCTGGAAGCGTCTCCCAGATTGAACATGTTGCATCAGAGACACAAAGATCCGGGGTGTCCTTTTTCTCCCAGAATGCTTCACTTCAGCTAATCTGTATGGTTAGAGAGGCTGGAATCCTCTTAGCTGACAGTTGCAAGATTAGATCAGAGGCTTAACCAGGGTTAGTGTGTCTGCGAATAGACGGACTGATCTAGGAACAGTTTGATGTGCCGGAGTCTGGGCCGGCCTCTGGTGGAATGTGCCGGGCTCTTTGTTTGGGATCTCTCTGTGTTTCCCAAAGCATCTTGAGACGGAAGAAACACTTTCCCATGATTTGCTGAGACCGACAAGTGTTTGGAATCTGAAGTGACATCATTGGACCTTTAGTGCAACATTGTATCGAAATTCAGAATTCCATTCAACTGGTCCATTAAAGTGACAGTTGAGACATTTAGAATGTTACAAAATGTTTCTTTTTCAAATAAATGCTGAACTTTGGAACTTTTCATCAAAAAATCCTAAAATAACACAAAAACCTGAAGAAGCAAAACTGTTTTCAACAGTGATAATAATCATTTCTTGATCATCAGATCCTCATATTAGAGTGATTTGTGAAGGGTCATGTGACACTGAAGGCTGGAGTAATGATGATGAAGATCACAGGAATAAATTACACGGTTGTTTTAAACTTTAATAATATTTCACAGTATTGGAGTGTGTCTGTATTTGTATTTGCGCCGGTCACTCAGTGTTTAATGGACTCTGGGTTTGATTGATTGGATCAGGGTTTCCTGAGCGTCCGTCTGTAAGCGTGTTTGACCCGGGGTCTTTTAACACATTTAATGTTAACTTGTTAAATCTGACCTTCCCTTTTAACTTCAAGACAATCCACGCAATAATGATTCTGTGTTGTTTGTGGATACTCATGCTTCTTTAAATTACCAGTCTAAAACTTATATATATACAGTATATGTATATAATGAATATTTAAATGTGTTTCTGCATCTATTTAAACCCTCATTTGCTGAGAGTTAAACACATTACAAGTGAGATTGAAATGAAGCGGTAACAGACAGGAAGCAGTGAAAGAACAGGAAACGGGTTTTTTTCATGCGAGTGGAAAAACTGTGATTCTGGAGTGCACATGTTCTCCAACTCTCCCACTCGCTCTGTGTAATGCAGACATGGACTACATTGACTTTATTGCACTTAAAGATCTACTGAATGATTTCTGTTGCACTTAATTTGGTAACACTTTATTTTACAGTGTCTTTGTTACATATGTTACATGTACTTGCCATAGTAATAAATTATGCATAACATGCAACTAACCCTCAACCAAACCCTAACCCTATGGTAAGTACATAGAGTTAATTATTACTCAGTACTTAAATATATAATTACAATGTAACAATGACACCTTAAAATAAAGTGTAACCCTTCATTTTAAGGTATCCGTGTTACAGTGTGCATTAAGTACCGAGTAAAAATAATTAACTGCATGTTTACTACATGGTTAGGATTGGGTTTGATTTAGGGGTTATGCATAATTTATAGTTATAAGTACTGAAATGTTATCATGGTTATACCATTTTTTAACTGTATACAGCATACAAAGTATGTTTATTAAAGAGTCTCTTCTGCTCACCAGGGCTGCATTTTCTGATCATAAAATACAGTAAAAAAAATTGAAATATTAGCAAAAAGTTGACCATAGACCTGATCTCTTGCATAAGATGGCATAATTTCTATCATTTCCTCTGTGCATTATTGTCTGTTTTATAGTAACAGCCTCGCGAGTGGGTGTCAGATTTCGCACCGTCACTGTTGCATAGCAACCAGTCGCCAACAGCTCGAACCCTCTTTCTTCTGTATTCAATGGAAGAGCAAATGTACCACAATGCAGAAATACTTCTGCCTCGAAAAAAGAAGGTTTTGGAGTCTTTCCAGTGAGTGTGTGTTATTCTGTAACTCCCTGCTTTTCTAAAGATCTGCTTTTACACTCTCTCTTCTATATCTGCAGGTCAAACACCTTCAGGATCTTCGATGAGACGGTACCGGAGCGCCTTGACCCGGTCAGAGGTCACCAGACCCGCAGATGTCCTGCAGGAGAGCCGCGGAAGCCCGAGAGACGAAACATCCCACATCCACACAACTGCAGCTTCATCGGGACTAATGTCCGCTTCCTGAATGAGCCCATCGCTCACATGGACACGGAACAGGTGGAAATATCATTTACATATCATATCATTACTGACGGGAAATATTAAGAATAAAAGTTCGAGTCAAGAGCCCAATCATATAAATCCATTACATTTAATTGGACGGATAATATTTTTTGAATGTATCATTTCTTTTGTGTAATCTGTTTAATTGAAGATAACATTATTTCATCTTTTTTGCTCATTTAACTAGTTTGACTGGAGATCCACCAGTCCGCCTGTGAAACCCGCTTACAGCGAATCCAGCACTCAGAGAAGAGACTTCCAGCCAATCAGAGACATTCCTGTCAGAGCACGTGACAGCAGACCCGCGGCCAGGGGAATCAGTAAGCGCGTGTGTTTGAGTGTGTGTATGGTTTATGAAGACACAAATGTGTAAAGTATAATAACATGGTTTTAATTTTAAAAATACAGAAAGTTTAGTGTGATGGGCAGGTTTAGTGGTCGGGTTAGTGTGTGTTTATGTGATGGGTCGGTTTAGGGGTCGGGTTAGTGTGTGTGAGCATGAGCGTGTGCATGCGTGTATGTGTAAATGTACAGTAATAGTATATATGACATCAGCCCCTTTTATTATCAAACATGTTTTTAATTATTCTGCAGTCCCAGCTCTGAGTTCCATCGACCTATCAGAACAACTCCAGGATGTTCATAGACCTGAATGATTGTGGAAGATCACATGACCAGCCCAAGGAGAGGTGAGACTTTTTTAATGTCAAAATATCACAAATGAAAATTATGTCATCATTCACTCGCCTTCAAGTTGTTCCAAACCTGTACGAGTTTCACAACACACATGTTAGGTGAACTATGCCTTTAAGACTGTTGATTTAGAAATACTGGAAAACCTCCAAAAACACCACAAAAGTATCATAAAAATGGACACATCACAATATTCCTCATTATAATAATTCATATGCAAAATTAATATGCCTGGTTGAGTTAGTTAGTAGTGTGTTAAACTGGTGGTTATGGAAATGGACATTTTTACATTACAGTTTTAACATAATCGAATAAACTGATGTATATTTATCAGTCATGCATATATGAAGAAACAGGTGAGATCTTGTTTCAGTCCCTTACATTTTAAAGTCCCCCTTGTTGAAATCCAGCGTTTAATGTTGTTTATGTGTGTATGTGGTGTTTTTAATACGTCTAAACCATGTGTGTGTTCATAAGTGGACAGCATTGAGTATTTCCTCCTTAAAACTGCAGTGAACCAAAGACAGTCTCAAAAACACGCTTTCTGTCGTCACAAATGACCTTGTAACCAATCAGATCAACATGTGATCGTTAACCAGTGGATCTCTGAGTGAGTGAGTGAGTGGAGGCGGGGCTCATTTGCATATTCATAGCACCACGCATACTAAATGAGGCAAGGGTGTCAGAGTTACATTCAAGACATGAAGCATTTGTTTTCAAGGAAAAAATGCTTTAATATGCGAGTTTTAATGGATACAATTATTGACTACAGAGGGACTATTGCCTATATATAATCATATTCATACTTTTTAACTGAATAAATGTAATTGTTTTAACGATGAACAGATGTATGCTGATTATAAGCCTGATTATATGATATAGTCAAATGGATGTGTGACAAATATGCCTCACATTATGTTTATTAGTTTATGTTAAAACTGTCTAATCCAAAAGGATGGAAATATTATGCAATATAAATACACGTATAAATGATTTATATCCATAAATCTAAATATTTTTGGAGTGTGGTAACTTCGCAGATGTACAAACTCCTCTTTCCCCTCACAGTGAACTGACTCTTGGCTGGACTGGGAACAGCTGTGTTCATTCATCCACCATCATATGTGTGTGTGTGTGTGTGTGTGTGTGTGTGTGTGTGTGTGTGTGTGTGCTGCACTGTTGCTGGAGGAGTTCACCCCTAAAATGAAGGATCTGGTTTCATTTACTCACACTATTGTTGGTCCAAACCTTGTTAACATTGTACAGAAATACTGTTTGAGCGCACTGTTCCTTTAAATCTCTCTCTCTCTCTCTCTCTCTCTTCCTGGACATTCCTGATCTCAGAGGGGTCTTGTTTGCCCTCGTCAGGGACGGTGGACCTGTGTATCTGTTGTCAGCTGGTCTGGTGTTTCTCCCAGTCAGACGTGGGACCGTCCCACAGCCGGACCGAGAGACGAGGGAATCTGTCCTTTGGGATTCCTATGGAAGCTTGTTTCCGCCACAGAATAATTTATTTATAATTAATAATTTAATTTCACAGAATTGTGTCTTTTTATCTCTCAATTTTGAGTTTACATCTCACAGTTTTGACATTATTTCTCAAAATTGTGTGATTTAATGTCAAAATTGCGTCATGTAAAGTCCAATTCTAAGAAAAAAGACTGACTTTTTCCCTCAGAATTGAGAACTTTATATCACGCAATTCTGAGATCCTTTATATTACTTTTTTATTTTTTTTTGTGCAGAAACAAACTTACATTTATTTCTCTTCAAAATCAAATCAAGACAATTATTATTTTTTTTGCATAAATAACTAGAATTATTTTCATGATGCATATTTGCCCAAAATTCTCATTCCAGTAATGTAAAATTAATTGATTTTTTAAATAATACTTATTAATTATTATATATGATTTCTTCTGACAGCCAGAATACACAAACTGAGGGTTCAAGTTGCAAGCTTAACTGGTATTATATATGTTATGTTCAAAAAGTGTTATATATATTCTTCACTTCTCTGTATCATTTCCATATAATTATAGGATAATAATATTTAGAATTCGTTTTTTCCAGCTTTAACTTAATTTATTTAAGGCAGCATTTCTAAATTTAGTAACACTTTACAATTAGGTTCAATTAGTGAACATGAACTTACAACTAACTAGTTAATGTTCATTAAAATCAAAAGTTGTATTTGGTTACATTAGTTAATGCACCTGCAAACTAATATGAACATGCATATTTTTTTAGCTTCTAACATTAACAAAGGTTAATAAATATATATAAATGTTAATATAAAATGTTAATATAAAAAATATAAATATTAATAAATATATATTGCTCATTTTTAGTTCATGTTATTTAATGCATTAACTAATGTCAACAAATAGAAAAAGCCCTTGTAAAGTGTTATAATATTTATATTTAATATTTTATTTGTAATAATACAAATTTCATATGTATTTATTGTATTTACATATATTTTTTTTCCTTGAAAATAATAATATTTTAATTTTATTTTAATACTTCATGGCAGTTGTTTTACACTGTATTACAGTCATTTTTAAATTGAAAACAAAAGGAATAAAAGCAGGAAAAGTCCTAATTGTCATGAAAACATGTGCCAATGCAAAAATCATTATGGTTCTACCAACAGTCTTTATTTATTATGGCAAAATAATTTCTTTTTGGGGTGAAATATGACCTGGACATGTTTTTTTCTGAGATATTGAGGCCTGATCCTGAATAACTGTCCCACATGCACCCAGTCTCCTCTAATGAACATGTGACACTTTATTTGATAAGTTTCTCCTTACAAACTGAGGGATGAGTGGATCAAATCCTCCATAATCAAATTATGCATGAAATCAAATCAGTGTGTACATTGCAATCTCAGTGAATGTTTGATGATTAAGAATAGGCGATCCATAACCCAGATGACATGCGAACACAATGATCAGAGTAGCAGTGGATGAGCTTGTTGTCCTTGTCTGTGGACAGACCATTTCCAGACCCACCCAACAGGAAGTCCATTCTGCCTCTCTGTGTATGAAAGGCCTTTGAATTATGAATGTGTGTGTGTGTGTGTGCATGTTCTTCATCTGCATATTTGAACCGACCACTTTAACTTCAATATACTGACATGCAGGGTTTATGTTTTAATTCAGTAAGATCCCAAATAACAGCAACAAGAAGAAAAACAATTTCTCAAAGTGTACTTTTTAATTTATTTAACAGCTATACAATCAAAAGACAGACCCCATACAGAAAGATATTTACTGCATGAATGTTTTGAAGCAACAGCATTTGTGCAGCAAAAATAGTTTTAGGCCCAGCTAGGTTTTTTACATTTTTAAGTGCTTCATATTTTCTTTATGAAAGCATGGTGTGTGTCCTAAACACCATACATTCACTGACCTTAGAACAGTAATCATTGTTACAGTAATAATATCCCATTAGCGTTTTCTTTTTGTTTTGAAATCGCAGCCTCTCATCATAGTGGCCGGAGACGTTTGATTTGGTTTAGCGAATCGATAGGCTACTATCGTTTTAATGAGCCGACTCACTGATTCGTCTCCCGCGTTGAGTCGGATGCTTATGAATAAAGTCAAAGATAGGGTCGTTTTCTTTTTGTTTTGAAATTGCTGCCTTCATCATAGTAGCATATCATATGCTACGAATGTTATGGAGTTTCGAATGTTTAAGTGAACCGATTCAGTGATTCATCTCTTACGGTGTCGCGTTCAGATGTGGTAAGTATATATTTTCTTTTTCTTTTAGTTGTTGTGAAATGTTTAGTTAGATTCTGATTTTTAGTTATGCGTTTTGGGTTGATTTGATTACTATTTGAGATTCTACATTCATGTCTTTTGCCATCTCATGCAAAATAATTGTCAAATGATGTTTTTTTAACAGTCAGATTCATCGGTTGATTTTTGTTTGAATCGTCGCTTAAACGCGTTTGTTAGTGTAATGTAACCAAGTTAGATTGTTACTTATTGTACCTAAGCAGGCTACAGTAATTAATGTAACCTACAATAACTTATTGATGTTATCTTCCTACTAAGATTGTAGCAAACGTTCAGTAGGCCTAGCCTATGGTTCTGACTTCAGTTGTTACGTCATATATTGTAGGCCTACGCCCATACATTTGACCCTGTGATCTGCAAAAGTTTGAATCAGTTCAGAAGAATCGACTCAAAAGAAGTAGCGATCACTCTAGACTTAATTCACACATCTGAACGCGCAACGCTTGAGATGAATCAGTGAGTCGGTTCATTGAATCAAACGAATCGATTCTCTGAAACGAATCAAACGTTTCCCCGCTACTATGGCGAAGGCCACTGTTTCTGGCCATAGTAGGTTTGGTGAATTCCCCGCCCCGTGTTTCAGTGCAGCACAGACGGGGAGGGAGTCAGTGCGCATCGGTCACTCCCAGCGCAGTGTGTCCAGCCTCTCTCTCGCTCATTGCGCGCTGCGGACTCCAAACGCGGTGAAGTTTATCACGCAATCTTTTATCGGTAAGTGCTAAATAATCATTTATTTAATCATCAGATGTTTCGTTGGGAACACACAGGCTGAAACGTGCTCGCTTAGACCGCGTTTGCCGCAACACTAACAGCGATTTTCCCATAAATACGTGGGTGGAGATGGAGTCCAAATGAGAAGAGTTTGCGTCAATGATATAAATCCAGGTGTATTAAATGCTGCTACAGATTTAGAGGCCTTCATGTGTTTATATAATTATACTACTCTATGTTATATAGCCTACAAACCAGGATGGATGCTGTTATGTGCGTTATCAATAGTGGGAATCTTAGGAATAACGGTACAGTAGATATGGATGCAAACAGGCGTGGTCAGATGGCTGGAGTTTTGCCTTATCCAAATCGCAAACAACCATTTGCATAACCTGTGGGTTACTGTAATCGGGTAAATGACTGTATGGTTGTGATCCAGCAGTTTGTGGTGTGCTAACTCGTCATCTTATGATATAAATGTGCAAATCTGGTATGTTGCTCTCGGTGACCTGAAATGGATGTTGATCCGGTGCCCATCATCTCCACTGCGGTACTCCAAAGAGAAATCACCATTTCACGCGATACTGTTGCATGACAGAACCGCAGCGGGTTACTAATGTCCCTCAGTCGATCTCACGGGTCTGTGTTTTTACTCTCCAGGCGTCGCGTCGTCTGGATTGCGTGTGTTTGCGAACGATAATCAAAGTCTTTCGGACTATGCGTGACATTTCCAGGGGTTGTGGATGTAAATGATTTAGATAATCGCCGCAGGGCTTAGTTTTACCACGGCCCACAGACAGAGAGTGTTTATTTGTCATGCTGCAGCACTAATGCGGCCTTTGCGTGATCGTTCCGGGCAAGTGCGCATAAAACGCACTAAATAAATAAAATAGGCTATATTTGCGCACACTACCCGGACACTTCCCACATTAGCGCTTAATGGGAAACATCAGACTCTAGTGCAGCAAAACAGTCGGACATGATGTCATAACGCCACGCATATACGTGTTTGTGATGTCATAGTCTCGTGCAATTTGGAATGAATATTTGTATTAAGTGCAGGACGCAACTTCTTTTAAAAGCAATGACCTGAACTCAACAAGTGTATCCAATCTCATTGCAGATATTAAATTGAGGATAAAGCCACATCCATTGGAAAATTAAGACTAGTGCATTACATTTGGCACATTTCTAATTTGATTTTCACATAGCAAGCATGATAGTATGCCAACATATCTAGCGTGCCATGCAGTCCCCATAGTGATGGTGTGTGTCCCGTCCCCAGTGTATTGTGTGTTCTGACAGCAGGCGGCTTCAGTGGTTTAATGGTGGGAGGCGTGAGGGGATTTAGAGGTGCTAAAGAAGACCTGAAACTTGCAAATTCTCAGGAATCTAAAGCAGCTCCAGATGGTTTTGTTCAACACGAGCGTGGGCACCCTGCGGTGACGCTGCTCAGATATTCCACTTGTTTTTACACCAGAGCCACACCTACTATAGATTTAACTATTATCCTGGACACATGTAGGTCTCTGGGTGACGGTGTGCACATGGATGTCTGATCAGAGCAGCATCCTAAAAAATAAAAAGTGATGCCTTTTTGGTGTAAAGAACATTTTAAAAACCACTATAAAGAACCTTTTGTGCAATGCAAGTAATGTACATGTTGGCATTATTCCTCTGATAAGCTTTGACTGCTTATAATATAAAATGAGTGTGTTTCTCTAAATAACCGTATGTGTATTTGGGATCCGTTGGTGTGAATGAGAACTATTTCTCACTGCAGTCCGAGAACTCATTCTCCACACTGGTGTGAAATGGTCTTGATGATTCAGTCAACACCATGTTGCTTTTTGCTGTTTGGAAGATGGATTTCTTTTTCATTTCATCTCTAATTAATATTTCCCCCTTCTCCTGCAAGCATTGGCATGTGTCCGCGTCAGTTTGATCAGTAAAAGCTTTGGTTCTGGTCGGGCTCTGAGAGGTTTTGGCGAGAGAGAGCTTGGCACAGAAACTGCTCTCAGCATTAGTTTTTTCCTTCCCTTGATGCATCAGCTTTATGCACAGGCCCGTTTGCTCTAAAGACGCCCTCGGATTGCTTTACATCCAGCTTTGGCCTTAAAGAAACTCTACACAAGTGCATGAGCACAGATGCTTTGGATTCTCGGTTTATGCAATGTTTTAGACCAGCATTCATAATGCAGCACAAGTATGCATCGCCGAAAGGAGTTTTATTGTAGGCGTTGTCTTCTACGCTCAGTTTTTCTTGGCTGGTTTTCTTTTAGGTCAGCATGGCAGAGAAACAGCTTGAAGGGAATCTTCTTGAGCAAAGTTAGTTGAAATTGAGATGTTAATTGTTATTTGAAATCCACAAAAGCAATGTATGAACCTACACTTTAAAAATGCTGGGTTGTTTTAACCCAACTTTGGGTCAAATATGGACAAACCCAGCCATTGGGTTACATTTTTTTAAAATATATTTTTTAGGATGCACCGATATGACAATTTTGGCCAATACCGATAACCGATAATTCTCTATATATGAAAGCCGATAATCCGATATTTTGGCCGATAAATCTAAATCCAAATTTTCTAGACATTTTAAATATTTCCTCATTTAAAGTCAATATACAAACACAATTAAAATGTTCTTATTTTAATGTTGTGTAGCTGATATGACAGACTTCCTCTGCATATTTTGCACTTTAAGTGGATTTTCCTTTTTTAAAGAGATTTCAGTTGTATTTCAAGCAATTTAAAAGCATCATGTTGAACAGTGCGCATCTAAAGTGCCTCAGCTCAAGGAAATAATGCTTTATTTTCGGCTTTTAGATATCGGCTAAGTGTTCTTGTTGGGCCGATAACGATAACATTAAAAATTATCATATATCGGCCGATAACGATAATGTGGCCGATATATCATGCATCCCTAATATTTTTAACCAAATTTTTGGGTTTGTCCATATTTGACCCAAAATTGGGTCAAAACAACCCAGCATTTTAAAAATGCAATTGTTATTTGATTAAAATCCACAAAAGCAATGCATGAACCCACACTTTAAACAATGCTGGGTTGTTTCAACCCAAATTTGGGTCAAATATGGACAAATCCAAATGTTGGGTTAAAAATGCCATAAAAAATACAGTAGAAAGTGAAAGTTGAAGTTGGGTTAATTTTGTTCATATTTGACCCAAATTTGGGTTAAAACAACCGTGCATTGTAAAGATTGGGACATTTTTCTCAGTCATCTCAATGGAGAAAGCGTCCCAATCAACATGAATTCACCCAGTGAGACTCTTGCAATGTGTGGTCAATCAATCACATCAAGCGTGTTTCTGGCCGGTTTGAGTAACGAAACCTTGATTTGCATCCCATGTGTGTTTAAGTTTGATCGATTGCATATGATCTTATCATTAAATGTGTTCATGTGTTCTTGTAAGCTCAAATCCCAACCTCTTTCCTGCACTTGTATGAATTGTTTGATTGTCTTCATGGCAAGAGCTGGGTTTGCAGCCAAAGTAAGCAGTAAAAGTCACTCTCCTGTCGATGTTTCCATCATGGAATGGCTTTTGGTGCGTCTGTCCAATAACAACAGCCGTTTCCCTCCGACACTTCCGAACAAAATGAAGTCTGAGTTCCCAGTCAAGAGCAGCGAAGCGTGCAGCGACACAATATCCCTGTTGCTTACAAACGCATCACTGGTGTACAACTGGGTGAATTAACTCCCAGCACAGAGTGTGTTACAGTAGGACAGGTGCGGTGTGTGTTAAACCAGCTGTCATGACAGGGGACAACAGGTGAGGGACATGTGGGCCCGATATGGGTGGCCCCTGGAATGAGTACTGGGTGATATGGATAGAAAAAAGTTCTATGAATTATATTAAAATATAAATAATAATGAAATAATACACTCTAAAAAATGCTGGGTTGTTTCAACTCAAATTTGGGTCAAATATGGACAAACCCAAATGTTGGGTTAAAAATGCAATTAAAAAATGGAAAGTTGAAATTTTAAATGACATTTTTAAGCCAACATTTGGGTTGTATTTTCACAGTCTTCAACAGTTTTACATCAAACTGCGACTTTTTTACTTTAAAATGCATATTTTAATTGACAAACAGCATATGTGTAATTCAGGGCAAACGAGATCAAAATATTTGTCATCTCTCGCCATTGACTACCATACAATATTTTTCCGAAATACGGACCTATGGTCGACCAGAAGGGGAGGGGCTTAGGCTCTCTACAGTATTTGGACACTCTGGGTTGCCAGTTGGTGGATAACACAGTGATTGGAGACAGTAAACAAACTGGTTCAGAGATCGCGAATTACACCTGACCGAAAAGGCCTCAGTATCCATCTGAAAAGATAATGAATGTTCAATAATTTTCAATAAAATCTATATCAAGTGCATTTTAATTTTTGAATGAAATTTTTGCATTTAATAGCTTGCAAAATTATTTTGAATAAATATTTTTTTTTTGCATTTAATATTGCATATAACACTCGTTCCTGTTGCACGTCCTCAATCTGGCAACCTGAGTCTTTTAAATTAAGTGTTACAGATGAGCGTGAGCTTTCAGGAGGGGAGTTTGAATGATTGGAAAAGACTGACGTGTCACTGGAAGATCCAGTAATGACATTTTGTCGCTGGTTGTGAGTGTCTTCTCGAATGAGCTCATGCCTAAACCCCCTCCACATCTCCAGTGTGTTTCTACAGCTGCTTCTCCTCGGACGCCTGGAATTTAATTTACGCTCTTATTTCAGGGTCTGGGAGCCACTAACCCAATACGAGACATTTGTCTGCCTGTGCGCTTGCTTTGATCCAAACTGGTTTGAGCCCTTCAAAAGAAAATGAACTAATTGCAATGTCCAGTTGCGTCTCTAAACGTTGCATTATTACAGATCCAAACATGATCATCAGAAGGGTTTTGTGAACGAACACACCCAGCACAATCTGGACAAAGGCGTGTGTCAGAACATTCTGTACGAGCTGAGATCACGTCTTTATACGGTAATGTTCTTCTTCATTATGTTCCTCTCCTCTTCTGGTAAAGACTCAGGATTTATTCATAAACGCACAAGATTCAGGAATAGATTTTACCCCAATGCCGTAAGAACAGTCTTATAGGATTGGGGTAAATACTATTCCTGAATCTGTGCGTTTACTAATAATCACTGAGCCTTTCACCAGAAGAGAGGAAAGAGAACACTAATGTTAAGGATAATGGACACTCATAAGATCAAAAACGTCACTTTATTGGCTCATTTATATTTGTCAACTGATTATCTTATCGTTGCTAATGTACACAGGCGAAACTGCAAAAATGAGAATATTGTGCAAAAGTTCATTTATTTCAGTAATTCAACTTAAAAGGTGAAACTTATATATATTATATGCAAAGTGAGATATTTCAAGCCTTTATTTGTTATAATTTTGATGATTATGGCTTACAGATATTCACAATATCTTAATTTTGACTTCATAAGTTGTCAATAATCATCACAATTATAACAAAGGCTTGAAATATCTCACTTTGCATCTGATGAGTCTATATAATATATTAGTTTCACCTTTTAAGTAGGGCTGTGCAAAAGTTAATTGCAATTAATCGCATCCAAAATAAAAGTCTGTGCTTACATAATATATTTGTGTGTGCTGTATATAATTTTGTATATATAAATACCTATGCATGCATGTACATATTTAAGAATTATTTGCACTTAAATTCTGTATATATATAAATACATAATCTAAATTATATAAATATTTTATATATGAATAACACATTTTCTTAAATAAATACATGCATGTGTGTGTATTTATATATACAAAATAATTATATACAGCACACACAAATATATTATGTAAACACAGACTTTTATTTTGGATGCGATTAATCGCAATTAACTTTTGCACAGCTCTACTTTTAAGTTGAATTACTGAAATAAATGAACTTTTGAGTTTCACCTGTATCTGTATGTTTTGATGTTTATTGTATTTGGTCTGTCTGTAGTTGGGTAACTTTAACAGTAATAAATGACTAGACTTCATCAGGATTAGCTTGAGTCTCCACAGTCAGCATCAGACCGATAGTGAATCAGGAGATGTTGTGTGTGTGTGGAGATGTTGTGTGTTGTTGACGGAGAGAGAGTGAGGAAGTGTGGGCCGTCCTGCGGGACTGGGTGAGGTCTGCAGTTCTCCTGTTGCTCCTCCTCTTGTTACTCCATCCCTTTGCTCTCTCTGAAGTGTGTGTTAACTGATGTGTTGCAGGATCACAAGACCATTAGAGAAACATCCTCATCTCAAGCTTTTACAAGCCATTAACTCTTTCACTGCAAGTGTTTTTGAGCATTTTTTTCAAAACTTTCAAGGAAATATCTGAAAAAGAAAGAACAGAACTTTGTATTTGCACTTGATGCATTCTGTTTTATCAACTAAAATGATAAAATTGTGTTTTTGTCAAAGTCTCGGTCCGGATGAGATTCAGAGCGATGATGTAAACACAGATCGAGTCCATCAATACCTCAGAGCTTCAGTTATTAACCCTTCATGGGTTCAACATTTCATTTAAAATTGTTGACGAAGTTTTGATTCATAAGCTGTTTAATGTTTAACGATCGTGATGTGAGTCAGCAATGCTTCAATTTATATATATATATATTGAATTAAATGTCGTTTGTTATTATTGTCTTTATATCAGAAGAAAGATCGAAACAGAAGAATTAAATCGCATTACCATCTAAAAGCAATTAATGTGTTAATATGTAACAATATATGGTTATGTGGGTGTTCGCATTAATCATTAAATGTATTAAATAAACGTATTTTTATGATTAATAAATATGATTCATGATTTAAAAATCTGTTATTTTTGCTATATTTTATTGAATCTTTTTTTTTGCAAATTGTACCAATTTTATTTTTTTGGTGAATTTGTAATTTAGTTTAAATTCATAAAGTCTTCATCCTTATTTTTCCACTAAACACCATTTGTTTTCATATTTCATATTCAGATCCCTCATCATTCATTAGTCAACCCTAAGTTGGATTTCTGATTAATCATTTCTGCAAACATGAATCATCAAAACCTTTAGTGCCGAAACTGTGCGTCATTTTGAAGCGTTTCTTGTCAGTGATTTCCTGTGATTTGGTCTTGGCCGTGTCCAGCTGCTCACTCCAGGCTAGTGTCCAGTTATTGATCCGTCCGGGGTTTTTCCATGATCTGTTCTCCCGCCTGGCCTCATGTTCAAGGTCGCACAGCTGTGATGTGGTGGGTCACTGACCCTTGACCTGCACCTCATTCAAATCCCCAATCCTGATCCCGGAGCTTCTGAGGGATAAAGCGTGTCTAGAGTGAAACTACAGTAATGCTCATCCTTAATTTATCTGCGACTGTGCTGTAATGCATATGACATAGAGCTGACAGTGAATTAAGCCAGTCAAAAACAATGCCATATTTTTCCCTTTTTCTTTGTTTTTGGGTTTTATTAGATCTTGAATGTTGATTATTCTCCCCATATTCTCCATTGTTGCGGCTCCTCTCTTCCCAGTCTGTCAGTAACGCTCTGTTTACTTCCTGTCTCTATGAAGCCCCTCCTTCTGAAAAGCACACTGTGCTCTGATTGGTCGGCTGGAGTAGTGTGTTGTGATTGGTTCGAGCGCTTTGTGTGTGTTGGGAAATGCCCCGCCCTTTCCATAACCGCCAGTTTAACACACTACTAACTAACTCAACCAGGCCCCGCCCTTTCATTCTGTGTATGCCTTGGGTGGCATTTTAACTAATGTATTAGTTAATAATTTTGTCCCTTAAAACTCATCTTTAATAATAAAAATGACTTATTTGACTATTTCCTTTGCCAATAGTTTCTTCATGCTTTAAAATATCTTGAATGTAACTCTACACCCTTTGCTCATGAATATGCAAATTAGTCTCCGCCTACGATGATGCTGTTGACTGACTCATTTGCGTATGGTTTGTCTTCAAAGCATCACAACAGCATTAAAAACATACAGGGGGTCTCAAATGGACCCTTATTGTGAAACTTTACAGATTAAAAGTCTTGAATGTTGAGATAAGGAGTTTTTGTGGTGTCCCTCAAACGTCCTGTGACCATTTTAGAGATTTCTTATCACATAAAAACCAGTGAGAAAAGACTGAGACTCAGCAGACCGAACTGAACGCAGCTGACGCTTTACAGACACTAAAGGAGTGCAATCCATTAGTGATTCCATTTCTCCTCTCTCTGCTCCTCTGTGTCCTGTGCTTCTCTCTCTCTCTCTCTCCTCTCTCTCTCTGTCTCTCTTGTCTCTCATCTCTCTCTTTTTTTCTCTTCTTGTCTCTCTCATCTCTGTCTCTCTCTCTCCTTCTTCTTCTCTTGTCCTTGTCCCTCTCTCTCTCTCTCTCTCTCTCTCTCTCCTCCTCTCGGCTCAACCCCAGCACACATTGCAGCTTGTCCCCTGGGCGGCTGCTCTCTCTAAACCCCACCCATGATGATCATGATCTCATCTCCAACACAGATGTGCAGAAACGTCATGACTAAAATATATTTTATTCAATTATATTTTTTATTTTTAATAATATATATACACATCTCTATATACATATGCATGGGTTGTTTTAACCCAACATTTGGGTAAAATATGCACAAACCCAAATGTTGGGTTAAAAATGTAATTTAAAATTTGAGCCCACTTGCACTTTCACTTTTTAACTGTATATTTTTTAATTGCATTTTAACCCAACATTTGGGCTTGTCCATATTTGACCCAAATTTGGGTTGAAACAACCCAGCATTGTTTACTTGTTTACTCTGGGTTGTTTTAATGGACATACCCAAATGTTGGCTTAAAAATGTAATGTAAAAATGTAACCCAACGGCTGGGTTTGTCCATGTTTGACCCAAAGTTGGGTTAAAACAACCCAGCAGTTTGTGAATACCATGTGAACATAAATACATAATTAGTTGTTATTGTTGATTAAAGGACAGTCTGTCGCTGTAAAATGACGAATTAAAAGCACAAGTTTCCTTTCGGCCTCGTTTGGAGGTTTTAATGTTTTAATCTGTCGAATGCGGCTCTCCAGCTCACGGTGATAATCTGATCGTCTCTCTCTTCTTCTGGTGTTGTTCTCATTAACGCGTCTTCTCTACGGCTCGTTGTTTTCACAGCTGTGTATCACTGCAGAATATGTTCAACCTATTGTGTTTTTTCATGGTATGTGTTTATAGTAATACCACTGCACTCTTTAAAATGGAAATGATACATTTCTATAAAATGCATAAGCCTGCAGTCTTCTGAGCTTCACATCTGTCTGGACGGCGTATGAGACGAGCTTTGGGAAAAGATGAGGTCATCTGAAACGGACACTCGCTGGACTCGCTCCATGATTTTCCCAGAGTCCCCGTACACGCCTGAAACCGGAAGAGCTCGAGCTGGAGTCTCTGTCGTGTGGTGATTAAAGCGTCTCGTGTTATTGTTAACTTTCAGCGTCGTTCATCCAGTTCAATTGTAAACACTCAACAGAATAGTGAAGGTCATAGTTGTTGGAAAGTAGACTGTTGTCTTTTGTCTGTATGGTCAGATTTGCCAAGACAACAAGGTGACATTTAATTTATTAAATTTGCATTTGTCGGATAGGCTCATTAAATAAAACATGGGCAAAAGTGAAAAATATAATATTTGAAAATACATAAATATGAATAAGAACTAGATGAATAAGAAAATAATCTTTTATTCTTTAATCTCACAATTTTTGTTTCTAGATGTAAAGGCAAAATCTTACTTTGAACAAAAAAAGGTCCTAAAACCAAATAAATTTTATTGGAATTTGATCACTCTATTTTTACCAGTCAACAAAAATATATCATAAATAAAATGTTAATTAATAAATAAACATAAAATGTATTGATACATTATTGAAAGTAATAGAGTAAATGGGTATATTAACAAAGAAAAAAATGTGTGTGTGTGTACCAGTGAAATTTTATTTTATTAATATTTTTTCATAATCTATATATTTTTTATGTTTTATATTTTATAATGATTATTTCAAAATAATATTTTAATAGTATATTAAGGGATGTAATAGTTTCTTTAATTTTTTTAAATATTTATAAAATAATGTATCATTACAATTTTATTTTATTAATAATATTGATAGTTTATTTTATGGTTAATATTTATATTATATAATTTGTATTATTATTTATTATTTTTAAGAACTTGTAATAATATAAAAAATATTACATTATTACATACACGTTAAGAAATAGTAAGCGTCATTTTTTAGTGGTAATTAGTCCTACTTTTCATTATCAAATTAACAAATTATGTTTTTAAAAATTCATAAAAATTAGGACTGACTTACTAAATAGTCTTAGCAGTTTCTGCAACTGGCCCAGTCGTATACGGTACTTTTACATGTGAGTTTAGCATGTGGTTAACGTACCGTACTATCACTCCCCAGTCCAGAAGCAAACTCCCTTCAGAGGAAGAGTGTGTGTGAGAAACACGAGAGAGAGAGAGTGTGTGTGTGTGAGACAGGGCGAGAAATAAACAGTCTTGGGAGACGTAGAAGTATAATGACATCTCAGACCTTCCCACAAAACCATGTGTATTTTTCAGCACACACACACGTCCAAACGGGATGTGTTCAATTCCCACTGTGTCCCTGCCAGAGCCCAGGGTGTGTGTGTGTGTGTGTGTGAGACTGGCTCAAGATGTGGAGACACACTTCAACACATCTGCCATGAGAATGCATTGACGGTATTGCAGGTTATATAAGATGATATAAGATTTTACTGTGTGACAAAGTGTGTGTGCAAAGTGCAAGTTATCTCAACTTTTGTGCAGTTAGTAAAACTCAGAGAAGCCGAAACACCATATCTATACAGTGTGTGTGAACATGCCATGCTTTTATTATGCTTTTATTATACGTGTCATTAGATCAGTTTTTGTGAGAATATTAGGTTTTAACAGCGTCTCTGATGCAAAACTTCAATCGCAAGAAAGTTCAATTTATTTCTAACTGTCCAGAACTCAAAAATCTTGATTTAGTGAAAGCATTCCCTGATTTCTGGCTGGATTTCTTCTGCATTTTGTGTTTGGGAAGCCAGCTGTTGGGTTGAAAGGATGTTCATCTCATAAACACGAAGCTCTGCTGTTTTTTAACTATATTTCCAGCGTATGAATACGTCATTTATAGATATTTAATCAAGCACTTCTCCGTGGTATGTGGGAAGCACTTTGAGTGTTTAATATAAACATCTGGCACTTTCCTCTGACACTCTGACTGTAAGTGTTTAGACGTTTGCTATTAATTGTTTGTCCTACGTAGAACTAGAACGGACTTGATCTCATAATGTCTTTGCCGTCTTCGAAAGTGAGATTGTAAATAGATGTGTGTGTTTGGAAGTGAAGTTCCCGAGAGCGAAGCTCAGCCTGGTCTGACTCAATCGGCTGCTTTTAGAAGCGTTTCGTTCGTCTTTATCGAGTTCTCGTTGGTTTGGCAGAGATCAGTGTTTTAAGATGTGCTGAAGGTTGCTGTTTTTATGAAGTCCATGCTTTGTTGATGTATTATAGGAGGTCTAAATATGAAAATATGTGCATGTGATTATCCTGAACATTGGGATGAACCGATATAAAAATTTTGGCCAGATCTGAGAACCGATATTTATTTATGCGTGAAGCTCGATAACCAATATATTTGGCTGATAAATCTAAATCCAAATTTCTTTACAATTTTTGAGAGCCTGATTACAAAACAAAAGTCTCATTATTAAAATCCACTGTCCCAAACACACAATTATAAAGTTTTCACTATAATGTTATGTAGCCGATATGACATGTTGCACTTTACTGTATTTTACTTTTTTAAAGTGATTCCAGTCATATTTCAAGCAATCCAAAAGCATAATGTTGAGCAGTGCACATCTGAAGTGTCTCAGCTGAAGGAAATAATGTCAGAATATTTATTTTTACGTTTAATTTGTGCTTCTTTTACCGATATATTTACCGATATATCGGTAAAAGCATTTCTAATCCAAACAATGTCAAACTTGGCAGTACTTGCATTTAATGAGTATCTAATATATTAGTTTTACCTTATAAGTTGAATTACTGAAATAAATGAACTTTTGCACCATATTTTTTCCAGTTTCACGTATAAGCTACAAAATCCTGAAGTCTGATTTCATGGAGGTCTTTAAGTACGCCTGAAGGACTGTAGGAATGTTTGCTAGTGTGTCGTCTTCTGAATCACATTCATCAGAGATTATCAAGAGACACTCCCGACTGATAACAGAGAGCAGGAATACACACACACACTTCCCACGGGCCAATGAGCTTCCAGTGGCTGTAATCACACCACATTCCTTCGCTGGACTGTAAAGGGTTCGTTCACCCCAAACTGGAGATGGTGTCAGTAATTACTCAGCCTCAGTCTCCTCTCACACCTGTAGGACTTCAACACAAGAGAAGATCCTTCTGATGAAATCTGTGTCATTTCTGTCCCTATACCTACCAAAACTAACATTTTTAAGCTTTAAAAAGATCATTAAGAGATTGTAAAACTAATCCATATATTTTGGGTGGTTTAGTTAGTTTGGTTAGTTTCATTTTCTGAAGAGACTCAATTACTTTATATGATGAACAGATTTCATTTAGGCTTTTTTAGATGGATGGTTGGATGGATTGGATGAATAGATGGATGAATGGATGGATGAATAGATGGATGGATAAAGATGGATGGATGGATGGATGAATAGATATATAGATGGATGGATGGATAGATGGATGAATAGATATATAGATGGATGGATGGATAGATGGATGGATGAATGGATGGATGAATAGATATATAGATGGATGGATGGATGGATAGATGGATGGATGAATAGATGGATGGATGAATGGATGGATGGATAGATAGATAGATGGATGGATGGAATGAATAGATATATAGAATGGGTGGGTGGATGGGTGGATGGATAGATGGATGGATGGATAGATGGATGAATGGATGGATGGATGGATGGATGGATGGATGAATAGATGGATGGATGGATGGATGGATAGATGGATGGATGGATGGTATGGATGGATGGATGAATAGATGGATGAATAGATGGATAGATGGATAAATGGGTGGATGAATAGATAGATGGATGGATGAATAGATAGATAGATAGATTTATTTAAATAGCCTATATAAAAAATAAATAAATAAATATATTTGGTATATATTTAGTATATAAATGTATTTATTTTTAAAATTTCTTATCATTTTATTTCTTTTGCTATGTGTAATTTAGCCCAAATAAATATTTGCAAAATATAATTTATTAATCTATATTTTGGCATTAAATATAGACCTAGACATGTTCTTAAAACATACTGTGCCATCACAAGAATAAATTAAAATTGAAAATATATTAAAATAGAAAATATTTACTTTAAATTGTAATAATGTTTTGATCAATAAATGCCACTCTTTTCTTTCAATACATAAATAAATAAATCTTAACTATTCCAAACTTTTGACCATTAGTGTATATTTCATTTAGATGAAATGTATCAAATTAATCAACATATTTAGTCTATAACTTTTACTTTTAATGTTCTCTTATAAGCTAATTGTATTTCTTTTGATATATGTGAACATATATGCAATAAATAATTTCTTGCTTTTATTCCTGCACATGTTCCTGAAGCGTTTAGTGAGTTTCCTGGATATACGTCTCACGTGTAGTCCGAGAGCTATTTTCGGTTTGACTGGAAACCTTGGTCTCTGGTACCAATCGAAGTCACAATGATCTGATATTTCTGGCAAGACCAGAAAGTGATGTCATAATGGATCTCATACTCTGGCCATGTGACATCCTGATCTAATGACATCTCTGGAGATCTAAAAGGCCGATTGTTCGGCTCGTGTGTGTGTGTGTGTGTGTGCTGAATGGAAAGATAGAGCAATTAACACTAATCAATCACTTACCAACAGACACTAATGAGTCTCTGATAGCACACACACACACACACACACAGCTATACATGAACAAGGAGCCGCTCAGATCATGTGATCTCCAATTAATGTTTGAGTTCATACATTGTTGAGATCTCTTGACTGATTACTGAGAGTTTTGGTATAGTTACTTTATTTACAGTGTCTTTGTTACATATATGTACTCACTATAACTGTAAATTATGCATAATTACATGCAACTAACCTCTCAACATAACCCTAACCCTATAGTATGTAGTTGCTTAATAATATTGCTCAGTACTTAAATCTCTTCCTCTGCTAGTGTGTGTAACTGAGAGACTCGAGGTTACTGCTTATCTGGATCATATCTGCACGTTTCACTTGTTTCTGAGAGCACATCTGTTGTCCATATTTCACATGCTCGTCGTCCACTTCAAGAAGAAATGAACAATACATAAAAACAAGCTCCTTTGGACCAGTGCCATTGTAAACAGAACCAACCCATCTGTCCACGTGAAGCCCACAGCTGTGGCCGTCAGGACATTACAACCAGTTGTGTTTTATTAATTAAACTGGCGCTTATTTATAATAAGGGAAATAATAACACATATTGTTCAGTTGTCACCATAACATGTCATTCGTCATTTTACTATGTATATATATATATATATATATATATATATATATATATATATATATATATATATATATATATATTATGGTTTGACTGTAATACATTTATATACTAGATTTTAGAAAATAAATCAACATAAATAGGCTTATATTTAAATAAATATAAATTAGTTTATACTTTTCTTGTTGTTAGAAGAATGTGATACAGTTCTACAAATATTTAGACATTTATATATAAACATATTCAATAAATTAACACTCAAAAACACACACATATAATGTTTTTGACACCAATAAAAATTTTGGGAGTATTAAATTGTGGAAAAATATTTTCTTATCATTATTATTTCATTTTACTATGTTATATTTTTAAAGAATCTCTTTTTATATGGGCAAATTGTAACTTTTGTAACTTAAATGCTGTCAGCGTTTATTTCTAGAACTAGGGGGAATTGTTGTTTTCCGTATTTTAACATGCAGAAATCGCATGTGTGCAAATAACTCATTCTAATTCTAAAGCTCAGTTTTAGATGCAGAGCCGCTCTGAGTTATTATTATACTAACACAACACTGAAGTCCATGTGTTTTATTTCTGAAAGTTTTCCCAGTGCATTATCGCATGTTTTCCCAGGAATGGGAACAGTCCAGTCCGTCATGGGAACTCAGTAACCCTTGCCAGAACGCCCAGCTATTCTCCCGATCTTCAGGACTCGTCCTTATTTCCCTCAGTGTTTCCCTGAGGCCTGATCTTGCGTTATCTCAGAAGAACTATGCTTAATTTTCTCCATGAAGTCATCAATCATTAAAAATACCGCGTTATAAAACGGATAATTCCAGTTCTTGATTCTGATTGGTTAAGCCGCGTTCTCAACAAACCCGTGACCGCATTACATTAGTGTTACTGCGCAACTGCCGCTCGTGATGATGTTGCTGCATGTGTTGCTTGGCAACCTCTTTGGAACTACATTGCTTGGCGGAGGAATCAATGTGTTATAACGTTATATTTTTTTGCTGCTGCTGCTTATTTTATGAGTAAAATAAATATTAATATGAGTATTTTTATGGAGTAACCGTTTTATAAAAGCAATAAGCCCCTTGAACCCGTGTTTTACGGTGAATTTAGATCAGCTAAAGGGGTTTGACTTCACCCCGCGTCTAACAACGCCCTCAGCTGTCTCTAAACTCACTGTTCGCGGGGCTTATTGCTTTATTTCTCTTCATAACTTATTTGAGGGAGAGTCTCAGAGTGATGGCATAATAAGGGAAGGACTACCAGCACCTTGTCCTGAATTTAATTTTCTTTTTCACCGTTGGCAAAACCCTTAACGTGTTTTATATGGCATGCGGTGACGTCACGTCTCGGCTGATGGAGTGTTGTTTTGCACGTCAGCACGTGTAATGTGTATTTCTGGAGTAATGCGTTTATCTGGACTGTAATGCTTCTGATGGCTTGAGTTCTTCATAATGTAATCATAGATAATTTAGCTTCGCGTTCAACATCAACAAAGTGCCACAGAAATGTTTTCAGCATTATCTTTCAGCTCTTATGTTTAAGAGCTATTTGCTATACAAAGCTAATCATTTAGAACCAATTTCTTTTGTGTAAAGCGCTTAAATGTAAATGTTTTCAGTTTGCTGGGTTTCTTTATTGATATTATATATATATATATTGGTCATGACAACCTGTTTAGTGTGTTCTGGATTTGATATCTCGAATCTTCAGAACAGTACACACACACACACACACACACACACAGCAGAACCAGATGGAGCTTCTCTTTGGCTCCCGGCTCTTTCTGTTCAGCTTTGGACATGTTTCTTAGCAACTCTATAGTGTACAGTAGAAGTGTAGCATTAGGATTGAGTGTGAAGTTGCTTTTGCATCCTCACACACACACACTCTTACAGGGTTCTCGGCTAAAAAGGTTTGACCAGATTCAGTCCATCCACAAGTCCAGTTAGACATCGCAGACCAGGACAGATACTTCAGCTGTGTGTGTGTGTGTTTGTGAGTGAGTGAGAGAGTGAATGTGTGAGTGTGTGTTTGTGTGTGTGTGTGTGTGTGTGTGTGTGCGTGGGCTGCACTGAGGTGGAGGGGTTCAACAGAATGAAAGATTTGTCCCACTCTCCTCCATCAGAGTAATGTCAGTGTAACCTAGGCAACCCATTGTGGACGATCATCAGTTCTGTCCCACGCACATTCCCACACTGGCTCCCTTACAAATATCACCATGGCAACCCGCGCTTCTGACACAATACCATAGTAGTAGCTATAATTATTAGTGCTCTTTAAAAGGAAATCATCACTGTTACTGTTTCTCTATACTGAATATTTTCTTCGGAAAATGTAAAAATTGTCGTTCATATGTACAACACATGTACTCTGGTAATTTGGACATGTACTCGGGTAATCTTACAAGTACCAAGTTGAATTTTAAAGTAGGATCCCCATCTGTGCCGCCAAATATTTTCTGCTGTTAAAGCACAGTAAGATTTTGTTGTTGTTGTAAAATGTTCAGTAGTTTCTGTCAAAATATAATTTCAGTTTTCATTTTCTTACCTTTTTTATTTCAAAAGATTGTCAGTCTTCGTTTGATTCATTTACAGTCTTCATTTGATTCATTACAGTCTTCATTTGATTCATTTACAGTCTTTAATTGATTCATTTAATGGACATTTGAATCATTTACAGTCTTCATTTGATTCATTTAGAGTCTTCATTTGATTCATTTACAGTCTTCATTTGATTCATTTAGTCTTTGTTTGATTCATTTACAGTCTTCGTTTGATTCATTTACAATCATTTGATTTATTTACAGTCATTTGATTCATTTACTGTTCATTTGATTCATTTACAGTCTCTATTTGATTCATTTACAGTCATTCAATTCATTTACAAACTTTTATTTGATTCATTTACAGTCATCTCACTGTGGTAAATAAGGAATTTTGTATAAAGGAGATCTAAAATGATGCATAATCGTGGATTTTTGGTCATTGTACCACCTTAAAATTTAATGGACAAATACGACGACAGAAACTGTAAAATGTAAATGATCTGTTCTGAACCAATATGACAGTGAAAGTATGAAAGCATTCCCCGTCTCATATAGTAAATAATGCATGTGTGTTTGAAATATTCACACTCACAGGCCGTTCTGAAACTTGTGTTTCTGGAGACCCGTGGTCCTTCATCGGATCCAGAGAACACACAAACACACTGCAGACAGCTTCATGTGGCAGCGACACACACAGTTTGATGGCTCTCACACAATGAGGCTCTCTCTCTCTCGGATTCTCCATGGTGATTCCACACATCAGCGCTTAGAAATGTGTGCAGAGAAGAAAGAGACACACACACTGCAGCCCCAAAGCAGAGGAAATACAGATAATTATATTTTGCATTATTAGATTATTATTTCGCATTAGGAACATTTCAGAACCATTTAGTATAACTGCATTGTGTATTATTATTATTTTTGCATGTGCATATTTTATTGTGCATTGCTTTATTTTAAACACAATTAAGCACATTTAACTGTCACCAAAAAAAATACAGACTAATGCAAATTTATACATAGTATACGAAGTATACATAATTTGTTTTATTTTATGTATATATATATATATATATATATATATATATATATATATATATATATATATATATATATATATATATATATATATATATATATATATATATATATAGTATTACTGTAGTTAGAAATGTATTTAATTTTATTTGACATAAATGGGCATAAAAATAAACCAAAATGGAAAAGCAAGTGCTCAACCAACTGTGGAGGAAAAAAATAAATTAAATAAATTTTTAAATAAAAATAAATTTTATTCAAAAATAAAAATAAATCAGTTTCCACTCTGGAAAAGGGCAATGCTCACAAAATAAATGACGTTTATATTTTGTTTGTAGTTATTGAGTGTCTGCACTTTATTTCTACAGTTAAAAAATAATCCCCCAAAAACCCTTAAAGGTGAAGCTCATAGAAAAATATGCAACATTTCTTTTGTTTTGGTTCATAAATATGATGTAAACATTTCTCACCTCACTGATAGTTCTGAATATAAATCCACACTGATTAAAGCTTTTATAGTTGACATCTGGGTCACACACACACACTTTCACTGTAAATCCCTGGAGATCTGGTATTCTGCTACATCTCTGAAACACACACACACACACACATTAATGTGTCTTCATGCACCAGCGCCCCCTGCTGGATACGAGTCTCATGCTTCGGCTTCTTGACTCTCAGCATGTCTCTCACTTTCCAAGTGTATTGCATCCTGATGGGATAGAGAATGCCTTCAGCACAAGCTTTTATGCCTCTCCCACCATGATTCCTGGCTCGAGTCGGGATGCCGAAACACAAGGCTGTCATAACACGTCCGAGGCCTGCGTTCGCTGGCCGTGATCACGGCATCTCTCTCGGTTGGCCGAGCAGGGGTCTGAGAACGGTTGCATGAAATGCTTTGGCCCGAGAGGAAGCTTCCGGTCATAATATCCATAATGGCCGCTTCACTGTGTTTCTCAAAGACCGTTCCACCTCACAGGGAGAAAGGGCGCACAAACTAATGAAAGTGCACAACAGCAGGGCATTTGTGAATCCCAGCACTCATTTCCCACAGATGAGAACGTGCGGAAACACTGGCAGGGTAAATGGAGGCATGATTGAGTCCTAATGAGTTCACCGCTGACCCGCACTCCGGTTTCAACACGCCATCGATCCGGGCTTTGAAAGCTTTTCTAAATATGAGTATAAACTAATCCATTAATACATTGAGAATCTTTTTAGCTTCAGGAGCGAGTGCAAGGTGTGCCGAATAAAATTCGATCGTGAAATGACCTTGAGATGCTCAGAGAAATGCCAACGTTTGCTTTATGTAAGAGATATGAATTACACATCTGATCTAACAAAATCACACGGACACGTTTGAGTATTTCCAACTACGTTTCCCTGTTATTGCCAGAATATTATAATAAAATCATCGTTAGTGAGATAAAACTTAACGTAATTGTTAAAGTTAATTACATTAACACAACCTTTTAATATTTAGCGTTTGAAATAAATAAATTCAGTAGCTTTTTACATATGTGTAATTCGAATTATGATGACTACTTGATTTTTAAAATGAATACTTTTATTTAGCAAGGACACATTCAATAGATCAACAGTGACAGTAAAGACATTTATAATGTTACAAATGCTTCTCAAATATATTCTGTTCTCTTGAACTTTCTATTCACCAAAGAATCCTGA
This sequence comes from Hybognathus amarus, assembly GCA_030378365.1. Classification (NCBI taxonomy): domain Eukaryota; kingdom Metazoa; phylum Chordata; class Actinopteri; order Cypriniformes; family Leuciscidae; genus Hybognathus; species Hybognathus amarus. The sequence continues at coordinate 59,450 of JAQIUQ010004959.1, read as the reverse complement.
ACAAATAAAGTTTATTATGATTTATTAGATCAAATAAATGCAGCCTTTTAAAACATTAAAACATTTCCCAGACCTCAAACTTTCTGTGATTTTAGCATGACTTGCTCAGATTAAGTCAGGTGACCTGTGGCTAAAACAACGGTGTGATCTCATTGGCTCAGCAGTTTGTGCAGATTAATGTCAAAGCAGTTTGCTAAAAGATCCTCGTTCTGTTGTTTACCAGCTAATTGAATCTGCGGAGAGAAATGGAGGGAGAAATAGCCTGTAATGGTCGTTCAGAGGAAAAGAGGAAAGATAATGATTATTGAGATTATTATGATGACTTGATATTGTTGTAAAAGTGAGCCGCCTTCTAAGGGAACATCGAAACTTAAATGGAAAATTCAATGCACAAATGGCCTAAATAGAGTTAGCCTTCAGTATGTTGGATGATCTAAATTCCTAGAGGCTGGATCTTGTGTGAATTAAAGGGATAGTTCACACAAAAATGACATCTGTGCCCATGATTTACTCACCCTCAAGTCCTCCTATTGACGTTCCTCTTTCAGACGAACACAATCGGAGTTATATTAAAAAATGTCCTGGTTCTTCCAAACTTTATAATGACAGTGAATGGTCAGTTTCTGCCCATGAAAGTGCATCTATACATCATAAAAGTGCATCAATCCATGATAAAAGTGCATCTATCCATCATAAAAATGTATCTGTCCATCATAAAAGTGCATCTATCCATCATAAAAGTGTATCTATCCATCATAAAAGTGCATCTATCCATCATAAAAGTGTGTCTATGATGAATAGATGCACTTTTATGGACAGAAACAGCCAATCACTGCCATTCAAGCTTGGAAGAGCCAGGACATTTTTTTTCATTACTCCGATTGTGTTGTCTGAAAGAAGAATGTCATATACACGTAGATCATGGGCTAATTTAATTTTTGTGTGAACGATCCCTTTAATGCAGTTTGTCCCGGCAGCCTCTGGGTGTGTGTGCCAGCGATGCTAAAAACAGCTCTGCGGAGAACTAGCGCACATGCTAGCGGCAGATTTGACCTCAGTACAGTAGTATAAGAGCGATGCTGACACACACACACACACACACACACACACACACACACACACACACACACACACACTCGCTCAAAAGCCCTGGTCTTAACTGTTACCTGGATCGTCTTTCAGACACGATCATGCTCGAGTCCCCAGGATGATGTCGACCTTGAGTCACACACTGCCAAAGGATATCAGATGGTATTACTATTTTCATAACAATATTCATATACTGCGTTAACGCCATGCCGTTTACAGTCATTTCTAGATGACAACACGTGATGTTCTCCTCAGAGCTGGTAATGGGAATTATTCGTTTCTAATCAGACGCCTAAATTAATCTGCAATGGTCACATACAAGTTACGAGACATTAACGCTTTTTACAAGTTGAAATCTCGTAATTACGGTAATCGCATGAAGCCATGCACCTATTTATCCTTGATTTTTGATCCAAGGTAACTTTTTTATTAAAAAAAACAACATTTTATCATGTCCAAACAAAATCAGTGTTGTTATAGTTAACTATAACTATGATTAAAAATCGCTGGTTTTATGATTAAAACATTTTTTTTGCCAAATTAAATATGGCAGTTAATATTGTTTAAAAAAAAATTGGCAATTGAAATAAAATATTATATAAATATTTTAGCGTTTTTTATTTTAGCGTTTTAGATCGTTAAAATAGGGCCTTAGGGTCTTTACACTGTGATGATCTGCCCGTTGAACGTTCGACGCTTTATACACAATGTTAAGGACTGGAATGCTGCAAATTTCTTGTAGCTTAACGAAAATAAAACCGAGGATTATTGTGTTTGGCCCTAAAAACATGATGTGCTTCAGTGCTTGAATGCAACTTCATTGATTTGTTCTGGATAGTGATTTTAAGTTGGACAGGCAAATTAGTTCTGTGGTGAGATCTTGTTTTCTTAATCTACGTCTGTTAGCTAAGACTAAACCGTCTCTGTCGAGTTTAGATTTTACGTCCAAGCAGTTATGTCTTCACTAGAATGGATAATAGCACTTATGCCGTTACAGAAAATCCAAAATGCTGCAGCAAAGATGATAAAGTCGGCAAAGAAATATGTTTCCGTCACTCCTTTATTATTTTCACTAAAGTGGCTGCCAGTTTGATTGAGAATTATTTACAAAATCCTTGTACTTGTTTTTAAGTTCTCGCAATTTGGCTCCTGTGTATTTGTCCGGTTTGGTGTCCACTAGATCCTTGAGATCAGAAAATAAACAATTGCTGCACAAACAAGACAAAATACAAACACAGAGGTGACAGAGCCTTTTCTCGAGCTGGCCTTAAATTATGGAATGATTGTTCGATCTGCCAAATCCTTAAACATGTTCAAAGCTGCTAAAACAACATCTTTTAAATTCTTATTGAGAGCTTTCTTAATTGGGCTATTGTCTATGTGAAGTATAGCTATATGTCTCTTTTTTGGTGTTTAGCTTATGATTTTGACTTTGCGCAATGTGAGTTGTATTAAACTGTGCTTTATGAGAGTAAAAAAGTGGTCTTGTTATATCTTTCCATGGCAGAAACTGTCGTCGTATGCTAGTATTCAGCATGTGCCCTTGATTTCTGTGTCGTCTTGCTCGTTCTGCTGGAGTATCTATCACTCGAAGCCGAATCTCTCAGCTCTCCAGAACCCGTCCCAGCGGCACACTTATATTTAGCTGACTGCAACCAGCAGTTTCTGGGACACAGTGTTACTCTCACGACACAAATGCCCTGGAAACTCTCCATGTGTTTGAGAAACGCTCCACACACACACACACACGAGTGAGATGATAGCACCGCACGGGGTTTGTGTTTGAAGAAGAACATCTCACAGGAGAACAAACGCATGCAAACCCAGCCTGATGCCGGCTATTAGAAAGATAAACGTTTTCTCAGAGAAAAGCGTTGTGTTTCAGGGTGTTGATGCGCTGTTCGGTGCACCTGTTGTGCATCATAACCCCCTTGATCTTTTAGGGCCATTCGTTTTTTTTTTTTTTTTTTTATTAACTTTTTAAATTATTTTTGTTGCATAATGGAACAATAACATACATACACTACCAGTCAAAAGTTTAAGAGTTCTCTTCTGCTCACCAAGGCTGCAATTTTTTGATAAAAAATACACAAAAAACACAGTAATATTGTGAAATATTATGACAATTTTAAATGACTTTTTTATGTTAATATATATTAAAATGTAATTTATTCCTCTGAAAAAAAGCTGAATTTTCAGCATCATTACTCCAGTCTTCAGTGTCACATGATCCTTCACAAATCACTCTAATATGATGATTTTATGCTCCAAAAACATGTATGATTATTATCCATGTTGAAAACAGTTTTTGACATTTTTTATTTCAGGATTCTTTGATGAATAGAAAGTTCAAAAGAACAGCTTTTATCTGAAATGGAAAGCTTTTGTTACATTAAACACTACCCTTTAAAAAGTTTGGGGTCAGTAAGAATTTGTATTTTATTTTTGGGGGAAATAAATAAGAAATCAATACTTCTATTCATCAAGGATGAGTTACATTGATCAAAAGTTACAGTAAAGACATTTATAATGTTAGAAAAGATTCTAATTAAATAAATGCTGTTCTTTGAACTTTCTATTCATCAAAGAATCCTGAAATAAAAATGTAAAAAACTGTTTTCAACATGGATAATAATCATACATGTTTTTGGAGCATAAAATCATCATATTAGAGTGATTTGTGAAGGATCATGTGACACTGAAGACTGGAGTAATGATGCTGAAAATTCAGCTTTTTTTCAGAGGAATAAATTACATTTTAATATATATTAACATAAAAAAAGTCATTTTTAAATTGTCATAATATTTCACAATATTACTGTGTTTTTTGTATATTTTTTATCAAAAAATTGCAGCCTTCGTGAGCAGAAGAGACTTCTTTTAAAAACATAAAAAATCACACAGATCTTAAACTTTTGACCGGTAGTATATATAGAGGTTCACAATGTATTCAACTATTATCTATTAGATTCATAACTTTTTTAAATTTATTACACCCTAATAAATGCAGTGAAAAAAATTTAAAAGTAAAAAACATTCTGAGAGCTTTCTTATAAGGCAAGAGTGAAATAGTTTCTTGTATTAATTATTTAATTAATAATTTCTTGTAAGAATATTTTAAAAATAGGTCTACAAATTGAGAGCCTAGAGATTTATGATTATAAAATCTACATAGAAAGGGAATTAGATTTATTATAAAGCAGGCATTTGGATCCGCTCCAAATATATCCCCAGAAAATGTGGGATTCATTGAAAAACCTTGTAATATATACTTGAGAATAAACAAACTAACATCAACCCAAGAGCTGACATGTCATTCACACACATCGCTGATGATGTCATCACACAGAGATGTGTTTGAGTGTTATGTCACACTCACGGGTCTAGGAAACGCCACATGATTGTGCTGGGACAGGGGATTGTGGGTAAGATCTCAGATCTCAGGGTTGTCCAATAGGGGGCAGTCACTCCTTACAGCACACAGATGTGTATCAGTGTCACGGGATGCAGGGAGAGGAGGGGCTGATGGGACATAAATAAGTGCTGTCTCTTTGCAAAGGTCAGCAGAGCCGATGAACAATTAAAGACAGTCAACTCTCTTTCCCAGAGTCACACACAACAAACAACACACTGAAACTACTTTATGTGATACATATTTCACTTCGTTTTTACTAATGTCAACTTGAAGTCAATATTTTATTTTATTTAATGATTCACTTTCCTTGTTTTATTGAAGTCTTCTTTTTTCAGTACATGTTATTTCTAAGTAAAAGAAAAAAATAAAACTAAAAAATCTGTATAATTAAAAAATAATTCCCCTCCTTATTCCCCTTCCTTTTTCTGTTTGAATATCTAAAAGAATGTGTGTGTGTATATATATATATATATATATATATATATATATATATATATATATAATATGATTAAAAGAAGAGTAAGGAGACATTGATGTATCTTAAACATCCCACTAATGACCTCTGACCCCTCTGTCTGTTTCAGCAGGGCTTCAGAGGAAGCCGCCCATGAGGAAGTGTGAACGGTGGAAAGCCGAAAGGTCAGAGGTCAGGATGACGACAGTAGCCGCAGAATTCGAGCACATGGACATCCAGCAACAATACCCGGACAGCGTGAACAACCGCTGGGAAGGACCGAATGGGACAACGAGAACAGCTCGGCCGCCTGCTCGAGCGCTCTCGCATCAAAGGCTCTGGCGGGTGAGTGGAAATCACAAATCACGATTTTAACAGTAAAACACTGTAAAAATGTCATCAAACCGGTAATTGGTTGACTGAAAGTTTCCGAGAATAACTGTGACGTATCTAACCGTACATTTAATTTTACAGTAAAATACCGTAAAAATGCCGTTAAACTGTTAATTGGTTAACTGAAAGTTTCCAAGAATAACTATGATAATATTTAACCGTAGATTTAATTTTACAGTAAAATACTGCACAAAATGCCACAGTGGCAAACTGGTAATTGGTTAACAGAAAGTTTCCGTACTACAGTATATACGGTAAATAACTGTGATAGATATAGCCGTACATTTAATTTTACAGTAAATACCGTAAAAATGCAGTCAAACTGTTAATTGGTTAACAGAAAGTTTCTGTACTACAGTATATACGGTGAATAACTGTGATAGCATTTAACTCGTACATTTAATTTTACAGTAAAATTCTGTAAAAATGCCACAGTGTCGAACCGGTAATTGGTTAACAGAAAGTTTCTGTACTACAGTATATACGGTGAATAACTGTGATGGATTTAACCGTACATTTAATTTTACAGTAAAACACCGTAAAAATGCCACAGTGTCAAACCGGTAATTGGTTAACAGAAAGTTTCTGTACTACAGTATATACGGTGAATAACTGTGATATACCTAACCGTACATTTAATTTTACAGTAAAATTCTGTAAAAATTCCACAGTGTCAAACCGGTAATTGGTTAACAGAAAGTTTCTGTACTACAGTATATTCGGTGAATAACTGTGATGGATTTAACCGTACATTTAATTTTACAGTAAAATTTTGTAAAAATGCCACAGTGTCAAACCGGTAATTGGTTAATAGAAAGTTTCCGTACTACAGTATATACGGTGAATAACTGTGATGGATTTAACCATACATATAATTTTACAGTAAAACACCGTAAAAATGCCACAGTGTCAGACCGGTAATTGGTTAACAGAAAGTTTCTGTACTACAGTAATACAGTGAATAACTGTGATATACCTAACCGTACATTTAATTTTACAGTAAAATACCGTCACTGTATAATTTACACTGGAAAACTGTAAATGAACATTCCCACAATTCCCTGCGTGACATTTCACATTTGAGATATTTTTGTTACAAACTATAGTTTCTTTATAGTTTTTCTTAATCAGGTGTGTACATTAGGGTTTTATGTTACTGTACATTTAATGTTTATTGCACTTTTCAAGCGTTAACATGATGGTGTATAGTGTATGTGTGTGTGTGTGTGTGTGTGTGTGTGTGTGTGTGTGTGTGTTTAATTGACACTGTGCAGCTTCTATATATCCATGAACTTTCTTGAGGAAAAGCTGTCTGTGATGAGCTTTGATTGACCATGTGACTCATAATTACAGTGATTAGTGATGTCAGTGTATTACAATGGAACAAAACAGACATCAGTACGTCAATGTGTTCTTAAATTAACATTACAAATGAACAAATTGAACAGTAGTTTTGTGCAGTGCAGTGTCCATCTGTGCTGATGTTAAACAGACAAGAACATGACCTTGTTTCAGAGCTCCACAGAGAGGAACAATAAGAGAGGTTATTAAGTGTTATTTTGTCAGCTATTCTGTGTTTTGGAGTTTGAATAGCTGGATAATGTGACGCCTACTCGCTCGCACATGACATGCAGTGATTGTGTGCGTAGGAGATCTGTGGCAGAGAGAAGTGGGCGTAAGTTCACACTTGATCTGCTCCTGAAGCTCCTACACCGTTCCCAGCGAAACCCTCAGCCCACAGACCAACTCTGCGTCGCTCGTACGGGAAACTGTACGTTACATAAAATCAATATGGAGATGGATGATGATTTATTCATGGGGTGAATTTTTAATGTGGTTAGGTTACTATAGAAACAATATACCTGCTTCTTTTGTAGGGCACTTAGACACTCTGAGGGAGCATTTGATCAATAATAATGCTTAATTCTGATTTACAAAACCTTTAGTCAATGGATGCTTATATAAGAGTGTGTCGTTACGAAAGTTCATTGAAACACTGAAATGCATGATAAAGCATCATGTGAAGATCATGTTGCATTGTTCCTTGCTTCCATCATGTGAAAAATAATCTCTTAGTCTAGAGAGTCTTCTAATCATTTAATTGATCAATAATACAGTAAAAAAATCATGAAATATTATTACAATGTTAATAATCTCTTTTCTATGTGAATATATAGTAAAGTGTAATTTATTCCTGTGATTTTCAGCATCATTACTCCAGTCTTCAGTGTCACATGATCCTTCACAAATCACTCTAATATGGGGATCTGATGATCAAGAAACATCTATGATTATTATTAATGATAAAATGAGTTTACTTTTTGTGGAAACGGTGATCGATTTTATTTTTCAGGATTCTTTGATGAATTGAAAGTTCAATTCAGTTTTATTTGAAATATAATCTTTTGTAGGATTATTAATGTCTTTACCGTCACTTTTGATCAATTTAATGTATAAAAGTATTCATTTTTTTTACAAATTCTTCACAATTAAATGTTTATATCTCACAATTCTGAGGGGAGAAAAAGAAAGACACAAGACACAAAATGCAAAAAGATATACATTTCCATAATTTTCAAAGACTTCCATCTTTTGTGACTTTATAAATGTCTTTACTGTCATTTTTGATAAATTTAATGTATAATAGTATTCATTTCTTTACAAAAAATTTTACATCTTACAATTTTGAGGGGGGGGGAATTGCTAGTTTTGAACTTAGAAATGCAAAGACACAAAATGCAAAAAGATATACATTTCCATAATTTTTAAAGACTTCCATGTTTTGTGACTTTATAAATGTCTTTACTGTCACTTTTGATCAATTTGATATATAAAAAGTATTAATTTCTTTACAAAAAAAGTTTATATCTCACAATTTTTTGGGGGAGGGGGGATTGCAAGTTTTGAACTCAGAAATGCAAGACACAAAATGCAAAAAGATATACATTTCCATAATTTTCAAAGACTTCCATCTTTTGTGACATTATAAATGTCTTAACTGACACTTTTGATCAATTTAATGTGTCCTTTCTGAAAAAAAGATTAATTTTTCACAATTCTTAGGGGAGACAAAAATAGCAAGTTTTTAAACTTCGATAATGCAAGACACAAAATGCAAAAAGTCAGAATTGCAAGATATAAATTTCCATAATTTTTAAATTTCCATAAACTTTTGTGACTTTATAAATGTCTTTACTGTCACTTATCAATTTAATGTATAAAAGTATTTATTTCTTTACAAAAAAAGTTTTGAGGGGAATTGCAAGTTTTAAACTTTTTAAAAAGTTTTAAAAATGCAAAAAGTCTTGCAATATAAATTTCCATAATTTCTAAAGACTTCCACATCACTCCTCAACCCCTCCAGAACTCTCACTGTGGGGTTTCATTGTATTTTTTCTTTATATGATTTATTCTCGTTAGACCTTGGATGACAGTGGCATATTTCCCTCCGCTGGTTTCCATCCTCCTCATGCGTTCGCATTGCTGTGTTTACCGAGGTGAGATGTTGTTTATGAGCGCTGGCCGCCGGCGAGAGTTTCCTCCTATTCTCTCGGGGTGATCGAGCTTAAACAGACGCTTCGCTCTCCCTCAGACTCACTTACAAACTTCAGGGATGAAGAAGATGGAACATAAAACAAAAATATTAAATCTCTTCCTCTCTCTCTCTCTTATTGCCAAAACCCACAAACCATTTCTGGAGTTGTAAAAAATCCCCAGCATTCCAGTAAAGCATCTCCGTTTCACGTGATTGTGTTTTCCTGCATTCCTGGGCAGCAGCGCATACACAACCCTTGCTCTGTCCCTCTTATTCTGTATCAGAAGCAGGAATAATGCTCCAGAGAGATGTTTAAAGGTGCAGTGTTTAATTAGGCCATGTCTTGATGTAGTTTCAGGCTCTTCTAGATCTTGAATGTTGATTATCCTCCTCATATTCTCCATTGTTGCGGCTCCTCTCTCCCAGTCTGTCAGTAACGCTCTGTTTACTTCCTGTCTCTATGAAGCCCCTCCTTCTGAAAAGCACACTGTGCTCTGATTGGTCGGCTGGATCAGTGTGTTGTGATTGGTTGAGCGCTTCGAGTGTGTTTGGGAAATGTCCCGC
>JAQIUQ010004959.1:0-45000 GCA_030378365.1 Hybognathus amarus | reverse complement strand
CTTTTTTCTAATAAAAATGTTCGGAGAAACTGAGGCTAAAATTACTAAAACTGAAATAAAAAACTAATAAAAATGACAAAAACACATAAAATGAATAAAACATAAACAAACATTAGCCTGTCATTCACGTTTGTATTTAGCAAATGTTGTGTGAATTCTTAAGAGAACAAGCAACAACAAAAGCTTGAAGTGTTCCAGGAACAGTGTTGCTGACAAAAACAAACCAGTATTTTATTGCTTGATTTATAGCGTTTCATATCAGCGCTCCACTCTCATAAAAACACTCCTTTGGTGCCTGTAAATATCCCATGATCCCTTTTCTTTCTCAGTGTGGCTTTTAATTCACCGTTAAGGGCCTTTGCATAATCCTGCTTTTTATCACGTTTAAGAGCCATAACGAAAAGCAGACGGGAGTGTTTGCCATCATCATCAGTGTGTGTCTGTGTGTCCTGGACCTTTACTACTCCTGACGTAGCCGTGCGAGTGAGATTCCTGAGTGGGAATTACAGCAGATGTTTGCTTTACTGTGGACTGCAATTCAATAGGCAAACTTTGAGAAGTAGTTCAAAGTCTGCATTCATGGCTGAGTCTTCCTCACCTTGCAGACAGATGGGCGGCGGGGGTGGGGACGAGCCAACGGAGTTTCAGGCAAACGGAATTTTAAGCAAACGGAATGTTCGGCAGGATGCAAGTTTGCTCAACATTCCAAACAGGCCGTTCCGCATTTCTAATGCGACTTTGCTTGTGTTGCATGACTTTTAAACAACAATTCATGAACTTCCTGCTCTTTCTCCTCCCCCATCTTATCCGGAGACTTGGTACGGCCCATCTTCTCCTCCTCTTTCATTGTAATGAGGTGGTGACATCATGTGCAAACACACAGGCTGGTGAAATTACAACCCTTCTGCCCTCCTCTCTGCTCCGTTAAAGGAGTCTCACAGAAACCCTTGCAGATTCAGAGCAGTCGGTCTCGAACGGGTCGGCTCGAGGAGTGTGTGCTCATCCTCTGAGTCGGAGTGTGTGACCGGAGGAGGGGCGTTTGTGCTGGAGTTTTTTGGGGAGAGACGCTTCTTTTGAATGGGAAGACGAACAAGCATGCATGTCTCCTTTAGGACATTAGTCTTGCTCTTTGGATATCTTTGATTTTAAAGAGGAGCAGAAGTAAGCCTTTTCCCGCTGTCGTTCCTCCTCATTCCGTGGTTTTCTGGGAGGAATCTGGAAATAGTTTCCCTCTCGGTCAGGGATCATGGATTTGGAGTGGGAGTCCGGGGCCCCCGAGGGCTTTTACCAGGAGCCGAGCTTCCCCGCGCAAATGGCCTTCAACTACAACCAGCTCGAGGGGCGTTTCAAGCAGCTGCAAGGTGAGATGCGCCCCGGATGTGGGAATGCATTGTTTACAGGCGTTGCTACGCCGAGCCGCTATGATGCCGATTCACAAACTACAGCTGTGATTATACATGCATATCATCATATGCATGGGTTCAATCATATAATATAATCATATGCATGGGTTCACAGATGCATTGAATGTATGGGTGTATAGATGCATAGAAAGCGCTTTGTGTTTTCCCTGTAATCCCTGCTGGAATTGCGAGTTGCGATTTTACATGGTCAGTTTTCATGCAAACATGCACAATTTCCATGCCTAACCTCCCTTCCCCCAAAATCAGCGGGGTCCGAGTAGCAGTGAGGGGGCTGAATGGCCCGTCATAGACAACAATGGAGAACCCGGGAAGGTGGGAGTGGTTGTTTTGTTCTGCTGACTATCACACTGATAGTGCACGTTTCTTAAAGCTGTGGCTTCATGTGCATTTGAATCGCGAGTGCTAACGAGTCCGGCCGTTTAAGGGCTCTTTAGAATAAGATGCACGTGAGGCCTTTGTTGTTACTCATTGTTCACTCTCAGAAAAAAAAGGCCGTCACTTACTATTTAGGTACTAATATGTGCACTTTTATTACCTTTGAGGATCTAATTGGGTACAAGTGTGCACTTCTGTGTTTAAATAGTTTGACAAAGCAAATGCATTGACCCGTGCATGACTGTGGTGGACACTTTAGACTTCACCAACCTGGTTTTGCAGCTCGAGAAATTGTGTGTTAGTTGCATCTTTTCTAATTGTGGGTAAATCAATAGATGTTGTCGGCACTTCACACACTCAGCGGTTTCACACATTGCTTTCGTTTGCCCTTTCTGTGGTGCAGATGCCTTCTCAAAGCCTTGGCTTTAGTCTCAATGCATGCTTTTACACATCTCTTCTGATAACCAAACAAGCATTTTAAGAGCCATGCATGCAGGATGAGATTGCACAAGTTTAGTGTATCGGTCATTGGTCTGTTATCAGTCAAGAAGCAAACGTTGATGAATCACGGCTCGGTTTGAGGTCATGCTGGCGAAGGTGTAGTTGAAAGTGTTGCGCTATGCATTTAGCAGATTATTTTATCTAAAGAAATGTGTTTAATCAGTGAGTCAGATTAACCATGTACTTCTTTTAAGTGGTTTAATGATGAAAACTTGACCTTTTACCTGTGTTATAATAGATTGAGTAATAAAGCTTACTCTCAGTCTTGTAAATAACTTAATATGGTAGATAAGCCGTATTGCTGACGCCACCCACTCGTCATGCATAATTCTCAATTTTAGTGAATCTTAAAGCATTACTTGCTTTAATGTCTGCATTGTGGATTTAAAGGATCAGTTATCAGGTTCAAATGTGACTTATGCTTGTATACTGATAGCACAGATTAGATAGCGCTTGCTTTCATACTGACATGTAGTGTCTTGTTCCTCAGATGTGATGGTTTGATATTAAGATATTTAGAAGTTGCCGAGAAGATCTGTGTTTTATTATGCATCTTAAATCAATGCAAACTACACAAGAGCGTTCTTCAAACCCTCATATCTAATCATCTATCATAATAAGATAAATGACAGATTCTTGGATTATAGTGCGATTGTGGACGGTGCTTCAATAGTCTGATCACATGATCCTGGCAGCTTGTGTTTCCACAGTTCAGTGACCGTGAGGTTGGGCCTTTCTGGACCTCGATAGGCCGGTTCTGCTCATAGGGCTCGTGCTGAATCAGATCTTTTGTGGTCCGTGTGTGTCGCTGCCAAGCGTCTGGTCTCCTCAATGACCTTCTGTTGGGCTGTTGGCAGAGACACACACTGAGAGATGTCTGACCGGCCCGGGAGGATCGGGTCAGCGTGAGGATGTTTCGATTCTATTCAGTGTCCTGTCATGATGAGCCGATGTGAACGTCTCGGCTGGACTGAGAGATGGTAGATTTGAGCGAAGGGAAACTCACGAACCATGAAGCCTTTCCTGCCGTGAACACTCACTCAGAGCTCATTGTGTGACACACTAAACTATGAAGTTTCAACGTTTCATATCTAAACATTCATTTCAAAACCTGTTTTGGCCAGCTATTCTAGGATCATTTATATTTGGTCATATTTTCAATTAGCCTTTGTGCTTTTGTTATATATATATACAGTTTTTTAAATAAATATTTCTATATACCTCCACACTATAAACTACTATGCTGGGTTGTTTTAACCCAAAATTGGGTAAAATATGGACAAACTCAAATGTTGGGTTAAAAATGAAATGTAAAACTTTAACTTTCACTTTCAACTGTACATTTGTTTAATTACATTTTTAAACCAACATTTGGGTTTGTCCATATTTTACCCAAATTTTACACATTTTTACAGTGTAATTTTAGTCTTCAACTTCAAATTCTTTAATTCTTTAATTTCTAAGTTTAAAAATTGTTGCACTCTTAAAAAATGCTGGGTTTATTTAACCCAACTTTGGGTCAAATATGGACAAACCCAGCCATTGGGTAACATTTTTTAATTGGGTTAATTAATTAAAACGCAGCATTTTTAGAGTGGATATATATATATATATATATATATATATAATTTTATTTCAGCTTGAGTTCAGTTACTGAAATATTTGTTTTATATTTTTATATATAATACAAGTTTAAGCTTCTAGGTAATATTCATATTTTAATGTTTTAAAACAATGTTTTAAATTTTGAATTGTAGTGAAAGTTTTTCAGGTAATTTTTTATTTTATTTCAGCTTTATTTCAGTTACTGAAAACAACACCTTTTGCATAATTTTACTTGCTAAATGTTTGGAAAAGAGTCTTTAAAAGACCTTAAAAATGATGATAAAGCAATAAGTGGCATTGACAACATCAGCTGAAAAATGAACTTATGCACTGATGCTGTGTTTTTATCTCCAAACAATCATACACTTTAAATATGCTGGGGTTACTTAACCCAATTTTGGGTCAAATATGGACAAACCCAAACTTTGGGTTACAAATTAACAAACAAAATTAACCAAACGGCTGGGTTTGTCTACACTTACTCAACAAATTGGGTTGAGACAACCCAGTATATTTAAAGTCTAGTAACTCAAGAAAACTTTACAGCCAGAAATGGTAAAAGAAGATGTATGGATGTGAAAAGCTCTATGTTTTGAGCACACATGCAAATGAATAGTAAGTGTGTGTCCATCTGCAGTGATGCACTCGTGCGCATCCTCCATTCTCTGTGTGTGTGTGTATCTCTGAAACTAAGGGTGGAGTGTAAACCATTCGACCTGAAACAGCAGATTGAGTTATACACACACACACACACACACACACACCTGTGATGGCTTCACACACTCCTCATACTGAGTCTTTAGCTCTGGTCCTAACTCTTAGTACCCTATATAGGCAGCAGATGTAGACTAGTGGCTGATCTGGAGTGATTTAGCTGCTGTAATGTGGAGTGTGTTCATCACTGTCTCTCTAACACTGGAGGAACTGTGAGTCCACAACAGGAATGTCATCACTTAAAACATGGCATGAGTAAACATGCTTCCCTCGGCTCGGTGTGTTTTAGAAACGTGGCTAATGATAAATACAGGAGACACACCGTGCAACAGTTCGTTTCAAGTAATTCTAATTAAACGTTGAAACTAATATATTTAGTATATTTATCTATATATGCATGATTTATACTTTTTAGAGGGCCTACGTTTCTGTATTGAAAATCTTTTTAAGATTTTTTTTTATTTTTTTTTTTTATTGATTTCATGTAATATTAACATTTTGTGAGATTTTTAATTTGGCCATAATCATCAAAATTATAACTTTTGCACAATATGCCAATTTTTTGTGCATATTTATAGTTTCACTTATATATATTCTTGTTTTTATAATGATGAAAATATATTTAAATAAATACAAATCTACTATATATTTTACCTATATATCTACTTTGTTTTACTTTTTGATTACAATATAACTCTGAAGTATTTCTATGGGCCCATATATTTTATTTGTTTATATATATTACAGAAATTTGATAAGAATTGATAAGAAATTAAGAATTTTCCAGTCCTAAATATTTTTTGACCAGGCATGAAATGTAGAATAATCCTCATTAAAGTTACACAAGTTATTCTGTGAAGAGCAATGAGTGATAGTTTTTGTCGTTTGTTGTTTGATGAATTAACAATAAAACAAAGACAGCAGCAGCTTTATAAGCTTTATTAAGCTACTGTCACTTTAAGAGCGAATGCATGGCTGCAATACACTGACACACACATTCTGTTTCTGAAAGAGGTCAAACATGAAAATATATCCACAATCAATCAATCAATCAATAAATCAATCAATCAACAATCACAATTTTGCCCCAAAAAACATTATAGTGTAGTGTGTGTGTGAGATATCCTGCTGTACGCGGGCATGTGTTTCCCATCAGCACCCGCAGTAACGGCCTGCAAGAGACGTGAATCGTCACATCTGTATTATTTTTGCCCGTGTTTGAGATGCCCAGACTGTGCGTTGTGCTTTTAGCCTGAAGTGTTGAAACTCTGTTTGTTTTCGAGCCGAGCGCTGAACGTGATAACGGTGCAACCTCGGTAGATCTGTCCACTCCGCAGGAAGTCCTGAGGAATTCCTTTCTGCTGACGTTTACACCACAGGAAGCAGATAATCAGAGGAAGGGAGGAAACCACCCATCTGACTAAACCTGTCCCCGCTCCTTCCTTTCAGGCCGGGTCACAGCCCGTGACATTGCTCATTTAACATTTAGTTAGTCATTTGGGGTGGTTGCTGGGGTGTGGCTAAGGTGTTCTGGGTGGTTGCTAGGTTGTTCTGGGGTGTTGGCTAGGGTGTCCTAGGTGGTTGCTAGGGTGTTCTGGGTTGTTGCTAGGTGGTTGCTAAGGGTGTCCTAGGTGGTTGCTAGGGTGTTCTGGGGTTGTTGCTAGGTTGTTCTGGGTGGTTGCTAGGGTGTTCTGGGTGGTTGCTACGGGTATTTTGGGTGCTTGCTAGGGCGTCACTGAGCGGTTGCTCAGGGTGTTCAGTGCAGTTGCTTAGGTATTTTAGGTGGTTGCTATGGTGTAACTAGGTGGTTTGTAGGTGTCACAGATGGTATGTGTTTTTTATAGAATTCTTAAAATCTTTAGTAACGAGTTAGTAACATTTTTAAATGTGGCCTGTGTTTGCATTTGATTGGAATGATTTATCAACTCTGAAAATTAGGCAGAGTAGAAAATGCTTCATATGAAGAGCTGATCTCACTTATAGCTGACCCCAGGTTTGACCCTTGCGTGTTTCCGTACAGAGGTTTAGTAATATAAGTGATGTGCTGTGTCTGCTCTTTTTCATTTCAGTGGAATTCACATTCAGTATAATGTATTATGATGACTTTTTTGTTCTTTCAGGGTTGGATGAACCCATCTGGGCTGACCATAATGAATATAAATCCTGAAATGTAATTATAAAAACTTGATAAATGGACTGCTGTTCAAACGTTTAAAAATAACACTTTTATTTAGCAACGTAACAAATATATGCTGTTTTTTTAAATCTTGGATAAAACGTATTGCCAAAATACAATATTCTACCAAAATATGAACTGATTTCAACATTGATAATAATCACGAATGTTTCTTGAGTATACACTAATCTTCAAAGCGGGTCATTTTTGAAGAAATTACTCCGTTTATTCATCAAGTACACATTAAATTGATCAAAAGTGTCTGAAAGACATTTATAATGTTATATTTCCAATAAATTCTGCTCTTTTGAACTTTCTATTCAGTAAAGATGAATCACAGTTTCCATACTGATAGTTTTCAACACTGATAATAATCATAAATGTGTCTTGATCATCAGATCCTCATATTAGAGTGATTTGTGAAGGATCATGTGACCCTGAAGACTGGAGTAATGATGATGAAGATCACAGGAATAAATTACACTTTACTGTCTATTCACATAGAAATCAACTGATTTAAATTGCAATAATATTTGACAATTTTTACAGTATTTTAATCAAATAAATGCAGCCGGGTTTGAACACTAGTGCATGTCTAAATCCCTCAAATTTGTGCAGTTTATTTGCATTTTTGGATCCTACTTTTTGTTCCTGATAGTTTATATCATATTGTTTCCCCTGAAAATAAAGAACAATGCTACTACTGTGTGTCAGCAGGACAGGGTGTGGTGCGTTTCTGAGGTCAGCAAACAAAGATTTTGAGGATGCAGGAAACGCCAATAAATCAACAATCGCTGAACTCTCACCGCCACATCAGATAGCATGAACATCTTTAAAGTTTTATTTATTATGACGTTATATTTCTCGAGTGCATGATGTGAGAATTCAGTTTTCCAGTGTTGTCCTTATTTGAAATATACTAGTCTGAAGCATTAGCTTTAGCATATATGACTCGTCCGACCTCCTGACCTGATGAATGGCCAGACGCCAGTATTGATTTATCTCAGATGCTCAAAGGCAAATGTTGGCTGACATTCAGGTGACTTTGCCATTGTGATTCAATCACATTTTCTGGATATTTTTTCCACTTAAGAATACTTGTATACAACCCCCTTCGAAGTTTTGACAGCAAACACACCAGTTAATTTTGTATTTCATTGTATTCAATTTTTTTTTTATTTATTTTTTTTTTTTTACTTAATTTAACTTTTTTAATTTTTATTTTATTGTAAATTTAATATAACAGCAGTATTATATAGCCTTTTACATTCAACTCATTAGTTAATTTATTTTATTTTTTATTTTATTTACTTATTTAATTATACATTTTTTATGTTTTCATTTATTTTTATATTTTATTATTTGATTTATTTTTTTAATATATTTCAGTTGTTTCTTGTAGATACGGCACGCTTTTAACACTTTCATCCTGAGATGCTTAAATCTTCAAAAATAAAGTGACATCCCAGTAATGATCAACTGGGGAGAAAAATGTGCTTTATCGTGAAAATAATGTCAAAATGTGCAAAACTCCCTCAAGAATACGTGTGTCCTTCTAGTCTGATATAGGTTACAGGTTTATAACCTTGCAGTGTAAGGTTTATAAGAGGTCACAGACACTGAGAGTTTATAACACTGATATTCAGTGTGACTGGGGCGCGTCTCCCCCGTGTTCCGGTCCAGATGCGGACGCATTCCTGCAGCGTTCCCTGCGGTTTGAGCCGGGCCGAGGGGGAACACTGACGCCATTGTTTGCCCTTCCCACAATCCTCTGGGAGGATCCGCAGGCTAACATGTAGCGTTCCGGTGGCCTTGGCTGTGATGTTATCAGTTCACGAAGCCGCCCGAGATTCATATTATCTGTAATTTAACTAAACAGCAGTATTATATAGCCGTTTAATATTCAAGCCACCAGTTAATTTGTTATTTTGTTGTCATTTTATTATTTAATTGAATTATTGTTTTATCATTTTTTGTTTTCTGTTTATTTGTATTAATTAATTTCACTTTATATTTTTTATTTTATTTAACAACAGTATAGCTATTTATATTCAAGCCACCAGTTAATTTGTTATTTTTTGTTGTCATTTTTTTACATAATTTAATTTTAGTTTTATCATATTTTCTGTTTTTAATTAATTAATTAATTTTTATTTATTCAGTATATATATATATATATATATATATATATATATAGTGCATATAAACGATTAAAATATTTAATCGCGATTAATCGCATTAATGCCATAGTTAACTCACGATTAATCGCACATTTTTATCTATTCTTAATGTCTTTTGATTTCTTTTTGTTACATTTTTTTCTCATTTTAATGCTCTCATCAACATGGAAAAGTGGATTGGCTTGTTTAGTGCAAATGTTTTTTTTAATTATTATTATTGAAAATAACATTGGAATAGTGTTTAATTTCACTCTAACATATATAGCCTAAATAATCTCTCACACATATGCAACACTGTCCATCAATAAAAGGGTGAAAGAAATACTGACGAGGTCCTGATATTGACGAGGGGTGGAGAATTTGCATCATCTGTGTGTGTGTGTGTTTGCTTGGCCATCATCAAGTGGTGTTTCAGGCTGGACGTGCTGCGATGATGTATAGCTAGTTCATAATGACAAAACATACAGATCGCTTTTGGTCTTGTCAATGGGACAATTTGGCAACTCTTTAAAAGTAAACTTAACATTCAGAATCTCATTGGCATCCATTTCGGCGTCTCGCGCTCGTCATCCACTCGAAAACATAACGTTACTATTTGGCCGGCTCGCAAGCTGAAACGAGTGTGTGCGGCACAAAACGTCCTCGCTGCTGCGCTCTGAAACCCATTCATTTCAATTGCTTGCGCCGCGCGAGGACGTTTCGTTGCTTCTTCGACCAAAGCGCAAGCGCATCTGAGCTGAGACCGGAAACAAAACAACAGGCACGCCGCACACACTCGTTCGGGCTTGCGAGCCGGCTTTGAGTGGATGACGAGCGCGAGACGCTGAAATGGATCAGGAATCAGACCATGCCGTGTCCCTGTTGCAAAAGTATGTGAAAAAACTACAAAGTTTGCTAGGACAAAAAGACCGTTAATCGCGTGATAAAAAAATTAACGCCGTTAAATGAGTTTGCGTTAACGCCGTTAATAACGCTGTTTAACTGACAGCTCTAATATATATATATATTAGATGTTTTATTTATTTTTATATTTGATTATTTTATTTCATTATTACTTTTATTTTATTTTTTAAAAGGGTTGTAAAATGACATTTTCTTAAGATGTAAAATAAATCTCTGATGTCCCCAGAGTGTGTGTGTGAAGTTTTAGCACAAAAATACCCCACAGATATTTTTATATAGCATGTTAAAGTTGTCACTTTTTGGGAGTTTGCAAAAACGTGCTGTTTTGTGTGTGTCCCTTTAAATGCAAATGAGCTGCAGCAGAGGGCGGGGTTTCAAGAGCTTGTGTGTGTGTGTGTTAGCAGCTGCGAGTCAACGCTTTGACACTGAATATCCTGAGATGCTTAAATCTTCAAATCTGAAAGAATTAAGCTCAAAAGTAAAGTGACATCACATGATCATGTGCTTTATCTATTGTTTTTTTTTACTTTAGTTATTTAATTTTATTCTCCTAGAAAGCACTAAATAAATAGAGAAGACATAAAAATTAATTGATTTTAATTTATGTAATTAATTATGTAATTAAAATGCATTTTCCTTATACAAATTTGATAGAAATAGTTATTTTTTAATATCTTAATTGTTTGTCCAGATGGAACACACTCCGCTGAAAGACCTCGAAGCGCTCATATAGGTGAGCCGAGACGTGTAAGCGGAGGAAGGAACACACACACTCACACACACTGTTTTTCCTGCCGAAACATTCCTCGTCCAGGAAAAACATGCGTTGTGAAATGTTGTGGTTTGGATTGAGTTTATAAAAGTGAGTTTGCATGAACCCTGAGGTAAAGTGTGTTGCTTTCTGAATCTCTCAGTTAAATATCTTAGTTTCTCCTAAAATCACTTTGTCCAGATGTGTGCTTTTCTCGTAGTGTGTGTTTGTGATCAAGCATTTTTACATGTGGTCCATGCAGGAGAAGAGAGTAAACCCGCCAGACGTTTGTCTCTCTCTCTCTCTGTGTGTGTGTGTGTGTGTATGAGAGTGACTTCATCTCTCATGTCAAGCTTCATACACACACTGTTCTACTTCCATGATTTGCTTTCATAGCCATTCTGTCGCCTTTGGAGAAAATCAATCTTCAGTTTTGCACATGCGGTTCAAGTCGCCTGTGTTTCTTATTGTTCTTAAGTCTATAATACACTCTCTGCATGAGCTGCAGAATATTTTCATAGTGTTATGAAGTAGAAACCACACACTATATATATATTATATATATATATATATATATATATATATATATATATATATTTATTTATTTATTTATTTATTTACATATACAAGTTATATTTGCATGAAGAAAATAAGCATATTTTAGGCATATTTTTATTTATTTTATTATTTTATCATAACAATTAAAGCACATCCACCCCAGTAAAAGGTTACTATATTGGAAATTGACATTATAATTTGTCAAAAACAAAAGCTTAGAAGATAAATAAACAGAAGAGGCAAATGTGCTTTGTTATAATTAAAATAATGTCACAATGTAAAAAAACGAAATATTATTTTTTATGTATTTATTTCAAAATATTTTTATTTTATTATTATTAACCCAGACACCAAATATTTTATTTTAATTTACAGTCATCAATTATTATTTTATTTTATTTACCCAGACAATAAATATTTTTCATAATTTTTTTATTATTATTAACCCAGACACCAAATATTTTATTTTATTTTATTTTAATTTACACAGTCATCAATTATTATTATTATTATTATTATGATTTATTTACCCAGATAATAAATATATATCTATTTGAGAAAATTATTATAATTATTATTTTTCACAAAAAATTAACTAATTTAATTTGATACTAATTTAATAAAAAAAACTATCACTGGTGCTTTGCATGTCCCAGCTGCAGAAGTGTGTGTCCTCTGTCCTGCTTCGGGCAGATGTTCCTCTTCCTCTGATTGTTGGTTCTGTTGTGTGTCGGGTCAGACCTCTCCCTCCATTCTCTCTCTCCTTGTTCTCGTCTTCCTCTCATCGATCCCGGTCTCAGACAGACCCTCGCTGTGTGTGTGTGTGTGTGTGTGTGTGTGTGTGTGTGTGAGGGGGTCAGTCTGTCGTCTTTAACACACCAGGAAAATGGAGGCGGGAAGACAATCAGAATCAGACGCTTACGTCTGTGCGGACGAGGAATGCAATAACAGGAAAATTGGGAGGATTATAAATAAGTGTGGGCATTTGAACCGCTCACCCGCGGGCGCACCGTGAAAATAAACACCCTTTGTCTGCGTTACATTGTTCGCCGCGTTTGATTGGTGGAGAAATCATCTGATTGCACATGAATGATGGGATAATGGCTAGAAAGTGGCTGAACATTTGGCAGGGTTTCGAGTTGCGACATGGTTGAGTGTGTGTGTGTTCACACAGACTATTTTAAAATCATTTGATTCTTCATCCAAAACCAGTCATTAGTATTCAGGAATGTTTTTGGGTTTCCTGGAGCAAAGTTTGTGGACCATCACAACGGCCTCATTTCTTCCTAGAAAAACTAGTTCATTCCTGTCTAAATATAGCACATATAACACACAGTTCAGCTGCCAGATCGGTCATTTGTAGTAGATAAATAAAGCATAAAATAATTCATTGGATGATTTTTTTTTGTATCATTACATTACTTGTTAACTTTAGTAGCACACAGCTGGAATAATTATGGAATATTGTTTATGGGAATATTTTATTTAAAGTATTATTTAAATAACATTTTGAATAAAAAAAATAAGATTGAGATAATTGTATTGTTATTACTATTATTTATTATTTATATATTTAATTTAATTAATATTTTATATTAAATTATTTTGTATTAAAATGATTCAAATTAAGGCTTATGTAAATGATTGCTTAAATTTTGTATATAAAATTGTATTACAATTCATTAAAATACATTTGATAATTTTATTATTATTAATATTATTGTATTTATTTCAAAATAAATTGTATTTAATCATATTTTTATATTTAATAATTTTTTATTTATTTATTTACTTAAAACATATTAATTGAAATAATTGTATGATTATTATCTGTTGTAAAATATTTTTAATTTCATTTGTCATTTGTACTCAAATTAATTACATAATTAATTTGTTTATTTTGATTTAATATTTATTTTAATAGTATTTTTTTTAAATTAAATAATACCTGTTCATATAAAAAAATAGATAATGGTGTTATTATTATTAATAAACTTTTGATCATTGTCTATTTTATAATAGTTTTGCTGTTGTAGCAGTTTTGTTAAATCAATCCGCTCCAGTCCGTCACTCCGAGTCCACTCCAGTCTTTGAGAGTTTTCCCACTATTAGGAAGATGCATAATAACATAAGTCTAGTGATTGATAAAGTGTGTGTTGTCCTCCTGCAGATGAGCGAGAGGCGGTGCAGAAGAAGACCTTCACCAAATGGGTGAACTCGCACCTGGCCGCGCGTGTCCTGCCGGATCACGGATCTGTACATGGATCTCCGGGATGGACGGATGCTCATCAAACTGCTGGAGGTGTTGTCCGGAGAGAGGCTGGTGAGTCTGAGCCGGGATGTTCTCCCTCATTTGCATATTCATGAGGCAGTGGTGTCGAGTTACATTCACTGTTTTAAGGCATGAAGTTATTAAGGGACATTTACTTTGACATTAGTTAAAACGCCGCCCAAGGCATGAGCAGAATAAAGGGGCGGGGCCTGGTTGAGTATGTGTCATTGTGTCATCGGGTGATGATGTCATCGCTGGGGGCGGGGCCATGCAAATGAGCTGGATTCTAATACTCTGGTCTGACTGTGGGTGGTTTGAAGACGTGTTATTATTCCGTCACTCCTGTCCTCCGGAGTCAGATCCGGCCTTCAGATCACTGTGTTTTAGATGTGTGTGTTCACTGTGTTTTAGGTGTGTGTGTTCAGTGTTGGACGATGACCCCAGTGCTTTTGCTTTCACTCAGATGATTAAACATCTGCGTCATCTAATTGCCTGAAACTGTTCTTTCCTGTTCAGGGACTCGGAGAACAAGCCAGTTAAAACTAAAGCTTTGAGAGAGTTAGTGAGTTCTAGTTCTGAGAATAGTCTCTCTCTCTCTCTCTCTCTCTCTCTCTCTCTCTCTCTCTCTCTCTTGACACTGACGGGACAGGAGAACTGTGAATTTTGGGTTGTACCGTTCTTGTGACATCGTTCAGAGCACTAGACGTTTCCTCGTAGTTAAACTCTAACGAGTGTGTCAACAGGTCACGACCTTTGTGTGTGAAACGGCGGGTAAACATCTTAACAGGGTTGAGGCTGATAAGAGCTTGAATACACACATTTCTGACATCGTTGTGAGTATGAGTGTATGTATATGAGAATGTGTGTGAGTGAGTGAGTTTGTGAGTGTTTGAATGTGTATATGCGTGTGTGTGTGTGTGTGTGTGTCACCGCAGCGCTAGCTCACACACACTTTCACTATCTCTCAAGGTTCTTGATAGAACTCCCTGTGTGTGTGTGTGTGTGTGTGTGTGTCAGTGAATTTGTCTGTGAGTGTGACAGTGTGTATGTGTATCTGTGTGTGTGTATGTGTGTGTGTGTGTGTGTGTGTGTGTCACCGCAGCGTTAGCTCACACACACTTTCACTATCTCTCAAGGTTCTTGATATAAACTCCCCGTGTGTGTGTGTGTGTGTCAGTGACGGAAACACCTCTGTTGTCCAAGGCCTGGAGTCACATCCTAAACTCAGACGTGTGTGTGTGTGTGTGATCTATGGCATGTTCTTCCTCTGTCGTTCACTGAAACGAAGGTCTGTGGCGAGAGCTTCGAGTTTCAAACCCTGTCAGGATCAGTTTACACACGCGTACAGGGAAGAAACCTCTACCCATAATGCACCTGACGCTGGATTTCTGACTGTGTTTGTGCTCTCGGTAACTATAGCAACGGTGTAATGAAGAAACGTGGTCATAAATTTCCCTCGAGTGTGTCAGTTCTTCCCCTTTATCTGTTTAATCAAACATCTCAGAGTGTGTGTGACTCTATCAGTGTGTGTGTGTGTGTTTCAGTCTTCTGTCGAGACTCGTCTGCACTCATACAGCGACTCCATCCAAACTAAACACTGATGCACCGAATGAATGAAAGTTAGCGGTGTTCTTCTAGCCCTTATGAGCGGCCATCTTTATCTCTGTGTGTTTCTATGGCAACGCCGTCGAGGAGCGATTCGCAGGAAGTGGATTTACTTGATGTAAAGTTAGAAAAAGTGATCACAAGGATTGTAATGTTAATGTAGACATCTCAACAGGGGTCAGGGACCGGAGACTTTACAACGAGCCGTTCGTTCATTAACGCTGAAGATCTCAAATACAGACCGGAAGACAAAAGGGGCGGAGCTACACACACTCTTTTAGAATCCCAACTTCTGAATGGAGGGTTTTCATGACGTGTGTCATCGTCTGTAATATTAATGAAACAGTAGAGCATGTTATTATTAATTGTCATAAATATAAGGAGGAAAGGATGAGGCTGAAAAACTGGTTTAGAAAAAGGAAAAATTCGATTTAAAATGAAGGAACTTGAAAGTTGTTAGAAAGTTGTATTTAATGATAATGTATGAATATTAATAATGTTATTAGATATTTATAAAGTTATTTATTGGATTTATGTGTTTATTTACACTACTGGTCAAAAGTTTAAGATCGAGATTTTTTATGTTTTTAAAAGAAGTCTCTTCTGCTCACCAAGGCTGCAATTTTTTGATAAAAAAACACAGTAATATTGTGAAATATTATGACAATTTAAAATGACTTTTTTATGTTAATATATATTAAAATGTAATTTATTCCTCTGAAAAAAGCTGAATTTTCAGCATTATTACTCCAGTCTTCAGTGTCACATGATCCTTCACAAATCACTCTAATATGATGATTTTATGCTCCAAAAACATGATTATTATTATCCATTTTTTACATTTTTATTTCAGGATTCTTTGATGAATAGAAAGTTCAAAGAACAGCATTTATTTAATTAGAATCTTTTCTAACATTATAAATGTCTTTACTGTAACTTTTGATCAATGTAACTCATTCTTGATGAATAGAAGTATTGATTTCTTATTTATTTCCCCCAAAAATAAAAAACAAATTCTTACTGACCCCAAACTTTTTAAAGGGTAGTGTTTAAACTTTTGACCGGTAGTGTATATATTTATTTCAAGGGTCGTAAGGAAAGGCTATTGTGATCCACACTCCATATCAGAAGGTGGCGCTAATGCACACTTAAAAGTTGTTTGCCAACCGCCAATAAAATAAAAAAGAAGAAGACGCGTCATCATTCCGGAAGTCGGCCATTTTGGAGGCACAGAACATAAACATTGAACTGAACGGACTCGCAAATTTGGCTGATTATTTCTGCTGAAAAATGGTCGAGTTTTGGTCTGTACTTAATCGGTCGCATCGGGGAAATACCTTTTAAGTTCTATAGACTGCCAAAAGTTAAAAGAGAAGAGTGCAACAAACTGATGAAAGAAGGCGTTTGTGGTTGAGAGAGGTCATCAGCCACATGTGTAAATGAAGTGTTTACTATGGCTACAGTCGTAGCACTGTTCTGGTGCGTTTCCCAAAATCATTCGTTGGCCAACTATGATCGCAATTTCCATTGAACTGTTTTGTTAACGACGAAATCTGCGACCATGGTTGGCTTTGGGAAACGCATCTCAGATCCGATTTGTGAGTCCATGCAGCTCTTGGGCAATACGGCACTGAAATTGACACTGATGGAGGGGTTTGCGTTTGCAATAAAGATGTTTTCTTATTTCATTTTTACAACATGGATATGTGTAGCCACCGCGCGCTGGACTATATTGCGTTTTGAGCTGCAGAACTGTAGGAGGCTGTGACGTTACAGCTTTTTTTTCGCGCTTGTCTGCGCCGGTTTCAATGGATGTTTCAGAAATATTACTGTTCTGCTCGTCCGGCAACAACACAGCATAGTTTCTGCAGCGACTTGATGCATGTCTCCTCTAACAACCACTGACGTTTACATTTTATGTGGCGTGAGAGTCGCACACCACCCGAAATCCGATCGTTCAGACTGAGGCATTTATCCTGGTATTTGAATAGAATTTCAAACCACATCTGGATGTTGCTTGAAACTGATTTCATGTGTTTTTTGGACTGACAATCTGAACGTTGCCTATGTCGGGATAAGAAATAGAAGGAAGAATTGCAGTACGGGCTAGAGAGCTAGCGTTAGCTCGTTTGGACCTTTACCACATATTAACTTTAGTTTATCAAAATATTGCGCTCTCTCCTATTTTGTAAGTCCTTCTCTATATCATTCCACACCGTCCACGGGTTTTTTCTGTGTTTTTTAGTGTGACAATGTGTTCAGTTGTACATTAACAGTGCAGTCTATGCTGTTGTTTACATCAGAGTGCCTCCATAATGGCCGTTCTTCCGGGTTACCGCCCAGAATGTGAATGTCGGTGAAACTGTATTGTGTTTCTGAGTTAGTGTGTGTGTGTGTGTGTGTGTGTGTGTGTGAGAGAGAGAGAGATGAGAGAGAGTGTGTGTGTATATATCTATGGTGTGTATTCTCGGTTCCCATCAGGGGGGTCGCGGCCCACAAGGGGGCCTCAGCCGAGCTCTGTGGGTGGGCTCGCGTCATATTTTGAAGGTTTTAGAAAAGTCCTTAACTTTTTTCTGTTCAAAATT
Source organism: Hybognathus amarus (assembly GCA_030378365.1). Lineage (NCBI taxonomy): Eukaryota > Metazoa > Chordata > Actinopteri > Cypriniformes > Leuciscidae > Hybognathus > Hybognathus amarus. The sequence goes on along the minus strand of JAQIUQ010004959.1, from coordinate 27,351 downwards.
TACAAAATGTATATATAATGAGCGAGTTCATCATGAATCCATTTTCCAATCCGTGTTTTTGTCTTATCCTGAACCACTATGGTACACCTATAAATTATAGGTGTACCATAGTGGTTCAGGATAAGACAAAAAGACTGGATTGGAAAATGGATGTACTCGCAGTCGGCAGTGAATTCGAACCAGTGTAAAATAGTCCCAATGTAAACACTTATTATAGGCTATAATCAGTGTTTACATTGGGACTATTTTACACTGGTTCGGATTGCTGCCGCTGCGGAGTAGCTCAGTACCTGCGTGACTCGTCATAGGCGTACACAGAGAGAAGTAGTTCCGGCTACACTGTTCTTTCCGAAAGGCATTATTCTGTTAATAAATTCAAATATCTGTTAATAAATTCAAATAACAAGTTTCAAATATGGCCAATATATAGGCTTCTCTTAGGCTTACGTTTTTAAATTACAAAGGGCCTACTGATGTTTTTGTTATTGTATTTTCAATATTATAGGCTATTATTTGTGCATAAGCATACTGTTTGTTTGGAGAAAAAAAAATTGTCATCCTTGCTGCAAGCTTATAAGAGCGAGAATATCATTAAATGTGAAAGGGGGCCCTAAAATATTTTCTTGGGAAAAAGGGGGTCTCAGACAAAAAAAGGTTGGGAACCACTGTCTTAGTGTAACCCTGTCACTTCACCTCTGAGGATGGTCTGGTGACTTGAGCCGTCACTCTAAGCATGATGGGATAGCCGGTCCCGTAGAGACACTGCGCAGTGTTAGCAGGACAGCCGCTCCTTGGGTCAAAGTCTCGTTGTAAACCAGGTTACTCATTCAGACTCCTAAACACACACACACACACACACACGCTCCAGGAAACAGCAGACTCTCGCGAAGAGTTACGAAGAGTTATGAAGAGTTGTGGTCACTATGGTCTTCTTTACATGACATTAATGGAAACAATATTACAATTATGTTTTAAAACATATTCAAATAAAATAATTAAAATTTAAAAATGGTCTCTATATTTACATATATATATTTTTTAAATACATAATATAAAAAATAAATTCCTAGAATTAGTAATGGAATCATTTGAATATTTACATATTTAATTTCAGTTGGTCTTCTATCCTGTCTGTCACCAAGTTTCAGACATTTATATTATAAAATATATAAAAAAATACATTTACAAATTTTCAGTCAAAAGTGATAAAAAGTCGATAACTCACGCTTATGATCTGCTTCCTGCACAGCCGAAGCCGACGAAGGGCCGCATGCGGATCCACTGCCTGGAGAACGTGGACAAAGCCCTGCAGTTCCTCAAGGAGCAGCGCGTGCACCTGGAGAACATGGGGTCACATGACATCGTGGACGGGAACCACCGGCTCACACTCGGACTCATCTGGACCATCATCCTCCGCTTCCAGGTACACACAATCACACCGCCATTAATATTATAAATGTGTAAAATAATATTTCTATTATTCTGTCACTCTTTCTGTTGCACTGTACTCGTAGATGTATTATTTATTTATATGTACTTAAACCATTTTTTTTATTTATAGGAATTTTTGTTAACTATTTATTTATATAGCACATATTTATTTGTGTATTCATTTATATTTATATATTATTAATTTATTTTGAAACATATTTATTTTTGTATATATTTTAGTTCATTTTTATTTATTTATTTAAAAAGAAATGATCAAGTTTTTATTATTTTAATACACCTTTTTCCTATTATTTATTGGACTATTTTTATTTTAACTAAACAAAAATATTTTGTTTTATTTTATTAATATCTGTTAGTTATTTATTTATATGTTATTCATTTATTTAAACACATTTTTATGATATATTTTAATATATTTTAACAGATTTTTATATATTTATATAGAAAATATTGAGTTTCTATTGATTTATTTAAAAAATCCTACTCACTGTAACATAATTATATATTTACTTATACCATTTTTTATTGGAATCATTTATTTATTTATTATACAGAAAAATATTTAGTTTTCCACTCATTATAGTACTTGAACTTAGTATTTGAATGCATTTTTATTTATTTAAATCTTTCCCAGACCAGTCAGTTATAAAACCCTGAATAGCGTTTTGATTTTCCTCACATTATGGCTAGATTAAAGCCTAAACATCCATCATGTCGTGTTATCATCTGTGTGACAGATCCAAGACATCAGCGTGGAGACGGAGGATAATAAGAGAAACGCTCGGCCAAGGACGCTCTTCTTCTGTGGTGTCAGATGAAGACCGCAGGGTGGGTGAAGATCCAGAACAAAGACTTCAACACTGACGTTCTTGATAGCTGACCGTTCTCGTTTGTCTCGTTCTTCACAGATATCCCAACGTTCAACATCCACAACTTCACCACCAGCTGGCGAGACGGCATGGCGTTCAACGCCCTCATTCACAAACACAGGTACCAGATTCAGCAGAGGTGTAGAGAGGAGCTGAAAACCAGTGTTTAACTCATGTTTAATGTAGGGTCAAACATGCACTAGTCCTCCACACCTAAGAGACATGCCAGTGAATATAAGAAACAACTGATTTGTAACATGAGACATTTTCTCAAATCAAAATAAAACTAAACACCTAAATATTGCAATAAATAAAGGTGGACACAACAGACTGTTAAATGTCTACAAACTCAAGTCTCAGTTAAAAGTTCACCAAAAAGACCATATTCGTAAACCAATATCCTTCAGAAAGCTCTCATTAAATATACAGAATAAGAATATCTTGCAAAAGTTATAATTTTGATGATTATGGCTTCTTATGAAAACCCCAAATTCAAAATCTCAGAAAATTTGAATATTACATGAACTCAATATAAAAACGGATTTTAAATGCAGAAAATGTCGGCCCTCTGAAAAGTATAATCATGCATATGTATATAGTTATATATACTAAATATAATAGTTTCACCTTTTAATTTGAATTACTGAAATACATAAACTTTTGCACAATATTCGAATTTTTCGTGATTTGTTTTTGTAGTAAGTAGCCAAAAAGATGCATAAATACAGTAACTAATTACATTTACTCAAACTTTACACCCCTGAGATTCAGCTCACCTGCATCAAAAGCTCAGTTTTGCACTGGTAATATTCTTAATATCTCAATGCTTCTGATCTTTACAGGCCAGACCTGATTGATTTCGACAAACTGAAGAAGTCCAACGCTCACTACAACCTGCAGAACGCCTTCAACCTGGCGGAGCAACACCTGGGTCTCACCAAACTCCTGGACCCCGAAGGTAAAGCCTGTCCAGTTCATGACCCCTTTAAGACAGTCTTCAGTGCTTTGTGCAGAAGTCTGATATAGATGTCTATCTGCTATATCTGAACCATAGTCAAAGTCTGTCTTTGTGAAGTCGGCCTCGGGGAACCAGCATGAAGGCTAGTGCCTAGATCTATCCGGTGCGAACGCCCCTATGGTCAAACACACACTCACACTCTTTCTTTTTGTGCAGATATCAGCGTAGACCATCCAGACGAGAAGTCCGTCATCACTTACGTCGTCACATACTACCATTATTTCTCCAAGATGAAGGCCTTGAAGGTGGAGGGCAAGCGTATCGGAAAGGTCTGAGTCTTCAAAACACGTAAACTACTAGAAGGTTCTCCACTTTCTGTCAAAGGATATTTCAGAGACTGACTATTTCAGTCATTAATGTGTGCTATTTATCCATTTGTTGATAAATATAAGATGTTCTTATTAAAATTAAATGTTTTAAATAAAGTATAAAATATATGTATAAGAAGTAAATACATTTAAAATATAACTGTTAGTAATGGCATCATCTTAATATTTACATATTTAATAACTTTTAATTGATTTAATTGCATTTTGCATGTACTATTTTTATTTTATTTGTTTGTTTATTTATCAGTTTTGAAGTTTTGAGATTCCTATTAAAATTAAAATAATTTAATTCATTCATATTTGAGATGTAATGGCATCATCTTAATATTTACATAATTTTTTGTTGGTCTTCTTACATCTGTTTATTAACTGATTGTCTTGCGTGTGCTATTTATTTATTTATTTATTTTGTATTGTAAGCAGCAGTAAAGTTGCAAGTTTAAATATTACTATTAAAATAAAATATATATAAATAAATAAAAACAATTTAAATATAAACATAAACATAATAATATTTTATATAATATTTAATAATAAATAATTTAATTTAACTACGTAGCTTAAATGTAACCGTTAGCAATGGCGTCATATTATTATTTACAAACTTAATTTCAATTGGTTTCTATCTTACATCTGTTTTACGGTCTTGAACTGGTTTAGTTTCAACCATTTATTTATTTCCAACCATATGTGATACTGATAAAGTGGCATTTTATGTACAACTTTAGCTATAACTTGCTGTAATTGTGGTGCATTGCGACTATTATTAAAATTGGTTTGTGTTTACTAGGTGCTCGACAACGCCATCGAGACTGAGAAGATGATCGAGAAATATGAATCTCTGGCGTCTGATCTGCTGGAGTGGATTGAACAAACCATCATCATCCTCAACAATCGAAAGTTTGCTAACTCACTGGTGGGAGTCCAGCAGCAGCTCCAGGCCTTCAACACCTACAGGACCGTGGAGAAACCACCCAAGTGAGTGTCTAAAACACACAGTGGGGGTGTAACAATGTTTCCTGTCACAATATTCGCAATAAAAAACACAATATCGCAATAAAAAATGCAACTATTATTATTATATATTATTATATATATAGTTCAGTATCGTATTGTGAGTTCAGTATCGTATCTGCAAGTTCAGTATCATGAGTTCAGTATCGTGAGTTCAGTATCGTATCACGATTTCAGTATCGTATTGCAAGTTCAGTATCGTATGCACGTTTCAGTATCGTATTGCTAAGTTCAGTATCGTGAGTTCAGTATCAGCGAGTTCAGTATATCGTATCGCGAGTTCAGTATCGCGAGTTCAGTATCGCATTGCGAATTCAGTATCGCTGAGTTCAGTATCGCTGAGTTCAGTATCGTGAGTTCAGTATCATGATATGTATCGAATCGTGACACAAGGGTATCGTTACACTGTTAACATACAGCAGAATATATTAGTGCTAAAAATGATCTGATTTTTATTCTCCACTCCCTCTCTCTCTCTCTCTCTCTCTCTCTCACAGATTCACTGAGAAGGGAAACCTGGAGGTGCTTCTGTTTACTATCCAGAGCAAGATGAGGGCTAATAACCAGAAGGTGTACATGCCACGCGAGGGCAAACTCATCTCAGACATCAACAAGGTGAAATTACCTTAGATTTACCTTCGAAACTGCACGTATTCCTTCAGTCTGAGCCGCCCGATACTCTGCAGATACCTCACTGTTTCTCTCCTGCTTTCCAGCACAAATATCTAAACATACATTTACTTCAGATGCTAAATGACTTATATTAAGCCGTGTTAATTTTATGCTTAAAACAAGAACAAATATCTGCCAGTGGCATCAGAAAAATAAACTATTTCTAAAGTGAGAACAGGATTATTTGTCTTGCACTCCATCGGCAGATATTCACAAAGAGGTTGGAAAACTGCAATACCCATAATGCACTGGGCATGTTGCCATCCAAGGCCACGCCCACCCTCTGATATAGCTCGCAACAGTCGGGTTCCTGAAGTAAAAAATACAATGATTTTCCATCCATAGGGAATCGATTCGATAATTCTTTAAAGCCTTAAAGCATGAAAAAATAAACCTTTAGAGACAGATGACGACTACGAGGTTGTTAAATCGATGCTATCTGCTTCTCTTAAAGCACAGTAGCCCACATTATCTGTTGTCAAATTATGAGATGCTATTCAAAATATCTATATGGTTGTTATTCCCATATGGTATCGGTGTCCAAATTGTGGCCAGAGAAAATGCTGGAGTGGCTAGTAACTTTAGAAAACCACTGGTGAGCAGTGTCAAACCGCAGTGTTTGGGACATCAGCATGTTAAAAGCATCAATGTATCCTCCTAGAATCTGAACCCTGATGTGTTGATGTGATGTTGCAGGCATGGGAGCGTCTGGAGAAGGCCGAGCACGTAGCGTGAGTTAGCGTTGAGGACCGAGCTGATCCGACAGGAGAAACTGGAGCAACTCGCCAGACGCTTCGACCGCAAGGCTGCCATGAGGGAGACCTGGCTGAGCGAGAACCAGCGCCTCGTGTCACAGGTTCAGTCCTATAAACACACACACACACATGCTGTGCCCTTCAAGGCGCTGTGCAATGTTATTCCAGCACTGATTTAACATGATTTTGTGCCCCCTGGTGGTGAAAGAGTTTATTTTATATTTATACATTAACATTTTATTTATATATTTCTGAACTCTTTTATGATGTTAAGATTATATATATATTTTTTAACAAATGTTTATTTATATTATTATGAATTATTATGTTATTACTTGTTGTACATTTATATTATTATTATTAATATTTTTGTAATGAAAATAAAGGCTAATTTTTATAATGTACATAATATATATATATATATATATATATATATATATATATATATATATATATATATAAATATTGTGAATTGTGTTCTTATTATACATTTTATTTATATCATTTTAATGACAACAAATAAATAAAAAATTAAATTCTACTATGTTTTTGAACTATTAATGATATTAAGATTATAATTGATTTAATAAACAATGTTTATTTATGTTTTAATATTATTATGAATTATTATACTTTATTACTTAATTTACATTTATATTATTATTTTTTTACAAAATTAATGGCTTTAAATTATCATTTAAAAGTTTATGATAAAAATTTTCATAATGTTGTATAAATACATTATATATGTATACATCTTTTGTTGTTATAAAATAGTTTATTTATATTTTAATAATTATTATATTATTAATAAACATTATAATGTCAATTTATAATAAGAACATAATAATTCATAATAATTATTAAAATAGAAATAAACGAACAACTAAAAAAAGTTTTTTTTTAATGAAAAAAAGCTCTAAAATGAATGATCTCTGCTTCCTCTAAACATACATGAACCAAACAATAATTTTACTACATTTCTGGACTATGTTATGAGAGATATACACTCAAAAAGCGAATTTAAGTGCAATGACAATTAAGACATTCAGTTCAAATTCTACCCAATGAAAAGCGAGTGTTTTTTCTTAACGTTCCTGTTTGTTTTCTGCAGGATAATTTCGCATTCGACCTGCAGGCGGTCGAGGCGGCGACTAAAAAGCACGAGGCGATCGTAGACGGACATCGCGGCGTCACGAGGAGCGTGTGCAGGCGGTGGTGTCCGTGGCCAGAGAGCTGGAGGCGGAGAACTACCACGACATCAAGCGCATCGCGGCGCGTAAAGACAACGTCCTGCGCCTGTGGGAGATCTCCTGGAGCTGCTCAAAGCCCGCCGGCAGAGGCTGGAGATGAACCTCGGCCTGCAGCGCGTCTTCCAGGAGATGCTCTACATCATGGACTGGATGGATGAAATGAAGGTCAGAGGAACGCGAAAACAAATATATCATACAAAAGTTGTACAAATATTGTGCTTAAAAGGTGAAACTAATATATTATATAGATACTCATTACATGCAGAGTGAGATATTTCAAGCCTTTATTTGTTATAATGTTAATGATTATGGATTGCAGCTTATGTTTTTTTAGATTAAAATTTAACATTAAAAGGAAATGTTGCTTTTGCAACTAAATTAAGTGTAAGTTAAAAGCATTAAAAAGACTAAACTGAAATAAAAATTAAGAAAACTAAATAGACTGACTAATGCACATAAAAAATTTTCTGAAATATGTGTATATTTATAAAATAAAAGCAGATTAATTATAACAGATAAAGGATTGAAATATCTCTCTTGCATGTAATGAGTCAATATAATATATTAGTTTCACATTTTAAGTTGAATTACTGAAATTCAAGATTTCATCCTCATCTTCAGATAAACTTTCGAATATAAAGGTTAAACTGAATTATATTTGAAAACAAAAATACAAAAATATGCTTTTCTTATTTAGTATTTTTGTCTTGTTTCCAGTCCAAATATCAACAAATTTTCAAATCAAGATGCATTTACTAGATTTGCGTAAGATATAATGCCCTGTTTTCGAGGGAATTAATGAAAATTAAGTCAAAAAGCAAAATGATCTGCCAATGGGTCAGAAGAATAATCTTAATTCAAGCAGAAACAACATTATTTTTCTCACCCCATTGGCAGATCATTTTGTTTGTTTTAAGCAAAAACTCACTTAATTTTGATTAATTTCCTCACAATACAAGACTTAAAATCTTCTGTGATTTTACAACTTAATAAATGCATCTTAATTTGAGAAATGTTTGATATTTGGACTGGAAACGAGACAGAAATAAACGGGATTATATTTGAAAACTGCAAAAAAATGCTGTCCTAGTATTTTTGTCTTGTTTGCGATCTTGTATACGTGGCTGCTGCGCTTGCTGGTCATGTCCTGATGGTGGTGTGTGTTCCCGCAGATGCTGCTGTTGTCCCAGGATTATGGGAAGCACCTGCTGGGGGTGGAGGACCTGCTGCAGAAACACGCGCTGGTGGAGGCCGACATCGCCATTCAGGCCGACCCGCGTCAGAGCCGTCGACGCCAACGCTCAGAGGTTCGCCGTGGACGAGGAGGGTAAGAACACATCATTTGGTTTAGTGTCTTTATGCCATCAGGAACTGAGCATATTCTGACGGATGTTTTTTGAATAATGCATAATATTCAGACGTAGAAATCAATTTATACATACAGGTGTAACTGGAAAAATCTGAATATGGTGCAAAGGTTAAAAACTTATAAGGTAAAACTAATATATTATTACGCACAAAAGTGAGATATTTCAAGCCTTTATTTGTTATAATTGTTGATGATTATGGTTTACAGCTTATGAAAACAAAGTTAAAATTAGAATATTGTGAAAAGGTTTTCATAAACTGTAAGCCATCAATTATAACAAATAAAGGCTTGAAATATCTCCTTTTGCATGTAATGAGTCTATATAATATATTAGTTGTTGCCTGTAATGCATAATATTCATACATAAAAATCAATTTATGCATTTCTTTCATTCACATTTATGCTTTTAGCAGATGTTTTTAATCACAAAGGGATTTACAAAAGATGTGATTTATTTTTTATTTTAATAAAATCATATTATTTCAGAATAAAATAAAAATAGGTCCAGGTCCAGTCCAGAGAGCTCATTTATTATACTGGGAGAAACATATTTTTGTGAGTTATGATCTTTTATGATTCTTTAGTGATTCCTGGTGACATTTTGGGTCCAGATCTGGGTTTTGCAAGGTTCCCACGGTCATTGAAAACCTGGAAATAAAGGGAATTTAGAACTGATTTTTAGGCCAGGAAAAATCAGGGAAATGTGATAAATTTAAGAGGTCTGGGTATGCTCTAAATAGAGTTAAATCATCGTTTGAGCCACAATCAAATCTCAGCACACTTTATTTCCATGATCCACTTTAGACATTTTACCATTACATTATAGCATTAGTAGTTTAAGTTTGGTTTGTAGAATAAGGTTACATACTTAAAGTTACTTACAGTTTGTAGAAAGTCTAAAGTTGACCATTAAAATGTTTTTTAAGCACACATGTATATAAAATATGATTGATTTTTATATCTTTTTATTTCCAGGATGTGTAACTGACATCAGTATTCTTCCTTACCTTTTATTTATATATATATATATATATATATATATATATATATATATATATATATATATATATATATATATATATATATATATATATATATATATATATATATATATATATATATATATATATATATATATATATGAAGAAGTTCAGATGCAAAAGCCTCTAAATGCCATTTGAAATTTTCTTCTAAAATGACCATTTTTATCAAGCTTGTATATTTAAGTTCAGTAATTTTACTTAAATGACAATTAATAGGTAATCTTCTTTGCCATTTAAGTGAAATTACTGAACTTAAATATACAAGCTTGATAAAAATGATCATTTTAGAAGAAAATTTCAAATGGCACTTAAAGGCTTTTATATATATATATATATATTCAGATGGGTTTTTTTGTGCATTATTCAGGCTATTTAGTTATTAATTTTTATTTCAGTTTGAGTCTGTTTAATGCTTCAATTAACACTAATTTAGTTTTAAATTTAATTTAGTAATAAAGACTTGAAATCTATGAGATATTAGAGTCTATATAAGACTTGAGTCTATATAATATATTAGTTTCACCTTTTAAGTCGAATTACTGAAACGACCTTTTGAACCATATTCTAATATTTCGAGGGTCATCTGTACTAATAAAGCTGTCTTGACCTTCTCTCCATCCCTCTTTAGGCTACAAACCCTGTGACCCTCAGGCTCATCCAGACCGCGTGTCCCACATGGAGTTCTGCTACCAGGAGCTGACCCAGTTAGCATCCGAGCGTCGCGCACGCCTCCGAGATCCCGCGTTTGTGGAAGTTCTTCTGGGAAATGGCGGAGGAAGAGGGTTGGATCCGGGAGAAAGAGCAGATCCTGTCCTCAGACGACTGTGGGAAGGATTTGACCGGCGCCGTCCGCCTGTCGAGTCAACACCGCGCTCTGGAAGATCGAGATGAGCGGCCGCTCGGGACACCTCCAGAACACGGTCCGCGAGGGCCAAACGATGGCCGACGCCGGGCATTTCGGCGAAGCTCAAGATCCGTGAGCGCATCGCGCGATGTTCAAGCGCCAGTGGGCCGCTCTGGAGCAGCTCGCGTCTGGTGAGGAAAACCCGTTTGGAAGAAGCTTGTAGCCTTCACCAGTTCCAGGTCCGACGCTGACGACGTGGACGCCTGGACTTTAGACGCGCTTCGGATCGTCTCCACCTCCGATGTCGGCCATGATGAGTTTTCAACTCAAGCTTTGGTCAGGAAACACAAGGACGCGTCGAGCCGAGGTTGCTAGTTATCGTCCGGTGATTGACGCTCTCCATGAACAGGCTCAGGCTCTTCCTGCTGAGTATGCGAAGGCGGGAGAACGTTAGCGAGCGGCTAGCGGGCATCGAGGAGCGCTAGCAAGAGGTTTCGGAGTTGACCCGGCTGAGGAAACAGGCCTTGCAAGACGCCCTGGCGCTCTATAAGATGTTCAGCGAGGCGGGACGCGTGTGAACTCTGGATCGATGAGAAAGAGCAGTGGCTCAACAGCATGGAGATCCCAGAGAAGCTGGAGGACCTGGAGGTCATTCAGCACAGGTGAGAGGTCAAGATCACACAGATTTCATTATCGAATCCTGCGCCATGTTGTTTAAATAGCAAATGCATTTGCACCTGATTGTGCGCCCATGGGCTGCTGGTCTGAAAACGAGGTGTGTGTTCAGGCGTATTGTTGGACCGTCTCTATTTTGAGGACCTGAAATAGAGGTCATTCAGAGGTCATTCAGTCTCTCAGACAAGACAGATAATTCAAATGCTATTCAGTTGCTAGTATAAGATGACGTTACGCTGATGATTGTGTGATGATGAACATGATTTCTTCACGTTCCAGGTTTGAGAGTCTGGAGCCTGAAATGAATAACCAGGCCTCACGCGTGGCAGTCGTCAATCAGATCGCCAGGCAGCTGATACACAACGGACACCCGAGCGAGAAGGACATCAAAACCCAACAAGACAAGCTCAACACCAGGCAAGTCACGGCACTTTCTGATCTGAGTTTTGTTTAAGAAAGCAGAACTATTATAGCAGGTCCCCAGAACATGGCACTGGATGCTGGTACCTAGCATGGGGAAAAACTAACTGCGATTTGTCTGATTAAAATTATATATATATAAACAGGTGAAACTCTAAAAAATTTTATATCGTGCAAAAGTCAGTACTTCAACTTAAAAGGTGAAACTAATATATTAAATAGACTCATTACATGCAAAGTGAGATATTTCAAGCCTTTATTTGTTATAATTTTGATGATTATGGCTTCTTATGAAAACCCCAAAGTCAAAATCTCATAAAATTTGAATATTACGTGAAATCAGTAAAAAAAGGATTTTAAATGCCTTGTAAAAAGTATAATCGTGCATATGTATATAGTTATACTAAATATATTTATATCATGGTCTGGGTGAATACTTTGATTCTGATTGGCTGCTGGGTGTCCATTAAAAAGTGATAGAGGACACCTAGTAAAGGAGTTCTGGTGAAACTGACTGTTTGCCATTTGAAATTAATAAATAAATGCGCTGGCTACATCAGCTGTGGGTAACCATAGCAACAGTGCTCAAACCAGGCGCGCTCAACTCCCAAATGTTTTTGGGTGCGAGTTATAAAACAAAATAACCATAGCAACAGGCACAACTAATATCTTATTAGCCATTATACTACGCGCTATCTGTGTGTATTAATTATTGGTGAAAACACTGAAAGTGTAACATCCATGGCTAGTTAAGCCTAACTTACACGTTAAGTTTCTGGCTTGGAAGTTAGCTGAAACTGGAAAAGTTTGCTAGGCCAAAAAGAACGTCTAATTCGGGCGATGAAAGTTAGAAGAATTAAGGCCGTTAAAATGGGTTTGGCTGTGAACGTCAGTAACGCGTTGAACTGACAGTCCTGAGCAAAAACCCATTCAAAAACCCCATAGACGTCAGGGCAAGGGAACCAGAAGTGCTAAAATGCTAACTCACTTCTGCTTTTGGCCTACAAAGTGACGGTCAGTAAAATTCGGCACTCTATTGTTTAGGTATTAATGGACTTCGCCAAGGCGCCCCTGCCATCGTCCATTAATACCTGACAATGGACACCTCGTCGGCCATTAACCCTTACTAGTTTTACCTTTTAAGTTGAATTACTGAAATTACAATATTCGAATTTGTCGAGTTTTGTCTGTAAACTGTACCTTGTTTTGAAATGTTCAGATATTTGTAGTGGAAGCACAGGCTTTGTCTGGCAGTGCGTGTGTTTGACGTCAGCGCTGATGCTCACACTGCAGGCTGGAGTCAGTTCTCGCGACCTGGCCGACCTGAAGAAAGAGTCCCTGAAACTCCGCCTGGGCGTGCAAGAGGACCTCAATCTTCGACTGTGCAACGAGTACCAAATCCTGGCACCGCGAGAAGACAAAAGCCTATCGAGTCCATCTCGAGAGCTGGGGCAAACGACCTCATCCGGGAGTAAATGGCACTGGCAACGGAAACTCATCTCGGCACGCCGAAGCCGCTGACCTGGCCGCCATTGAAGCCAAACTGGGACATCTCCGCGGCGAAAGCGCGTATTTGTCTTGGCCGTAGAGACATCCCTCAACCAGGCCAAAGCCATAACAGGACGACTGTGCGGAAATCACCTCGGTTTGGGGAAGAGATGAAAAGAAAACTCTCCGAAAGCCGGAGAGGAATCTCTTGGGGAAGCCAGTAAGCTCCAGCAGTTCCTTCGCGAACTGGACGATTTCCAGTCTTGGCTCTCCCGCACGCAAACGGCCATCGCGTCACGAACGAAGAAAAAACATGCCGAACACGTGAAGCCGAGGTCCTGGAGAAGCTTCTCAGCTCAACATGAAGGCATCAAGAATGAGATTAACGACTGATGAAGAGGACTATCAGAAGATGCGAAGACATGGGTGCAGATGGTGACGCAGGAGAACGGGACCTACGCCCAGCATGTTCCTGAGGCAGAGGCTCCAGTGCTCTGGACACCGGCCTGTGACGAGCTTCACAAGATGTGGGAGAATCCGGCAGAACCTTCTGTCAACAGTCTATCGCCTACCAGCATCCTTCCAGAGACACCAAACAAGCCGAGCGAACCCTTCTCTCAACGACCAGGTGATTTTTGGTTCGACACCACTGAATGTTTTCAAATGTGAAACGCTATGAAAGACATTTATAATCAACTCCTGAAATTTTTACCCTTTCGCCTCAGTTTCTTGCTCAGACCTTCAGTACTGTTGTGACCTCATCCTCGATATTCTCTTATCTATCCATCTATCATCTATTCTATCATCTATCATCTATCTATCTATCTTATTCTATCTATCTATCTATTTATCTATCTATCTATCTATCTATCTATCTATCTATCTATCTATCTATCTATCTATCTATCCATCTATCCATCTATCCATCTATCCATCTATCCATCTATCCATCTATCCATCTATCCATCTATCCATCTATCCATCTATCCATCTATCCACTATCCAGCTATCCATCTATCCATCTATTCGTTCCATCCATCTATCCATCGTTCCATCCATCGTTCCATCCATCTATCCATCTATCCATCCATCGTTCCATCCATCTATCCATCTATCCATCTATCCATCCATCTATCCATCTATCCATCCATCCATCTATCCATCTATCCATCCATCTATCCATCCATCTATCCATCTATCCATCCATCCATCTATCCATCTATCCATCCATCGTTCCATCCATCTATCCATCCATCTATCCATCCATCTATCCATCTATCCATCCATCCATCTATCCATCCATCCATCCATCTATCCATCCATCCATCTATCCATCTATCCATCCATCTATCCATCCATCTATCCATCCATCCATCCATCCATCCATCCATCCATCCATCTATCCATCCATCCGTTCTGTCGTTGTTGTCTTGTTGCTTGTTGTCTGTCTGTCTGTTGTTGTCACTCTATTCTATCTATCTATTTATCTATCTATCTATCTATCTATCTGATCTATCTATCTATCTATCATCTGATCTATCGGATAGTAAAGTGTCCAATTGTCCATCAGGTCATCCAGGTTATTCCTTTAGTTGAATCTTCTTTTTCACCTTTTCTTCTTTTTCAAAGTTTGTCTTGATGATATTTGATGTAGTTCTGCCGTGTATCTCCCTGTAGGAGTATGTTCTGGCCCATACGGAGATGCCCACCACCCTGGAAGGGGCGGAAGCTGCCATTAAGAAACAGGAGGACTTCATGACCACCATGGACGCCAATGAAGACAAGATCAACAGTGTGGTGGAGGCCGGCAGGAGACTGGCCAGCGACTGGAACGTCAATGCCGACCGCATCCAGGAGAGAGCAACCTCCATCGACGAACTCGGTAACGGGACACATGCAATCAAGTGCCTTAACCCCGGTTCAGGATTTTGGACATCGGGCCTCATTTCCAAGTTATTAATCAGTGGAGACAGTTTCAAAAAATTTCATCCAGTCGTTCCAGTTGGCATAGTTCGCCGCTGAACTTGGAAATGATGTCCGATGTCCAATATCCTGATTATCGGTTATATGCAGCTTGTCAGTGACATACGACTCAGTAAACGTGGTTGGTCAATGTTTATTCAGCTACAGCAATGATGCCTGATAGGGATTATGTGTGTGTTAGACGCCTTCTGGATTTCAGATGGATATATGGTGTGTGTGAGAGCGCCCTCTGGTGTTCAGATGGGTGTGTGTGTGTGCTAGACGCCTTCTGGATTTCAGATGGATATATGGTGTGTGTGAGAGCGCCCTCCTGGTGTTCAGATGGGTGTGTGTGTGCGTTAGACGCCTTCTGGATTTCAGATGGATATATGGTATGTGTGTGTGAGAGCGCCCTCTTGGTGTTCAGATGGGTGTGTGTGTGTTAGATGCCCTCTTGGTGTTCAGATGGATATGTTGTGTGCGAGCGCCCTCTGGGTGTTCAGATGGCATATGTGGTGTGTCTGTGTGTATGTTATACGCCCTCTGGTGTCCAGATGGATATGTTGTGTGCGAGCGCCCTCTGGTGTTCAGATAGAGCATTTACTACGATCAGCCACTGCACTGACAAACTGCACATAAAATAATCACAGCCTTCGCAAAATCGTGTGCAGCTTCATTGCGATTAACTCTGCAGCCCTAATAGGATTGGTAGATAAAAGGGTAGGACTGACCTTCGACCTTTGACCTGCAGGCATAAGAAGAACCGTGAGGCGGCTGTGGAGCTGCTCATGAGGTTGAAGGACAACAGAGACTTGCAGAAGTTCTTGCAGGACTGCCAGGAGGTGAGCTTAAATATAAGACAACGCCCAGAGAAATACATCTTAACTAAACCAACTCCAACCTGCTTTACCCACTTCAGAAGACTGGCAATTAATGGACAAGATGGAGGGAATTTGTGGACCAAGAGAATTAGTAATTATAGATGTCATCATAAATAATTGTTATATGTACGTGTGTGTTTCTTTTCAGTGGCAACTCTTTTTGTTTGGGTCTGTTGCCACAAATTCATTGTGAAAGTCAGAGGAAGTCAGCTGGATTAAACACATCCTCCATGACTCCTGTAAAGAAAAATAATAAACGCTGTACATGTTAACTTGACCTCTTTATGCCCTCTGTGTAGCTGTCCCTGTGGATCAATGAGAAGATGCTGACAGCACAGGACATGTCCTACGATGAAGCTCGAAACCTGCACAGCAAATGGCTCAAACACCAGGCGTTCATGGCCGAACTGCAGTCCAACAAAGAATGGCTGGACAAAATCGAGAAGGTCAGTTACCAATGCGTTTCACATTACGTCATTAAATGTGCTGGGTTTTTATATGGGTTTGTGCATTTATCTCACTAAATCTATCTTCTTATACAGTCAAGCCAAAAATTATTCAGACACCAGATATCATTTTTGATATTTTTTTACTAGTGTGTGTAAGCGAGGTAGAGCAAAATAAAGTAAACTGTGACATATTACACCCAATAATTCTTCATTTATTAAAATATGGGACTAAAAATTATTCAGAAACTTTGAACTGATGTTTTGCTTTAAATCTAAACTGGTTTTATCTAATTGTGTAGTTCAATTTAACAGCTGACAGATATTCATTAATTCATGTGTGAGAGTCCAACAGAAGGACGGACTAAACAAATCAAATATTATATTTCTTCTCCATTTTCTAAACTATAGTGAATAAACTGATAATGTGAGAAATGTTGAAGGTGTCTGAATATAGTTTGGTTTGACTGTATATCCTTTTTCCTGATAGAACAGAAATATAATAAGTGCTTTACTACACAAAGTCCATATCATGTAAATATTGTGTGTGTGTGCAGGAACGGGAAGCAGCTGGTCTCGGAGAAGCCGGAGACAGACGCTGTAGTGAAGGAGAAGTTGGCGGCGCTGCAGAAGATGTGGACCGATCTGGAAACCACGACTCAGACCAAAGCCCAGTGTCTGTTCGACGCCAACAAGGCCGAACTCTTCACTCAGAGCTGTGCTGATCTGGACAAATGGCTGGTGGGCCTGGAGGGTCAGATCCAATTCGGACGACTACGGCAAAGACCTGACCAGCGTCAGCATCCTTCTCAAGAAACAACAGGTCTGAAATTACTGCATTTAATCCGTTTTCAGAAATCAAGACCCGTTCCCAACAAGGACGAGAACGATAAAGATGTAGTTTTAGCCTGTAGTCGATAATTGTATCCCTTAAAAATCATCAAAATGTAATTTTTAAGCCTCAAACTGTATTCACTTTATAGCCCTTAATCCTGTAATTGTGGACAAATGTGGGCACAGAGGACGCAGATGTGATCCTAATTTTTATTTATTATAAATGTTATATCAATGTCTTCGATAAAGTTTTGTCTATCCATTTATAGTGTTTTTTTTATTTTGGGGGTGTTTTTGAATTTATTTACTTCAAAAAGTAATTTTTTTTCTATTTAAATTATGCTTATTTTATGTATTATTTTTTTAAATTTTTTTATCTACATTAATATATCATTTCAATAAGTTCTTAGAGCTAAAACCTAAAGATGAAGTGACTTTGCTGTCACCTGGTGTCTTATTTTGGCTTATTTTAGAATTCTCTAAATTACAGTTTTCCCCATTCATTTCTATTGGTGCCCATTTTTGACCCAAATACAAGATTAAGGATTTTTTTTTTCCACTTAACATTGTAGAATTGAGTTGAAAAAATTGTGTGTGTTCAAAAGGCAAACTTAGGAAAAGTAGCCAAGTCTTGTACCGCTGAGATCAAGGGAAGTATTTTTAAAAAATAAATCAAAACTATTTTGCCCACATTTGTCCAGAATATGGTTTTAGGGTTAAATGTTTTTTCTTGCTTCATGCCTTAAAATATCTTGAATGTAACTTGACACCATCACCCCATTTAGTATGCATGGCTCTATGAATATGCAAATGAGCTCCGCCTCAGCTCAGAGATCCACTAGTTGACGATCACACAGTCGAATCTGATTGGTTACAAGGTCGTTTGTGACGTCAGAAAGCGTGTTTTCGAGACTGTCTTTGTCTCACTGCAGTTTTTAAGGAGGAAATACTCAGCAATGCTGTCCACTTATGAACTTACACATGGTTTAAGCGTATTAAAAACACCACATACACACATAAACAACATTAAACGCTGGATTTTAATGTTAATTAGTTATTGACAAAATTGTTTTACAATACAACATGAACATATTAATGTAAGTACCTAATATAAAGTGCGACTGAAATGATGTTTGTTGGTCCAGATCTTGGAGAACCAGGTGGCGGTGCGTCAGAGAGAGGTGGGAGGAGCTTCAGTCTCAAGCTCACGTTCTGAGACAAGAAGGAAAAGACACGGACGAGGTGGATGGACGTCGGGTGGAGGTGGAGCAGAAGTTCAAGGAGTTGCTGGATCCGCTGTTGAAGAGGAAGAACTTCCTCATGGCCTCGCCGAGATCCACCAGTTCAACCGCGACGTGGAGGACGAGATTGTAGGTTTGCTTTAAAATAGGGAGACACTTTACAGTCAGGTTCATTAGTTAACTACATCTCAGCATGAACTGATAATGACCTGCACTTATACAGCGCTTACAGGTGAAAACTCCAAAAATTGGAGTATGGTGCAAAAGTTCATTTATTTCAGGTGAAACTTAGACTCATTACATGCAAAGTGAGATATTTGTTATAATTTTGACATAAACTTTTTGTTATATTTGTTATAAACTTTTCACAATATTCTAATTTTGATTTTTATTGTTTTCATAAGCTGTAATCGATAATCATCACAATTATAACAAATAAAGGCTTGAAATATCTCACTTTGCATGTAATGAGTCTATATAACATATTAGTTTCACCTTTTAAGTTGAATTACTGAAATAAATGAACTTTTGCACTCATATTCAAAATTTTCCAGTTTCACCTGAATTGATATTTGTATATTTTAATCTCAACATTTACTAATACTTTATCAAAATTTTGTCAACATTAGTTAATGCACTGTGAACATGAACATACAGTGTATTTTTATCAACTAACATTAATAACGATTGACAAAAACAAAAACAAACGTATTGCTCATGGTCATTCGAATACATTAACTAGTTTTAACTAATGAACCTTATTATAAAGTGTCAGTAAAATTCTGTGATTGTTGACCTGGTCTGACGTATCAGTTTCTCGACAGCTTTGGGTTGAGGAGAGGATGCCTATCGCGACAATCAACAGACCACGCAACAATTTACAGACGGTTTAAGCTTCTCATCAAGAAGAACCAGGTAATGAGTTCTGTTTAATTGCTATTGACAATCACACACACATTCAAATAGCAGTTCTGGAGCAACTCAATACACAATATTATAGCGAATATTCTGAAGACTTATGATAAAAGGTTAACACAAAACGAACTGTTGATTAAATGCTAAATTTGGTGTGTGTGAATGAATAGTCTTGGACTTGGTGCTGGAAACCCAATACAGGAAAATAGAGACTCCGGAATAACAATATTCATGATTCTGAAGATGAAAACAGATTTATTTTAGATGAATATGCTTGAACTCTGTCACTGACTAGATATATTTAAAATAATGTGGGACACTTTTACTGTTAACATCAGACATTTGGCATTATTAGGACCCACAAACATTCCCCCATTATATTCACCACTATATATATAAATACTAGTTTAATGTAGTACTGACTCAAATTCAGTTTTTCTCACACAGTAATTTTTATTTTGGGTGAACTATCCACAATACATATTGTCACGAATCCACGATATTGTTGCATTTTTTTATTGTCAAAATAATTCAGTTTGGCATTGACACACAGAAGCAATTGAAAAACTCTATATAATGAATTTTTAAGGCCGGACAAGTAGTTTGTTGAGGTCAATTGGCAGAGAAAGACTACACGCCTGTGCATGTATACAGTTTATATATATATATATATGTATATATATATATATATATATATACTGTATATATATTAGGGCTGTCAAATGATTCATCGTGATTAATCGCACCAAAATAAAAGTTTGTTTTTACATAATATATGTGGGTCCACTGTGTATAATTCTTTTGAATATATATAAATACACACACATGCATGTATATTTAAGAAAAAAATATTATTATATATAAAATATTTATGTAACACCCAATAAAGATCTAATTATTATCAACATTTAGTTCATGCATTAACTAACATTAACTAACCATTTGTTTACTGTATTTGTCATTCTTTGTTAACGTCAGTTAATACAAATCTAGCTATTCATTTGTTGTTCATGTTAGTTCACAGTGCATTAACTAATGTTAACTAATGTAGTAACTAATGAACCTTATTTGTGAGGTGTCACGCAAATATATATATGTATATATATTCTAGAATTATATATATATACTATATATAATATATACATGCAAATATTTCTTAAATATATACAAGCATGTGTGTATATTTATATATATATCAAATAATTACACACGATGGACCCACATATATTATGTAAACACGAACTATTATTTTCGATGCGATTAATCGCGACTTAATGATCGACAGCCCTAATATATATATGAAGAGTTCAGATACAAAAGCCTCTAAATGCCATTTAAAATTTTCTTCTAAAATGACCATTTTTATCAAGCTTGTATATTTCAAGTTCAGTAATTTCACTTAAATGACAATTAATAGGTAATCTTCATTGCCATTTAAGTGAAATTACTGAACTTAAATATACAAGCTTGATAAAAATCTAAACTCTTTCATATATATATATATATATATATATATAGATAGATAGATAAGATAGATAGACAGACAGAGACAGATAGACAGACAGATAGACAGATAGACAGATAGACAGAGAGACAGACAGACAGACAGATCAGAGAGACAGACAGATAGATAGATAGATAGATAGATAGAGAGATAGATAGATAGATAGATAGATAGATAGATAGATAGATAGATAGATAGATAGATAGATAGATAGATAGATAGATAGATAGATAGATAGATAAATAAATAGATAGAATAGATAGATGAGTAGACTAAACACTCAATACACAATAAGGGTTTTCTGTTAGAACAGTGTGTAAATTAATAACTAATGATCTTTACAATGGAAGTGAATAAGTCAAAACTAACTTAATCTGGACAATAACTTTAATCTAGAGCTGCTGTAAAGCCAAAACAATCTGTTCATGTAATCTCCTATTATAACTGTGAAGCTGCTTTGAAACAGTCTATAATGTTAAAAGCGCTGTATAAATGGAGGGGACTTGAGGATTGCGATATATTGTGACACTGATGCGTTGTTACAGACACTACAGAAGGAGATGCCAGGGCCACCCAGCCCCGCTGTGACTGATACTATCCGACGCAGCCAGAGTATCCTGAAGGCCGACAGCCCGAACGTGGAGTCGATTCGGTCCGTCTGTCGGACCTGCAGGAGCTGTGGAGTCTGATCATGCAGGAGACGGGAGAAGCGGCACTCCAGACTCGAGGAGGCGCACAAAGCTCAGCAGTATTACTTCGACGCCGCGAAGCCGAGGCTTGGATGGGCGAGCAGGAGCTCTACATGATGTCTGAGGAGAAGGCCAAGGTTTGTGCAAGATCTGATGCTGTTGTCGATGTGATCTGGATAGGACAGATGAGTAGTGTGTGTGAGATATGTGCACTGAGATATTTTGGTGTCTGGTTGTTGTTCTCAGGATGAGCAGAGTTCCAGTGGCCATGCTGGAGAAACACCAGATCCTGAAGCAGGCGGCTGGAGAGACTACGCTGAGACCGTACACCAACTGTCCAAGACCAGCCGAGGCCTGGTGGCTCGCCAACCACCCCCGAGAGGTCAGGAGCGCTTTAATGCTATTATTAAGAGGAGAGAACCTTTCGAGATGGGACATCTCGGTGGCGAGGGGAGCCTCAGGGAAAACATACTTCACACACACACACACACACACACACACACACTGGAAAAAATAGAATATGGTGCAAAAGTTTCATTTCAGTAATTCAACTTAAAAACATTACATGCAAAGTTCAATTTCAAGCCTTTATTTGTTATAAATTTTGATTATTATGGCTTACAGATTATGAAAAGCTTTTCACAATATTCTAATTTTGACTTTGGGGTTTTCATAAGATGTAAAACGTCATATGGATTATTGCTCCAATGGATTTTGACTTTGATTCTAAATCTGGATTTGAATATTAATAATTTGACTCTGATTCTAAAACTAACTTTGACTTTCATTTTTAATTGTGATTCTGAATCTAAATCTGATTGTGTCTGTATTGCTACTAAAACATTAAAGAGCAACATGCAGGTTGAATTTATTTGAGATCGTGCTTTTAATTGTTGCAGAGGTCTTTTAAAAACACATATGTAGAAATTACTAATGAAATCTCATTAGATGTAGAGATTTTGATGAAAGGCTCTGGAATATGCCTTCCACTGGGTGTTTTCAAATCAAGAATAAAACGCATCTTTTTAAAATGGCTTTTAGTACCTAGTAGTGTGTTGGCACGTTTATATTGATTTTATTTTTATTTATTTCTCTTAATTCTTAATTTTTCTCATTAATTATTGTATTTGTGTTATTGGTTGTTTTAATTTGTTGTTTTCTGTTGTAAAGCACTTTGGTTCACCTGGTTGATGTAAATAAAGTACATTTACATTTACAATTTTTCTCAAAATATCGTTAATGGCTAAATATATATTATTTCAGTTCAGAAAATCTAGTTGTTTTATAGTCAACATACACTAATATACGATAGAGTACTCATTACATGCAAAGTGAGATATTTCAAGCCTTTATTTGTTATAATTGTGATGATTATGGCTTACAGCTTATGAAAGTTAAAATGAGAATATTGTGAAACGGTTTCCATAAGCTGTAAGCCATAATCTCATAAGTAGAAAAAACAAGTAAAGGCTTGGAAAGTGTCTCACTTTGCATGTTAATGAGTCTATAATATATTAGTTTCACCTTTTAAGTTGAATTACTTGAAATAAATGAACTTTTGCACGATATTGAAATTTTTCCAGTTTCACATGTACACTTAAACTCTCACATTTGGGATTCCTTGAATTGTCTCCTTTATAGCTCTGGCTCAATTAATATCATATGCTGAACATCTCTGAAATATGATCCTGAAATGACCCATGACCTCTGTGTGTGTGTGTGTAGTGAGAGGATCAGAGGCATTGCGCCAGTCACAGGTGGAACAAGCTTCACGTCTGGACTGAAGGACCTATCAGAGGAGAGGAGAGGGAAACTCGAGGAAAGGTTTCGGCTGTTCACACTGAAACCGGAGAAGTGGATCGATCTGGAGCAGTGGATCGCAGAGAGGAGTGGTGGCTGCATCTCGACGCAGCTTACGCGACAGGAGCTACGAACACGTCACCGCTTGAGTCCCAATCCCAGCACCTCTATGTCCAGCAGATTCTTGCAGTCAATAATCAATATTACAGGTGAAACTGGAGAAAATCAGAATATGGTAGCGAAAGGTCATTTATTTCAGTAATTCGACTTAAAAGGTGAAACTAATGTATTATATAGACTCGAAGTTTGTTAGAATTTTGATTGATTATGACTTACAGCTTATGAAAACCTTTCACAATTGGGGGACTTTGAGGTTTTCATAAGCTGTAAGCCAGTGGTCATAACAAATTATAACAAATAAAGGCTTGAAACATCTCACTTTGCATGTAATGAGTCTATATAATATATTAGCTTCACCTTTAAAGTTGAATTACTGAAATACATGAACTTTTGAAAAATGACATCAAATTTGTCAAGTTTCACCTGTACAATCAGGATAATAACATGAACAGGCAGTTATTTTTTTGATTCGTCTTTATGTGGCTCTAAATGTCTTGGAAATTCAGTCTGAAATTTTCGCATATTGAGAAGATAAATGCAACCTCAGCGTTATGTCAATCACACTTGCAGAAACTATCCCGCTCATAAAATAATTCAGGATCAGGTTCAATTTTCTGCGTTTTTCGCATATGTAACAAGCGAATCGAATGATGGTTTGACAATCTCAGAGCCACCGATCACGAGATACGAAAAATCGTATATGAAAATTTCGGACGCAGTGTGTAAGGGCCTTAAGTTGTCAAAACACCTCTCAAACTGCTCACTGACGGATGCGAACCCGGTCCGAATTTGTTTGACGGAAGTAAGTTCAGAGGCAGTGTGTGAACATGTTTATGGAAGCGTATTGCATTCACTTGAAGAAAAAAAATCCTACCCTGTTTTTCTGAATTAACAACTTAATTCATCTCAGAATTACGAGATAATTTTTCATGAGCAAAAGTTTTTTTTGCTCTGTTTTTTCTGAATTAACGAGTTAATTTTTCATGAGTAAAAACATATTTTGCTCTGTTTTTCTGAATTAACGAGTTATAATTTCATGAGAAAAAAAGTCCCGCTCCGTTTTCCTGAATTAAGATTGAAGTTAATTTTTCATGAGAAATTTTTTTTTGCTCTATTTTTCTGAATTAACAAGTTAATTTTTCATGAGAAAAAAGTTTTTCGCTCTCTGTTTCCTGAACCAATGAGTTAATTTTCTCATGGAAATTATTAAGTCTCTGTTCAGACGAACAGAGCAAAAACTGTTTTTCTCATGAAAAATTAGAGTCGTTAGAATTCAGAAAAACGTGAGCAAAAAACTTTTTTTCTCACTGAACAATTAAGTCAATTCAGAAAAACAGAGCAAAAACTTTTTTCTCATGAAAAATTAACTCATTAATTCAGAAAAACAGAGCAAAACTTTTTTCCATGAAAAATTATCTCATCATTCTGAGATAATTAACTCGTCGATTCAGAAAAACAGAGTAGATTTTTTTTCTTCAAGTGAATGCAATACCGCCTCTCCGTACACGTTTGCACAACGCAAGGTCATATTTATTTTTCAGTTCAGACGAGAATTTCGGACTCAGTGTGTGAGGACCTTAAAGGCACACTGTGTAACTTTTGACCCAAAGAGTTGAACGCATGTCCAGTTATTTTAAATGATTCCTCTGGCCAATGCTTCCCAGCAGCTTTGACACTATAAATGCTCCGAGCAGGGCTGCCCTCTTGAAATACGGCTTTGTAAGTTTGGGAGAAACAGACCGTCTGTGGCCAGGTCATGTGACCTCAAGAATGGCTGGAGAATGTATCGCTTTACGAGCGTCACGTGACCACAGGCTCAGAAGAAAACAAGAAACTGACCGTGAGCGGGAGAAAACACGGACAAGCTCGCTGTTGCTCTTAAAGGGGCCACACCTTTATTTACTCTACGAGTGACTCTAGGGGTCAGCTGTTTGATAGTGTACCTTTAAATGTTCTAAATGTACCGAAAGTGATCTTTTAATAAATGCTTTTGTTCTCCTCTCTATCAGATGCTGCAGGAACGCTCCGTGAGTTCGCGCGGGACACTGGAAACATCGGTCAGGAGCGCGTGGACGGTGTGAACCGCATGGCGGACGAGCTGATAAACGCCGGACACGCCACGCCGCGACTGTGGCCGAGTGGAAGGACGGCCTGAACGAGGCCTGGGCCGATCTGCTGGAGCTCATCGACACGCGCACGCAGATCCTCGCGCATCCTACGAGCTGCACAAGTTCTACCATCGACGCCAAGGAGATCCTGGGCCGAATCCTGGACAAGCATAAGAAGCTTCCGGAAGAGCTGGGCCGAGACCAGAACACGGTGGAAACCTTGCAGAGGATGCACACCACGTTTGAGCACGACATTCAAGCACTCGGGACGCAGGTGAGCCGTCACATACAACACACACTGATATTAGTACACTGTCTCTTCTCAGTAAAATGGCAGAATATTAATCTTGATTTATGCATCACTGACATCTAAAAGTGACGGCCGGGCCTAGCAAGACTAATACAGGGGAAACTCGAAAAATATGAATAGTGTGCTACAGAATTTTAAAGTTTATGTATTAAAAGGTGAAACTAGAATAGTTAGTTATATATAACTATATACATATGCATGATTAATACTTTTTGCATTTGAAATCCATTTTTTATTGATTTCATGTAATATTCAAATTTTCTGAGATTTCATGAATTTAGTCTTTTAATAAGAAGCCATAATCATCAAAATGATAACTTTTGCAGGATGTTTTAATTTCTCTAGTTTCACCTGTTTCTCAACAAATAAGTACATTAACCCGTTTTATTGGTTAAATGCATTAAGCCTCTACGCTTTATTAATGGATCATAACATGTTGTTTTCATTATCAAACCTTTAACCCCTTAAGTGTCACGGGCCCACACAGTATTATCCTATACCAAACC
Organism: Hybognathus amarus; assembly: GCA_030378365.1. Classification (NCBI taxonomy): domain Eukaryota; kingdom Metazoa; phylum Chordata; class Actinopteri; order Cypriniformes; family Leuciscidae; genus Hybognathus; species Hybognathus amarus. The sequence continues at coordinate 834 of JAQIUQ010004959.1, read as the reverse complement.
TAAACTAATCTTGACAAACTATATATCATTTGAAAGCTTAGAATCTCTAGTTTTCATATTTGGTGATATGATTTTCAAAATATAGTACAGAGGAGCCGTCATTTATAAATTTGCAACAATAATATTTTCATACTCTAAGGCGTGTTTAGACCTTTATTTTGAAATTGTGATGAACATGAAAAATCATGAAAGAAGGGTAGAAACCTGTTTGTTTTCATGCCAAGAGTTCAAAAGATAGCCTCCATTCAATTATTTTATAATTATAATAATTATTATTTCATATGGAAATGGAGGCGCCCTTATATGGGCAGTAATGGAGTCTGGTTGTGCCCTAGTGAAAAAGTGTGGTACTGCGCCCAAACAAAATCTCACTGAAAGCTCATTTTTTGAGATATCAACCTAAAATTTGAAACACAACTTATTCAGATTTTTGGCTTTGATTTTTTTTGCAGTTTTAGAGTCGCCCAGGTTTTGAAAATATATATTTTATATAAATATGAATAATTAATATTTTTTATATTGTACATTTTCATAAACTCAAACTTCTATAACTTTTTTTCTGTTTCACATTCTTAATTTATTTCACTTCTACAAAAATCTGCCAAATGTCTTCTTTAAAACGAGACCAATCTTACGTCTATATTCCAAAGCATTCTTGAATTACAACCATTTAAGTTTGAAATGTGCATTTTCATCTATATTCAAAAAGGGGGGGTGACACTTAAGGGGTTAAAGGCCCCCTGAAGCAAAATTGACGTTTTTAGCTTTAGTAAGAATATGTTAGCCTTACGGTTATGAGTAAGGTGGTAGCAATACGTAACTGAACTGAAGTTG
>JAQIUQ010004956.1:0-17655 GCA_030378365.1 Hybognathus amarus | reverse complement strand
CTTATGTTTATGTTTTATATTTTAAAATGTTTTAACTACATTAAAATATCATTCCAATAAGTTCTTAAGAGCTAAAATCTAAAGATAAAGCGACTTTGCTGTCACCTGGTGTCTTATTTTGGTATTAAATTAACCAAAAAACAATAATATCAATAGCCACTATATGGCTATAGTACTCAATCGGAAAAACCTGCAATGGAAAAAATAGAGAGGATAACAATCAGAACTTTTCATTTAAATAAACAAAAAAATATTTATATTTCAGCGATGCTGATTTGTATGAACAATATGTTTTGCATTTGATGGTTTAGAAAAACGGGGCAATCAGAAGAAAGCCATCCACAACAACAAAGCAAATGGAAATTTCTTGTGACACCAAGAGAGAAAGTTGAGCAGAGCAGAACTTTATGCAAAAAGTGAAGCGAAACAGAGACTGCCATCGGGAGTGCACATAGTGATCCACACCTGAAACTAGTTATGTGACCTTAAAGAGGAATCAGAACATATGTTATATTTGATTTAACCATTACTATTTAATATAAGCCGTACTGGCAGAACTTCCACCACTCAGCACAGAAATACAAGAAACCCTTGTATTACAAATCTAAAGCAGCAGGGGGGTGTTAAGATCTGATTCGATCATGATTCACATGCAGGACTCTCTTACTGGAAAAACAGGACAAATGGTGAGAGAAGAGAATGTTGTGTTTGTCTTCTGGTATTTTCAGCAAGATTAGGCAGCATAATATAGACTAGTCCCAAAACAGATGACAATTTGGAGAATACATTAATCAGAATGACTCTGTAGAACTATCCACTCAGACAAACAGACCAACACATATGGATCACTAAGTTATTAGTGCGTAAAGTAAAATATTTTTTTTAAATTATACATTAACTGTTCAAATTTTCAAATGTCACATTTTCACAGTAAATTTATTTCAATGAGCTATCTGCAGAAACAAAAAACAAAACAAACACCAAATCCTGACCCAAAGCACAACCAAACGAGTATTGTGGTGTAATGCAATTATGTTTGCTAGCTAAGGCTGTTATTAGATATTTTAGTTAAGTGCAACAACACTGGCACAAAACATGTTTTAAAAGGAAAATGTCATGGGTTATGTCATAAGAACGACATCATAAAAGGACAGACAGACAGAACGATATCACAAAATGACAGACAGAGCAGAACAATATAACAAAAGGACAGACAGGTAAATCGATATAACATAAGGACAAGACTAGAACAGAAAGACAGACAGAACGTCATAACAAAAGGACAGACAGACAGACAGACAGACAGACAATATGAACGGACAGGACAGACAGACAGACAAACAGTACAGACAAATACAAACATGACAAAAGGACAGACAGATCAGACAGAAGACAGACAAAAGACAGACAGACATGACAGACAAACGCACAAACAAACAAAAGGACAGAACAGACAGACAGAACGATATGACAAAAGGACAGACAGACAGAACGACATAACAAAAGGACAGACAGACAGACAGAACAGATATAACAAAAGGACAGACAGACAGAACAGACAAACAAAAGGACAGACAGACAAGACAGACAGACAGACAGACAGAACAATATAACAAAAGGACAGACACAGACAGACAGACAGACATAAAGAACAATACAGACAAAAGGACATACAGGTAGAATGATATAACAAAAGGACAGACAGACAGAACAGACATAACAAAAGGACAGACAGACAGACAGACAGAACAATATAACAAAAGGACAGACAGACAGAACAATATAACAAAAGGACATACAGGTAGAACGTCATAACAAAAGGACAGACAGACAGAACGATATAACAAAAGGACAGACAGACAGACAGCAGACAGAACAATATAACAAAAGGACAGACAGCAGAACGATATAACAAAAGGACAGACAGACAGACAGAACAATATAACGAAAAGGACAGACAGACAGAAACGATATAAACAAAAGGACAGACAGACAGACAGACAGACAGAACAATATAACAAAAGGACAGACAGACAAGACAGACAGACAGACAGACAGAACAATATAACAAAAGGACAGACAGGCAGAATGATATAACAAAAGGACAGACAGACAGAACGTCATAACAAAAGGACAGACAGACAGACAGAACAGATATAACAAAAGGACAGACAGACAGAACAGACAGAACAAAGGATAACGGACAGGACAGACAGACAGACAGACAGACAGAACAATATAACAAAAGGACAGACAGACAGACAGACAGACAGACAGAACAATATAACAAAAGGACATACAGGTAGAATGATATAACAAAAGGACAGACAGACAGAACGTCATAACAAAAGGACAGACAGACAGACAGACAGATAGACAGACAGAACAGACAGACAGACAGAACAATATAACAAAAGGACAGACAGACAGAACAATATAACAAAAGGACAGACAGACAGAACAATATAACAAAAGGACAGACACAGACAGAACAATATAACAAAAGGACATACAGGTAGAACGATATAACAAAAGGACAGACAGACAGAACGTCATAACAAAAGGACAGACAGACGGACAGATCAGATATAACAAAAGGACAGACAGACAGACAGACAGAACAATATAACAAAAGGACATACAGGTAGAACGATATAACAAAAGGACAGACAGACAGAATGGTATAACAAAAGGACAGACAGACAGAACGGTATAACAAAAGGACAGACAGAAAAAGAGATACAGACAGACAGACAGACAGACAGACAGAGAGAACCATATAACGAAAGGACAGACAGGTAGAACGATATAACAAAAGGGCAGACAGACAGAACGATATAACAAATGGACAGACAGGTAGAACAATATAACAAAAGGACAGACAAACAGACAGACAGACAGACAGAACAATATAACAAAAGGACAGACAGACAGACAGAACGATATAACAAAAGGACAGACAGACAGAATGATATAAAAAAGGACAGACAGGTAGAAATGATATAAACAAAAGGACAGACAGACAGAATGATATAAAAAAGGACAGACAGACAGAATGATATAAAAAAGGACAGACAGACAGAATGATATAACAAGAGGACGGACAGACAGAATCGATATCAACAAAAGGACAGACAGGTAGAACAATATAACAAAAGGATAGACAGACAGAATGATATAACAAAAGACAGACAGGTAGAACGATATAACAAAAGGACAGGCAGGTAGAACGATATAACAAGGACAGATAGGCAGACAGACAGACAGGTAGAGCGATATAACAAGGACAGATAGACAGACATGTAGAAACGATATAACAAGGACAGATAGACAGACATGTAGAACGATATAACAAGGGCAGACAGACAGGTAGAACGATATAACAAGGACAGACAGACAGGAAGAACGATATAACAAGGACAGACAGACAGGAAGAACGATATAACAAGGACAGATAGACAGACATGTAGAACGATATAACAAGGACAGACAGATAGACAGGTAGAACGATATAACAAGGACAGATAGACAGACAGGTAGAACGATATAACAAGGACAGATAGACAGACAGACAGACAGACAGACAGCAACAGACAGATAGGCAGGTAGAATTATATAACAAAATAAGGACAGACAGACAGATAGAAAGATGTGATATGAAATATAATATACACCGTTATCTTAGAGGCACACCCTCTCTAAAGCAATTCACAATGTGAGTGACCCCAGTCATATGGAAAACACAAACTCATCTTCAACACTTTATTGACACTGTGATGCCGGGGCTGCATCACTTTCAATAAAGGAAGGTGTTTGCTCGAGCGCAATATCGCCAGCTGAAAACACCTGCCCAGCAACAGCAGCAGAGACCATGGAAACACTCGGCAGTCTGGGATGTGTCCTCAGCTTATTATAGAGCAGTGAGATATTGTGGTATTTATAGTTGATGGAGCTTCTTCATTAGTCCCCTCTCCTTTTTTTAACAGGACCCACCAGTGAGACTGTTGAAGAAGATGTTGCTCACTCTTTCCTCATAATATTGGAGGATTTATTATAATCCTCAACTCATCACTGCCGACAGCTGAGTGGCTGTGTGCATAAAATACTGTCTCTGTCCTGATTTTGCTCTTAATGGTTCCATCAAAATCCCTACGGTACTGTTTTTCGAGCTGTGGGTTAACTAAGCAGAAAATGGAAGAGACCAAACAAACAAAGCATGGTGTGCTGCCTATCAGACCGCATGATCAAACATGATCTGTGTAAGGCTGCATCTTTGCAAGAAATGCAAGGATTTGGTGTCCCAGAAAATTGTAATGAAGTCCCGAGTTTGTCAAGCGAATACACTTAACAGATGCCACTTTTTTAATAATCCAACAAATCTGAGAAGCATATGAAAATTCAGGCATGTCAAGACAATTCAAGATATAGCTATACAAGACATAATGTAAATTTGCATTATGTGCTAAAATTCCTGAGAAAACAAACAAGATCTAAGTATAAAACCCAAATAAAAGCACATATAGGTATTTCAAGAACAACTGTACTCTCACAAGAGATGGCACAGTTTCAGCGAATCACATGACAAGCAAAAGAGATGGGATCCATTCAACTTGCTTTAGATGTACTGTATATTAGTGTATGGATCCACTGGAGGCAAGTTGTAGCGGGAACCCAAGTGCAGTAGCTATTTATTCAAAATTAACAAACAACAAGATCAAAACATAAAACAAAGCATGACGTGGTATGGAACAAAACCGTAGACTGAGGCCGTTTCTCAATATGCGTCTGTCTGTCCTTATGTTCTTTTGTTCTTGTGAAACATCATCAGTCACTGGCCAAGTACTGTTCCAATTCAAAGTTCACATCTAGCCAAATCCAGTTCAAATCAATGAATATAAATAAAGAGATAACAGGAGTAGCCAGAGTGAACTGAGTGACGCGGTCAAGAATAACACAGTCTCATCCCAATTCGTCATATAACTGACGTTTTGGGACGTCTTTTGACCATTCGTCAATATACGACTATTTAGGGCCTCCTTAAACGTCGGTAGATGACGATCCCGGGTCGTCATACAACTGACGCTTTACCTTTAACGTCAGTTAGGTGACGAGTTGGGTTTAGGGTTAGGTTTAGGTATGGGGTAGAGTTAGGATCCCATAACGTCATCTACCGATGTTTAAGGGGACCCTAAATAGTCATATATTGACGAATGGTCAAAAGTACGTCCCAAAACATCAGTTATATGACGAATTGAGATGAGACTGCGCTGTCAAGAACGCTGATGTTACATTTGCAGAAGAACCGGACTTGCATTCTCTCGTCCTCTGGAGTTGATTGAGAAACAGCCATAGACTTACACAACATGGGATACAGGAAAAAAATAATTGACCAGTCCAAGACACATGGCAAACATGAGGGCTTAAATGAAGGATTACATGACAGACATGGAACATGACATGAACAAAAAGGCCAAATCATGACAATTAGATGCATAGATGCAGGGCTGTAGTACTTAAGTTCGGTCTTGGACTCGAGACCATTTTTCTATGGTCTCGGACTTGTCTCGGACTCGCTGGTTTTCGGATTCGGACTTGTCTCGGTCTCGGCCACTGGTCTTGCCAAATACGGCTTTGGTCTCGACTCGAGTCCAACATTTTTGTATGTGTGTTCATTTATTACTAGCCTATCAGGGTAACGTTAACTTAGAAAATGCCAAAATTAACCGACCAAGTGCTCACTACAACGGAGCATGTCTTCTAATGCTGTTACCATAGTTACTGGGTGTTGCGCACAATTTTAATCATTCCCGCAGGTCTCCCATTTATAATGCGGGATATTCCCGCAATCGTAATTCACGCAGATTATAAAATCAAATCATTCTTTTAATAACTATCTGCCAGACGCAATTTCACAAACAGCGTGAGTGTTCAGCAGTGCCGCGTCTTCTCTTCTCTCAAAATGTGTTGTGGAAGCCAAGTCAACCGCTGCCGCGATAATACACACTCGCAAGTCGGGAGACTCGGGACATGACGGAATATTCACTTGCACAATCGGGCCACCAGTGCATAGTGAATAAAGTTTACCATTTGCAAGTCTTTTTAAGTCTTACCAATTTAAACATTCAAGCGATTTTAAACTAATCAGTGCTCGCGTGCTCTCTGGGATGATTTCTGCGCACATTCATAAAAAATCCGCCTCAAGAACAGCTGGCCAGTAAGAAAAGTTATTTTTCACGGATTAGTTATATTGCTTTAACACCCAAAACTGTGTCAATTTCGGTCTTTGTGAGTATAATGGTCTAAACATAGTCGGTTTTGTCTTTAATAAGCATAAAACGCATGCCAGTATAATGAACACAGAATCCGTTCACTAGCTCGTGGCAGCAACCATATGTGACGGTCATTAATTTTGTCGTCAATACAAGAAAAGAGAGCTTTAAGTTCAAGGAATCAGGATTGATAGCCTATGTGTTTAATTTATTTAGGACTAAAATACTATCCAGTGTAATTTTCCATTTGATTACTTTACTCAGTTTCTGTCTATGAATACTAATGTTAGACCTATTCAAAAACTTTTCTCTTTATTTGTCTTTATTCTATTGTATTTATTTGTGCAACTTTTTTCAATTTAATTGAACAATTTAAATCAAGCCTTGTGTTGTGTAAATTCTTAACAACATTAGCCTACCCCATTGTAAAAAATGCAACGAGCACAAACATTTAGGCAAGATAAATTGGTAACACTTTACAATAAGGTTCATTTATTAAACATTAGTTCATGCACTAACTAACATGAACTAAGCATTTGTTACTGTATTTGTTATTCTTTGTTAACGTTAGTTAATACAAATCTAGCATTGTTTGTTCATGTTATTCACAGTGCATTAACTAATGTTAACAAGATTTTAATAAAGTATTAGTTAATGTTGAAATTAACATTACCAAAGATTAACAAATGCTGAAGAAGTATTGTTCATTCTTTGTTAATGTTAACTAATGTAGTAACTAATGAACCTTATTGTAAAGTGTTACCGATAAATTAATAATTGTGTTTGGCAAAAACGAAATTCAGGTCCTGAAGACTTTTTTTTTTCCTGTCCTCGAACTCGGTCTTGACTCGGACTAGAACCTTTTTGAACTTCGGTCTTGTCTTGGACTCTAACCTCTTTGGACTTCGGTCTTGACTTGGACTCGTACTAGTCCTGGTCTTGGACTCAACAAAGGTGGTCTTGACTACAGCCCTACATAGATGTCTATACCTCTCTTGACCTCTCTGCAGCCTTCGATACAGTCTCCCATTCCATTCTTCTTGCACATCTCTCTGAACTCATTGGTCTTACTGGTACAGTGTATTCCTGGTTTAAATCCTATCTCACTGACAGGCAACAATACATCATCTTCAAGGGAATTTGCTTTAAACTGGCGCCAGTCTTACATGGTGTGCCACAAGGATTCGGTACTTGGCCCACTATTATTTAATATTTACACGCTACCAATTGGGATGATTATCCGGAAACATGGATTACACTTCCACTGCTATGCTGACGACACTCAGCTCTACATTAGTACTAAGCCTCCTCTTCCACCAGTGCCACGCATTTACTAACTGAAGGACATAAAGCACTGGCTGGACAGTAACCTTCTCAAACTGAACAAAGACAAAACAGAACTCATGGTGTTTGCCCCACTGTCACTTCTTAAAAATGTTGAGGACATCATACTGGATATGGATGGCTGCTCAATATCTGCATCTCCCCAAGTACGCAACCTGGGTGTCATCATGGACTCCACTCTCTCTTTCCAACAACACATCAAAAATGTCACTAAAATCGCTTTCTATCATCTTAAGAAGATTTCCAGACTCCGACAGTGCCTCTCCACCTCTGTAGCTGAGACCCTCATCCACTCATTCATCACCTCCCGACTTGACTATTGCAATGGTTTCCTGTTCGGTCTACCCAGCGAAGCTACTGACAGACTCCAGTATGTACAGAACTCTGCGGCTATGGATGCTCACACACACAAAACTTGGTCTAAACATCACTCCCATCCTGATGAAGCTTCATTGACTGCCCGTTAAGTCCCGCATCAAATATAAAATCCTCCTCCTGATGTACAGTACAAGTCCCTCCATGGACTTGCACCTCAGTACATTACTGATCTTCTCCATCCCTACACTCAGTCACGGTCCCTGCGTTCCTCTGACAAGGACCTGCTTGCTGTTCCTAAGTCCAGGCTTAAGACATTTGGTGATAGAGCTTTCTGTGTAGGTGCTCCGTCACTTTGGAACAAGCTTCCCCATGAGATGCGCTCTGCCTTCGCTCTATCAACCTTTAAAAGCCAGCTTTGGGCTCTAGCTCCCCTGGCCTCTTGCCTCTATCTTATTTCCTCCTTACCTTACTCATGTTTGAGATCAAATATTAGAGGACAGAAGCAAATGATGTGGATAGTAACAGTGAAGAGCAGAAATAAGGGAACTAATCAAAGCACACACATTAAGCAAAAACGGATAGCGATAAATGCAATGAGATCGGAGGACTATGGTAAAGATTTTTTAAAACTGTAATCTTTTAATATTGGAGGGATCAGAAAATACCTCAAACAATTTTTTAACTATGTAAATTTGTCAGTACATCAGGTTTATGAATCTGCCAAACATACTGTTGAAAAATCAGTAAGAGGCCTAAAATCTATTTACCATGTAAACTGTGTATTGGGAGTTGGTTAAATCACATAGGAAAACACACTAAGAGGTCAAAAGTACAATAATGGGGAAGACAAATGTCCTGATGTTATTGCATAAACACCCGTCACCTCCATGGCAATAATGGTCTCTCAAATGACACTCTGTTGAAGACTAGCTATACACTATTATTGTCACACCTGCGTAAGTGTCTCTTATCGTGTTAAAGAACTCCTTGACAAAGTAATACACCATACTGTTCCTGCCCTCCATGAGGGACTTGTGACGTTAAGCCATCAGTGTAACAGATTGTCTATTTAACCCCATATGTAACCCAGTGTTGCGCTGAATTACTGAAGAGACTCGGAACCTTAAATTGACTCTGAAGCTGTAAATGCATGCTTGGCTTGCAAGTTGCGTGTGAGATTTTGGGCCAGCGTTCAGGACAAATGGTCAATCCATCAGGCTAATAGAGAGAGAGGAGAGTGAAGGAGAGACAGGTTGCGGGTCTTTGACGGCGATCCGGAACGCTGATGCACAGCAGCAAGTGACGTGAAAGGCCACATTCATCCATCTTTCCTCCACATAGGGTGTGAAAAAAGAGCTTTCTACATAATTTTCTGTCCTGAGGATTCAGAGTACCAGTAGGCTATGCAGGCACTAAATTAAACTGATGTACTTTATGCAAAACCTGTAACCCACATCACATACTCAGATTGCATTATAGTTTTATTTCTAGATTAGTTGTTTAGTTAAAGCTGTAGGACAGCTTTCTTTTCATCATCATTAACTTCATCAATCAAATTTCCTGAAACGCTTTCTACTTGTCTTCTGCCCCTGGTGGATTATACATGCCCTGTCTGCCACCGTGAGTTTGTGCCTGGAAATCTTTCTCAAGTAATGACAAACACAACTATAACTTAACTTTAACTTAACTTAACGTTTTCGAATCGCCTTTTTGAGACCATCTTCAGTTCACTGCAGGTTTAATGATAAACTACTCCTATACTATGAATTTGCACATTTATTAAAGCATATGCAAACACCTCATATACAAACAACATTAAAGGGACAGTTCACTTTGAAATACCTTTTTTTATATTTTTTAGCCAGCCCGTTCTCTTCCTTTAGCGTTACATAGAACGTTGTATGACAAAACAGCGCTATACTACGCACATGGCACACTTTATCGTTTATATAACACACAAACCAAAGGCATCATACATCCTTTAGTGTAATCTGAGACTACCCTACCCCATACCTAAACCTACCCATTACAGCGCATGTTATATTAATGATAATGGGTGCCATGTGCGTAGTATTGCGCCGTTTTGTCATATAGCGTTCTATATGACGCTAGAAGGATGAGAATGCGTTGGTTTTAGCTTACCTCAAGGGCATCCAAGATGTAGGTGTCTTTGTTTCCACAGTATTTTCAATTTTGATATGTTTAGGTCAAACCGTTCTTGTCTGTCAGTCATATAATGGAGGTCTCCTCCTCAAAGAGCATGCACTCCAAATTAGAAGTCCAAATTAAACATGATTTAATGACCCGTAAATGTAAGAACACATTGATGGCCTAAGACACGAAGCGAGCGGTTTATTTGAGAAAACTAACAGTATTTATACCATTTTTACCTCTTGTAACCACAGCCCTGTCCAAGTGATCTGAAGGCACAGGCGCTTCGGTCTGCGCAAGCGCGGAAAGCACCGGAAGTGATCTCTTGCGTGGTTGCAAAATACAATAAAATACATAAATCAATGTTGTCTGTTGATATATCGAAATCATCTTCCATTGCAATTTCCTGTATATCTAAATATGTTTAGATCTTCACAGTGAAGGATAACACTTCTAAAATCTCTGTGGAAACAATTAATGACGTACACACGCTAGAGATCACTTCCGGGGCTTTCACGGCGCTTGCGCAGACCGAAGCGCCCTCACCCTCAGAGTACTTGGACGTGACTGTGATTAGAAGAGTTACAAACGATATAAATACTATTCGTTTTCTCAAACAAACCGCTCGTTTCATGTCTTAGGCCATCAATGTGTACTTACATTTACGAGTCATTAAATCATGTTTAATTTGGACTTCTCTGTGCATGCTCTTTGAGGTGGACCCCATATACCTCCATTATATTACATAACTATATTAATATGTAATTAATTTTATGATGTTTAAAATAAATAAATTAAAAACAAAATTATAACTTGATGTCACACACCAAAACAATTATTATCATTATAACTATTATTACATATTATTATTATATCATTTCTGATGGTGAAGACAACAACAAAAACAACTATTATTAATATTATTATTTATTATTATTATAATTATCATATTAATATATTGATTATACGGAAATTTTAATTAATAATAATAATATGAATATACTATTTAGAAAAAATCAAATAATGGCAATAACATAAAATACTACTCGTTGTCATCATAAGTTATAGATTAATACTGTATTATTATTGTTGGTGTAAACCCTACATTGTGGGGATGAAATGTCCCTACAATGATAGTAAAACTTGATTTATTTTTTTTTTTAGTAGTAGCAGTTTCGGTTTGGGAAGGGACTATACAATTTGTTCAATATAAAACTCCTTATGGACAAACATATGTTTTATGTCCCCATAAAATATGAAAGCGCAGTGTGTGTTTCTAAGGGTTCAAAAGGCTTTACAGGATAAATAATTACACAATATTGGAGATATGTGTGTATATGTGCATCACATATTCTAATAGTCTTTAATGCATCTGACTAAAGCTATTGCACACAGAAGAAAATGTCCTTTGGCTGCTCTGCAGATTTACGAATAACAAATGGGTATCAAAACTGGAAGAGAGACAGCATCAGACCCAGCATCCGCACTGAGATACCATGACAGTTTCATTTCTCTGTTTTATTAACCATTCCAGCCGCCCTCCTTGAGACGGATATTAGCAGTAAAACCTACGTTATCTGCGGTACGACACCTCCTCTTTTATTTACCATCTCTCAGCCCGCAGTGTCTCAGGGGACGAGGCTAAGCGGAGGGCCAAGTCTGCACTGAATCATGAGGCAGACAGGCAGATCTCACTGACACTTGTATCAACCCTTCAGTCCTCCCGAAGCTCCTGAAACAAAGGAGTGAGTCACAGAGAGCTTCTTTACCTCCCCACACCATCAGGTGCAGCTTTCTGAAAGAAGAGCTATTTATAAAACAGCCCATGAGAAATCAAAGTGCACTCCGAACCTCTCCGGAACAGGTGTGGTGGTTTAATCAAGGGGGCTGGAGCTGGAGAAGTTGGAAGTCATGGATCAAATGGATCCAGGATTCCAGATGCAGGAGAGACTAGCATAATGCAGCATTGGCAACAAACCATGTGTCAGCTAAAGTGAGGAGTGCGAAAAGAAAACCTGTTCAAAATGCCCCCAAAAAACTCAATAGTGTCCCTGTTAGTAGTAATTGTATGGAAGCTTGTTTCCGCCATAGAATGAAAAATATAAAAGGTAATTGCGACTTTTTATCTCACAATTCGGACTTTTTTTCTCACAATTGCGAGTTTACTTCTCATAATTCTGACTTTATTTCTCAGAATTGCAAGATGGAAAGTCAGAATTGCGTGATATAAAGTCAGAATTGCGAGTTATAAAGTCAGAATTGGGTGATATAAAGTCGCAATTGCGAGATATAAAGTCAGAATTGCGAGATATAAAGTCAGAATTGCGTGATATAAAGTCAGAATTGCGTGATATAAAGTCAGAATTGCAAGTTTAAAGTCAGAATTGCGAGTTATAAAGTCAGAAATGCATGATATAAAGTCAGAATTGTGAGATTTAAATTATTCTGAGGGGAAAAAAGTTAGTCTTTTTTTCCCCTTGGACTTGGCCTGATAAGTCGCAATTCTGACTTTATATCACACAATTCTGACTTAATATCTCGCAATTCTGACTTTATATCACACAATTCTGACTTTATATCTCGCAATTCTGACTTTATATCACGCAATTCTGACTTTATATGTCGCAATTCTGACTTTATATCACGCAATTGTGACTTTATTACACGAAATTGCGACTTTATATCACGCAATTCTGACTTTATATCTCGCAATTCTGACTTTATAACTCGCAATTGCGACTTTTTATTACGCAATTCTGACTTTTTATCTCACAATTCTGACTTTTTATCTCGCAATTCTGAGAAATAAAGTCAGAATTGCGAAGATATAAACTCGCAATTGTGAGAAAAAAGTCTGAATTGTGAGATAAAAAGTCACAATTATTTATTTATTTTTTTTTTATTCAGTGGCGGAAACAAGCTTCCATATAATTGCCTCCAATAGCTGCTATAGAGAAAAGACAAAAGGAACGTTTTCATTAAGATTAACTAAATAAATAACTTTATGCCACAATGTTTTTTTTTTTTTTTATTGGACTGCAAAGCTTTTACCAGTTTCATGTACATTTTGGATCATTTTAAATGTAAAAAAAGATCAAATAAAAGTTGTATAGGGTCAGTGATATTTTTGATAGTCTCTTATATGCTCACCAATCTTATATGCTCAATATGGCAAGGCCATATTTATTTGATCAAATAAACGTTTAAAACAGTGATATTGTGAAATATTATTGCATTTAAAGGTATAGCGAAGGATCTTTCCGAATTTTAGAGAAGACCCACCCTCTGTAATTTTTTTTTAAAAATGCACATGCGCAACACTCTATTTGCAAAACATATTTTCTATTTTACTACACAGATATACATCAAAGTAGATTGTTTGGAAGGGCATCCAAATTTGGGTAGTCAGGTTTGGTGGCACAATTATGTTGCAAATTATAAACTAACTCAAAAACATTCATGCAAAACAAAATGTCAAATACCTTTCCGTGTTTTATTTACTTATACTTATGATATGCAATGGAGAAGTAGCTTGTTGCATTTGTGTAATAAATACTATGGTTAACACATTGGAATTATCGAAAATGAACACAAACGGTTTTAGATATTTCAGCGAGATACCATTTACCATTTGGTCATAAGGCTACTTTAGACATATTGAGATTTACTGTGTCTACGCGGTGCATGACTTGTGCCAGGGCTAGCATCGCTAATCATAGCTTACATTAACTTTTACTAGCAGTGATTTTAAATGGATTTCTCCAATAGCATGACAAACTTTACCTGTCTAGTAGAATCTTCGCGACTGCGGCATTAGTGGGAAGCCCAACCTGTGATTTTAGCGCACGCCAGCGTGTGAAATATTCGCTCTGGTCTTGTTTCTATGTTATGCGGCCTTTCTCTTCTTATCATACACTTCGTATATATTTTTTTCTCTTTGGACCTCAGACATTTTCAAAAGAATGGCTGAAACCGTAACTCACACATACTGTAATACACCTGAAAGTGAAAACTACATAGGGATGAGCATGTACAACGGCCTTACGTAAACATATGCGAAACCCACAAAATACGAAATTTTTCACCAGTCCTGACATGCGTGCCAAATTTGGTGAGTTTTTGAGCATGTTGCGGCCATGAAAATAGCACTTACTTTGCAGAAAAAAAATATATAAAAATAAATAATAATCCTAACAGTTTCAATAGGGGCCTCGCACCGTCAGTGCTCGGGCCCTAATAATTTCATAGTTAGTCAATATTGTAATAAAGCACTATACAAGTTTTCACTCAAAAAGTTAAACCAATTGTTGCCCATTGTTTTTATTTATTTATTTTCTACTTATGAAAGCTCTCACCGCTTGCTTTGCTCAAATCCATGCAAGCCTGGTGGTAAAGAACGAATTGAAAACATGTACGGTCAAAGTATGGCATTGTATTGCAATGATGTTTGCCTCCTGCAAATATGACAGATACGTAGACACAGTCACACACTAACGCAAATACGTACACACACACTCTGTGGTTCTGCCACAGCATTCTCCAAGCGTTGTACAAACATGTAGGTAAGCTGCACAAATAAGCCAGCTGTGACAGAACATTAATAAAAGTCCTGGCAGGGGAATATAAAGCACCACGAGAGAGTAATGTTTATAAGACCTCATGTTTATGGTATAATTACACCCCATAGTGTCCCTGGTTAATAATTATGAGCTGCAAAACCAACTATTCTCACCAATGTGTAATTAATAATGACAACAGACTCATTCCCTGTGGCAACCTATGTCCCTCTTCATCACTCTGAATTATGTGTCACAGCCTGTGGGAGATTGTTTATGGGAAACAAAAATCTAAACATACATGAATCGAATAGGGAAGACAGCGAGTGAAAATGAGAACGAACAAGAAGATAGACTGAAAGAAAGAGGGATTGTTTTTAAAAAGCCCAGAAATCACGGAGATGGAAATCAAACCTTCTCTGTGACAGGCTAGCCATGGTTTTTCTAAAATGCCGAACATGTGCTCAATAATAGATAAAGTTTCAGATGTTCACCTAATCTAAAGATTGTACCCACTTTGCACAAACGTATGCATTTTTAATACAACCCAAATACAAGCCTCTTGTGATAGCCCACAACACATCATGTTTAATATATGGCACTTCCCAAGGCATTTAACAGCACAGGCATCAATTATTCATGCTAACTCCAAGTATACCTTGAGATCTCCATGTGCACTTCTAAACATCTCTGAATCAGTGACATTCAAACTTTGGGAACAGAAGCATCATCTTATTACAAAACAGACACTTACAACGAATAAGCAATTGGCAACTCAAACTACAGTCTCTTTAAATGCCAGCAGTTACTTGCTGAAATCAGAACCGTTAACCTGTGCTGGCCTTCCAAGTCTATACTATACCCAAAACCCATTGATCTCTGCTGGGATGGGATGTGCACTGCCAGTATTGAGAAATGGGATAGAATAAATGAAAAGAGGTTTAATAATAACTGAATTCGAATTCTGAATTTAATGAAAATGTGCCTTATCAGCAGTGCTGTACTGAGTCTGGGCTGCTGCAATAAGCCCAGGGTTCCTGTGGCTGTAATGTACAGTATGCATGTTAATGAATAGCTGCACCATCATCTTATACATTAGGTGCACTCATTCATTTATTTATCTTTTTGCTAATTAAAAAAGTTTTATACCTAAAGAAATTAACAGAACTATTTAAGTGCTGAAACGCAATCAGAAAATGAAATCCCATGAGATGAAGACTCGAGTTGTATCAGACTTCTCATGGGTGCTGTTGAGATTGTCATCACATTTCAACACATTCTCATCCTTTGTAGGTCATGTTGGTGACGCCATATGACATTTTGTCGAAATACTATGCACATGGCATCCTTTAGCGTCAATATAACACGCACTGTTATGGGTAGGTTTAGGTCTGGGGTACACTCTAAAAAATGCTGGGTTGTTTTAACCCAATTATGGGTAAAATATGGACAAACCCAGCCATTGGGTTACATTTTTAAATTACATTTTTAATCTAATGGCTGGGTTTGTTCATATTTTACCCAAAATTGGGTTAAAACAACATTTTTTTTAGAGTGTAGGGTCTGCGTCTCATATTGACACTAAAGGATGCCACTCACCTGTATGATGCCTTGGGTTTTGTGTGTTATATTGACGCTAAAGGGTGGCATGTGCGTAGTATTTCGATGAAATGTCATATGGCATCACCTACATGACGCCAAAGGATGAGAACGGGCTCCACATTCCAGCCTTATGATGCAATCGACAGAGTTACTACTGCTACTAATACAATGAATAACAACAACAAATTAACTCTTTGTAAACCAAACTTACAATTTATAATCGTATAAACTACTAAAAACAACAAAACATTAATTACGTAAAGTTATGAAAGACCTGTTGTCTGGAAAAATGGAGGTATTAATAGAACTATTTGTTCTTGGTGCACTGAATGAATGAAACAAACAAACAAACAAAATAACAATTCTTTTAAAGGGGTCATATAATGCCATTTTTGTACAAGTTAATATGAATGTTTAGGGTCTAAATAAAAACTTTGTAATATACTTTTATTAAAAATTCTCATTAGTATTTTAAGAAAACACCATTTTACCTGGTCAAAATCAGCTCTTATTTTCAGCAAGCCATTTCAGTGCATTTCCCTTTAAATAATAAACCCCGCCCCTCTGTTCTGCGGGCGATGAACCAGGCGTGAACGCACGTGGAGTGTTGCCTTGAAGGTTTTGGACAGAGAATGACAGCGCAAGTCTCTGAGGACACATCTGTGCAACCGTATCAGTTTGAACTGGAGTCACTGTTCACCAGAACAAGATGACGGCCACAAAGAAGTTCGACAATTAAGGCTTGAGGACGTTTCTGAATGGTTGGTTAATGTAATGTTACTTTGATCTATCTTTGTACGCACTGGCAGGGTAGAGGTAGTGAGATACGAACGCTGTGTTTACTAATGTATACGTTAGTTCATTGACAGATTGACATTACAACTAATGGTCATGAAAAACTTTTCCCCATCATTTTGCAAAGATTAATATAAAGATTAATAAAACTTTAGGTGCAGAGGGAACATAAATAGTTGGTAGCCTACCGATTATTTTTTTTCAGGAGCAGCTTCTTAGCAAAACCCGCTTTATACTGATCCTCGTTTATAAAGCAGTCTGGTGAGAGAATCGCGCAAACATGATGAGCGCACATTGACGTTGATCGTGGGGAAAAATCCCTTCGTAAACAAAACTCAGCCACTGCGTCCTCAGTGGTTCGGTTTTAGGAACATCATTTATGAATGATTACTGTGTTTGTTATTGCACCCAAGAACAGAACAACAATCGCTTAGACGCCATTCTGCTCCAGTGTATCAACAATGACGGACTACAGTCTATGATGACAGCTCGCTCAGGGCGGGTCTGTGTTGAAACACTGCTGTCAATCAACAACCGCGGGAGGGCCGTGCGACCGTGTGACGTCAGCACGGTCGAAGCGGCTCAATTCTGAGACAGGGGAATACATATAAGGAGATTAA
>JAQIUQ010004955.1:0-268185 GCA_030378365.1 Hybognathus amarus | reverse complement strand
AGTTATGATTGCCTCTCAGCTGCAGGTCAAAAAAAAAGAAAGAACAACTTCCAACAAAGACCACATCTTCACAAAAACAGTCTTGGCGAATGAACTATATCTGTTTAAAATCTTCCATTTATTAAGTTTTCTCCTTTGTCCCTCTCTAATCAATAACACAAGAATGAAACACGCCAAAGTTTCTCCTCATGTACCGTTCCATGCATCTCTATTTTTGTGCCCACCTCCTCCAGTGACCAGCTGGCCCGAATGTTCAATGGCGGCCGGGGTCTTTGGACGTGTGGCGTCTAGTGTGATTGGTGCTCCTGTTCCTGATACAGGAGCACATAAGGGTTTGTGACTGAGGCAGGTCAGGGGCAGGAATGGTAATGACTGCATTATTCTCAGAGCTCTTCACACACCGGAGGCTGCGCTTCTCCATTTCTCCGGCAGCTATGGGTAGTCAAAGGATAAGACCACTTGGTAGGAAGCATTCTGCTCTGTGCTGATCATTTACTCAACCACTGATGGAGGGAATACTGAAGAGAACCACCAAAATACAACATATTCTATCCGTGCAATGCTACAAATCAATTCTTAAAATCATTAAAAGAATTTACCAAAGCATAGATTTATTAAGGCACTAGTCCCATTTCACATATCTACAATGAAAGCCATTTTTATATACATTTAAGTCAAATTGAAACTTAATTCTTTGTGATTTTAATCACAAATTTGCGTTCTTCAACTCTGATTTTATTTTAACCAAAACAGTAACAATTTGCAGTGCATAACTTCCTGCTCTCTTTTTTTTTCCTCTATACCTTCAATGGTGACCAGCTCAGAATAAAATTTGCTCAAGGTACATTAGTTCTTTAGTGTGTTTAAGATGTATCACGCGGCTAGTTCCAACTTTTCATTATCTAGTTAATTGGCCACTTACATTCAAGTTATTTGTGATAGCCATACATAATGAATTGGTGCATAAGAAGATTTTTAAAACATTAATCTTGATTTCAAACAAAAATCGTTTAGACTACGGAAGTCCTTAAGCCACAATTGAAACATAATTATTGTGAAGAGGTATTTAAATGGTTGCTGTTGTGTTTACCCAGATAGTGTTTCTTTACCAACAATGAGCATGGAAAATATCGAAACATTTGCCACTAGAAAAAATTGCGTGATTGGCGTGTAGAATTTGTCGAAGTCACAAAGAAAACTATTATTGTGTTTATCCATGGCAGTTCGACTTCACACACGCGCGCGCTAAGCCAGTGGACACAGCGGACTGTGATGAATGCACAATGTTTCGACTTTATTCTCTTTTTTTTTTTACCTGACTTTTTTTTTTAGGTTTAGGTTGGGCTCAGGGCTTCTGGATCACAATACAGTACAAAGAACATTCCCAATAACGATAGTCAGATGATGGAGAAAAAAGATGTCTTTGCTGTAACCAAGTGCTTTATTATCTTCGCATATTGCTTCAAATGCAAATGAAAAAGTACACCATTAACATTTGTCGTGTAATGACCAGTGCTGGAAGTAAGTTACTCGAAAAAAGTAACGAACTGCGTAGTTACTAATTACCTCTTCAACAGTGTCACTGAGATTACTGTACTAAATTACTTTATCTTGAAAAAGATGCGAATTGGCTACTTTTAATGCTAGGTACTTTCCAGATTCCATATCAAATCTCGACCAGCTGAATAAATACAATGGAGAGACATGAATCTGTTTTAGGTATTTTAGCAACAGATACGATAGAATTGCATGAATGATCCTTAATAGCTGACTCAAGGTGGAGAGGTGTTACATCATAAAACACACTTACTTAACATCAGACATACTTTGATGTAAGTCACATCTTTGATGTAAAACCCACTATTGTTTTATGTCTGATCTCATGACATTTCACACTTTTGCATACTTACTTACAAATAATTTATAAAGTACGAATTGTAGTCCAGAGAGTGCGGTCAGCAACAATTTAAGACACCTCATAAAATGCATACGAATTACGCCGTAGATATCGCATACGATTACTATACACAGTATTTACCTCAATTACATCAGAAAGTAACTAAATAAAATTACAGATAAATAAACAGTAATCCCTTACTTTACATTTTCAGTCAAACGTAATCAAATTACAGTAACTAATTAGGTGATTAGTAATCACACCTATCACAACACTGGAAGTGACATGCAGGACCCAGTTAAGCCCATCTGCAGATTCTGTGCAGTACGCTGCATCGAATTCATCATGAACAACTCACTGAGTTTGAGAGTATTGGTGTTAAATTGCATGGATTCGGCTTTCACAAACTTCCCCAGCAAAGTGAGTAAACATGTAACACGCCAAATTGGCGAGTGATTTGACAGTGTTCCTTGCTACAGGTAGATTTTTACACCGCATTTGGCTGAGTATGCGGCAAATGTTAATTTCAAACGACCTGCTTACAGCCATAAAACAGACAGTGTTAAAGCAGAAACCTAAACTTCCTAGTATTCTTTCCAATAGTACTAACCTGGAACATTCAGCAAAAAAAACATGAGAAACAGTCTCTGGTTTGGTACAAAATGACAGGATGATAAAACAACCGTATTGAACTTAGAAACAAACATACTTGTATAGGCAACACAAGTGTAATATTCTCCACTGTGAATCTCCAGAATGTTTTGGGACCATCTCACATCCAAACATTTTGGTATTTCCATTTTGAATAACATTTTGTGATTAATATAACAAAATAATCGAATGAGAGAAAAAGCAAGGAACAAGGAGACAAACAACAAGAGGGTAAAAGGACCAGATGCGAAACCACCAAGAGGCGGAAGGACACTACACCTGTTGCATTCATATTTCTGGCAAAAGTTCAACATCAGGTCAGGTAGAGCAGATGATGAACAATGGTGCCAAGATTGCCTATCATGCTAGAGTCAGTTTAAGATAAATGGTCTGTCAGATTAAGGCAAATCTCAATTGTGTCCCTGGCAAAATTGCTACATCCCTAGTCAGGTCTCAACGAAGAACGTGCATATACATGACAATCCTACACAGTATGAGCCTCATTTGAATCACTTTCAAATGTACTCTCTGTTGTTGTGACCTCTTCTTGCGAAGTCAAGTGTCACTGTTTTACTGTTGTTAGGGGTACAGTTACCGCTCAGTAGTTTGGGCCCTTATTTTTAAAGCAGAACTAAGTAACTTTTTTACCTTAACCGAACAGCTTTGGAGTCATTGTAATGTTTATATCACTGATTTCAGTGTTGAATGGTGGTCGTATCTGCACCCCCTGGTGCCTGTGAGCCGCAAAAACCACTCTTGCAACATCAGTGTTAGGAAGTATCGTGTGATCTCAGGTCTCGCGAGGTAACGAATTGCTTTACGGCACTATACGCGCACACGCATGCGTACACGCCCCATCTATCCAGGAGCCGGCTTGCTATAAGAAAACGCTAGATATCTAGAATCTTGCAAGATTTTCAATAACTGGCTGATGTAAAAGAAGAAGAAAGCTAGGAAGTCTTTGTCAGAGGAACAAAGAAAGAAAACGGGAGACTGAGCAGAGCGAGAAGTCAGACTGAGAGTGAATATTGGACCGGCTTTTCAGAATGGGAGAGAACTGAAAGAAAGCAATGCCTGCAGAACCAAATGCTGATCTGGCCTTCTGCTGTTGCACTTCAGTGTCTTTATAATAAAATGTGTCTAATGTTTGTATCTCTTGTAATTGTGACCTCGGGATGTTTGCTATTGTCTGTTTGTTTGTTTTATCTATGGTTGCTGTCTGTTACCGAGCTTACTAATGTGACCTAGAGACTGTAACTTAGCTATTAGCATTTTCATTAGCAAACAAACTTGCTTGTTTTCTGTAGTGTTTGTTCGACTCCTCTATCAGGTTTTATTGTGCTGATTGACTCATATCGTCGATAAATCAATATGAAATTCTACAAATTATGCATTAATTTACCTTGTTGTCAGCCTCAGAATTAGTAACGTTATACAGTATCATGTTACTGAGCTGGCTTGACATATAATGAATAAACCGACACAAGAGCTGCTAGCTAATAATGCAACTTTTTATATTGATTTACCACATATACACAAGCAGAACGATAATGTAAATGAGAAATGGCTTTGTTTGGTCAATTGTTTTGATGGACAACTTGATCACCAGAAAATGATAGAAGAATGTACGGACATTATTTGATAATGCTTAATCTAAGTAGCTGTAGGCTAAACCAAAAATAAATAAATAACGGAAATATCTCTTATAATATTGTTTTTCACCATAATGTGAATGATTGACTTTTGCTAACACTATAAAGATACTCTCTCAACATTTGTATAATATTGTTCTGAGAGTCATACACACCTCAGTGGACATGGCTTCCGTTCTCTTCGCTTGGCTTCTGAAAAACAAATGCACATGACCTAACCTGAGAGGCAGAAGGGGGAGTTGACAACGAGTTTACACAGTTTCTATATATATATACTGTGTTGCTGAAACTGTCAGGGGAGCTTTGCAAGAGAAACCTGCAGAAAAGCCACAAAGAAGTTCCCAGTCTTACTGAGCAGCTGCTCTAAATGCTTTTTTAAAGAAGTATATGCCCACCATTGCTGCATTTATTTGATTAAAAATAAAGTAAAATACCCATAATATTGTTAATTATTATTATTAATTTAAAATAACCGCGTGTATTTAAGTCATACTTTAAATGTAATATTTATTCCTTTGAAGGCAAAGCTGAATATTCAGCAGCCAGATTTGGTGCTTAAGAAACATTTTCTTACATGTTGAAAACAGTTGTGCTAGGATTCTTTGATGTATAAAAAGTTAAAAAGTAATAATCTTATCCATTTTTTTGCTAATTTGACGAAACCTTATACGATTATTTGCTTGGCCAACTAGATGACGTTATCTCTGAAAAATCAGCAGAATTGACAGAGAGAACAGCCAAAAATTTAAAGGGTCAGTTCATCCAAAAAATTAAAATTCTGTCAGTAATTACCCGCATGTTGTTCCAACCCTGTAAGACTTTCGTCATCTTCCGAACACAAATTAAGATACGTTTGATGCAATCTGAGATCAGGCTGCACGATTAATAGAATTTTAATCACTATCAGGATTTTGGCTTCCCACGATCAAATTCGCATGATCAAGCAATATTTAAATGTGTTGATCCGTTCACAGAACGCTCCGATTTAAAAAAAAAATGTTATTTTGCAAAGCCAATAGCGCTCTCTAAACCACTGTCTGATCACGTGCCTCCATGAAGCCGCAGGTGCGTGATAGAGACCGAGTGAAAGTGCGTGTGAGAGACCGAGTGTGCTCTGCGTGCGAGCGGCAGTGCGCGAATAGATACAGACTGTGTCTGCGTGCAAGAGATACCGATTGTGTATACCGATTGTGTCTGCGCGTGTTAGAGAGAGCGAGTGTGTCTGAGTGCGAGCGACAGCGCGCGAGAGATATCCGATTGTGCTCTGCACGGTGAGAGAACAAGTGTGTCTGCGTGCGAGGCAACAGCGCACAGAGAGATACCGATTGTGTCTGCAGCGCAAGAGACAGTGGCAGATGAAGATCGAGTGTGGGCATTAGTAAATTGCATGAAGTGTTACTACATAGTAATATATAATTACTATATAAGAGGCATGAAATTTCGATTAATAAACTCCAATAATCAGTAGGCCTAGGCCTACTACCAAACATCTTGTTTTTAACTATTGTTTAGCCCCTTTAACCTTCTTAAATAGAAATAATTCAATCACATAAACTTTCATTTAGAGGATTAAATAGATTCAATTTATTCTATCACAACTAATCACAGACACTGAACCACAACATTTTAAATTTTTCAGCGTCAAATAACAATGACTCTGAATTTCATCCATTAATCAAACTTCCATGCATAGTTCTGCCTTGACATGTTCTCATTTGGTTACATTCTGTTATGGAATATTTGGGTTTTTTTATTTGATTGTATATTTTGCGCGTTTTATTCACATCCATTAAGCAGGTACAATGCAAGTTTATATTTTGCTTTCTAAAACATATTTACACAATGTAAATGTAAAATATGCCATGTTGAAGTTTTGCTACATTTTATTTATTGTTTTCTTTATTTTTATTTATTCTTTAAGGAGATGCACTGAATTTTTGGTGAATAAGAGGACCTATTTTATTTTTATGCACATAGTTGTACATTAGCAAGAATGTAGCACAATATGGATGTGAAAGCTGTTATAATTAGCCTATGTGACAATAAAATTAGTAACAAATAATTGTTATAATTAATTGTGATCTCAATATTGATCAAAATAATCGTGATTATCATTTTGGCCCAAATCTGAGAGCTGGATCATTCCTCCATAGGCTTTCTAGGTAGTTGCATTTTCCAGGCCAGAAAAAGTAAGACATTCGTTAAAATAGTGACTACAGTGGCTCAACCATATCAACGAACAAATAGCAATTTTATTGAGATGGTTCACTGCAGAACATGAGTTACTTGGACTATTTTAATGATGCCTTTACTGGGTCTGGCACCGTGGTAATTACGTTGCAGTCTGTGGATGGTTCAGACAGCTCTCGGAAGATGAACAAAGCTCTTTGGAACGACATGAGGGTGAGTTATTAATGACAGAATTTTCGTTTTTGGGTGAACTAACCCTTTAAGTA
This sequence comes from Hybognathus amarus, assembly GCA_030378365.1. Lineage (NCBI taxonomy): Eukaryota > Metazoa > Chordata > Actinopteri > Cypriniformes > Leuciscidae > Hybognathus > Hybognathus amarus. Next base: position 261,529 of record JAQIUQ010004955.1, on the reverse strand, counting down.
TGCAAGCATAAGCATAAAAATTAATGTACAAGAGCAATTCATGTAAACTTGCCAGTGGCAACACAGTACCGGACTATTAATAGTAGGACATTTCCCTTAATGGTACTAATATCTGACTGAAAAACAAGTGGTATCACCCAACATTTCACACTTTGGCCCTTTGTGCACTTTCATTCTTGTGGACTTACAATGGCTGCCACGTGCATGTGTCCGTTAAGCTCATGAGATTTTAGGGTGTCTGATTGGTCATTTTAGGTTTCAGAAGGGTGCTCGCAAGCGTCCCCTTTGCGCACTTTTGCTAGAGCCGCACTGATGCGAAGCTTCGAAGCAAACACATTCTCATCCAAAGACGTCATCTAACTGACATTTTTGACCATACGTCAACATTCCAACGTTTTAGGGTACCCTTTAACGTCAGGTTAGATGACTAATCTTGAGGCGTAATCCAACTGACGCTTTACCTTTCACGTCAGTTAGATGACGTGGGTAGGTTTAGGTCTAGGGGTAGGGTTAGACTAATAGCATCATCTAACTGACGTTAAAGGGTAGGGTACCCTAAAACGTCAGATGTTGACGAAGCGTTAGTTATATGACGTCTTGGGATGAGAACGGGCTGCCGAAGCAGACGTCTTCCCAGATAGTCAAAGCAGCGTTATGTCACAAAAAGTGCGGACTGAAAGGAAGACCGTGAGTGTTAAGGGTGCCATTTGGGACAGGCATACATCACACCCGGAAAACATTTTATTTAGCATTGAGATATACTAACATGAACTCTAATTTCTTTCTGCTGCTACACAAATTCAACCAGTATCTGTTCCTCACACCTGCTTTCTCTTCGTTGTTATCCGTCTTTTTCCATTTGATTTCATTTTGTATCAGCTGCATAGAAATGCATTAGACTTTCGATACATAAAGTTGTATAACAACAGATTCAGACCAGCGCAGCAGGGTGGGTTTCTTCACAAGCTTTGTGAGCAGCAGCAATCACAAGTCAAGGGAGAATTTTAAAGTATGGATTAAGAAAGTGCGAGTGAAGTATGGAAATACAAAATATCTTCCTTCACTCAAAGGCATCCCAGTCTTAAGGCTACCGGTCAGGGGCGTGCGGAAAATGTCAACATTGATTTGTTTTGAGAAGAGAAATGTCAGGAAGCTGTGCTGTCAGTGAAATAGAAATTTCCAAATGAGTTTGCCTAGTGGGGAAAGACTGTACACATCGCTCTCACTCCATAGTTCAATTTCAGTTGGACAGCATGGGGAAAGATACATTTTTATTACTTTCAACTGAGTGATTTCTTTGTACGATAGAGGATGTTTATCAATAAAAAGCAAAAAAAAAAAAGAGATTCAGAGAAAAACAAAAGAACTCAAATCCACAACAATATATTGATTCTCAAAACTCCACAGTTGAGATCTTGACCTGATTAATAGTCATATACGCTTGCAAAATATTTGATTAGGACAGTTTATCCACACAGAGTAGAATGCTTGTATCAATAATGTCAATGTATCTGGCCCTCTACAGCATGAATTTGCTTTGGAGAATTGAACTTCCAAGAACAGACTTGTTTTTATTCAGATTCAACCTTGGTCCAGGGAGACCGAGTGATTATATTTCAGGAAATCCAGGAAAAAATTGATTGTATAGCTGAAGGAAAAAAAAAATTTTTTTCCCCTCAGAACTCAGAAAAAAAAAATCAGAAAAATTCTCAGAATTCACTGACCTGCAAATAAACCAAAACCCAAGCAAACCATACATATTACAAGTGTCAGTAAGACAGTAACTTTATTCATACTTATTTAAAGTAGTAATTCACTTTAAAAAAAAAAAACAACTTTTGCTGATAATTTACCCCCATGACATCCAAGATATCCATGTCATTCTTTCTTCAGTCAAAAAGAAAAAAAGGTTTTTGATGAAAACATTCCAGGATTTTTCTCCATATAATGCACTTCAGTGGGAACCAAACGGTTCAAGGTCCAAAAGACAGTTTCAGTGCAAACTGCAAACTGTTCAAAGGGCTTTAAACGATTCCAGACGATATATATAAAAAAATTACGAAGTTTAAGTATTATAAGCTCAAATGGTCGTCTTGCTCTGTTCTGTAACATGCGTTCGTGACTCTCCTGTTCGAACTCGTTTATCAAAATGAACAAATCTTTTTTCGTGCCATTTGGTTCATTCAACAAACGAATAACGACAGTTGACTCGGGAAAAGATTTGAAGATTTTGATGACGAGTTCCAATAGGAAAGTCACGAACGTGCATCACAAGAACAGAGCAACGGCGAGCATTTGAGATATGAAACGTACACTTTTTTTTAAATGAGCGATCGTTTTGCTTGATAAGACCCTTATTCATCATCTGGAATCGTTTAAAGCCCTTTGAACAGTTTGCAGTTTGCACTGAAACTGTCTTTTAGACATTGAACCGTTTGGATCCCAATTGAAGTCCATTATATAGAGACAAATCCTGGAATGTTTTCTTCAAAAACCTTTATTTCCTTTCAACTGAAGAAAGAAGAATTACTCCTTCAATTGTATATTATTTCATTTTAATTTTATTATTCCATCCCAAATAGATCAGGGATGATTTCATTGAGTTCATTGATGTGCATTTCTTTCTTTGAACAGCATTTACTGGATACATTAGACCAGTTTTAATCTGAGTGGCAGTTTAATGAAGAAGAAGAGCGAGTGTGACCAGGTGCTGCTGATGTTGGTTACACTAAGCACGGTTTTAATTGGATCAGATCAAATGACGGGCTAAAATAAAAGCCTGGTTTAATTAGCCAGCCTGAGCCAGAGCAGTGCCAGGCTCTCGTGTTTCATTAAAGTGAACCAGAGCCTCGTAAACAGACACATCAGTGCCAGCCTGACCATTAGATTACACCTGGAAAAGAGCACACTCAAGGGTAACATCACACTATTACAATGCTTTCACACATAACATGCAGTAGTTGTTGCCTAGTGTAATGATTAGACTTCAGCGTGAAGCTTTGGCTTCTTTGAAGCTCTGACATATCTAAAATATCTATAGGATACACAATTTTAGAATCCAAATATCCCAGAGGGAAATGTTATTGCTTAGAAGTTAGGCTTTCATATATCAGGAGGAATGTAAAGCTAATCAAAATGTGCATTTATATGTCTGATAGCTCTGATCTACATGCTATAGTAAACTTCTGAAAACTTACAAAAGTTCACTTTCAGTAATAAACATATTTAAAATGCAGATTCTTGTCCAATCAATTACTCTCTAAAATGAGTCCCTACCTGCAATGCCATCTGCCACCAACTAGCGAAGAGAGAGAGAGAGGGGGGGGGCTATCTGACTCATACCTCCAGACTTGGGCATTTGTTATCATGTCAAGAATTTAAGTTGGATACAAAGCACGAAAGTAGCCTACACAAAATGAAAGAGTTATACTGTGAACAATAAATCTAAAACAACTACACCTGAATTGAAAATGTTGACAAATAATCAATTCTATTATGGATTATGTATCAAAATTAAAAGTTTGTTACATAAAGCAAAGCATGAAAGTTGAATGATTAACTTTACATCATTGTTTTCTGTACATCAAAACTAAAATATTTTACGTTTTCACCCTTGAGCGTTGATTATTTTAGTTTTGATGTACAGAAAACAATGATGTAAAGTTAATCATTCAACTTTCATGCTTTGCTTTATGTAACAAACTTTTAATTTTGATACATAATCCATAATAGAATTGATTATTTGTCAACATTTTCAATTCAGGTGTAGTTGTTTTAGATTTATTGTTCACAGTATAACTCTTTCATTTTGTGTAGGCTACTTTCGTGCTTTGTATCCAACTTAAATTCTTGACATGATAACAAATGCCCAAGTCTGGAGGTATGAGTCAGATAGCCCCCCCCCTCTCTCTCTCTCTTCGCTAGTTGGTGGCAGATGGCATTGCAGGTAGGGACTCATTTTAGAGAGTAATTGATTGGACAAGAATCTGCATTTTAAATATGTTTATTACTGAAAGTGAACTTTTGTAAGTTTTCAGAAGTTTACTATAGCATGTAGATCAGAGCTATCAGACATATAAATGCACATTTTGATTAGCTTTACATTCCTCCTGATATATGAAAGCCTAACTTCTAAGCAATAACATTTCCCTCTGGGATATTTGGATTCTAAAATTGTGTATCCTATAGATATTTTAGATATGTCAGAGCTTCAAAGAAGCCAAAGCTTCACGCTGAAGTCTAATCATTACACTAGGCAACAACTACTGCATGTTATGTGTGAAAGCATTGTAATAGTGTGATGTTACCCTTGAGTGTGCTCTTTTCCAGGTGTAATCTAATGGTCAGGCTGGCACTGATGTGTCTGTTTACGAGGCTCTGGTTCACTTTAATGAAACACGAGAGCCTGGCACTGCTCTGGCTCAGGCTGGCTAATTAAACCAGGCTTTTATTTTAGCCCGTCATTTGATCTGATCCAATTAAAACCGTGCTTAGTGTAACCAACATCAGCAGCACCTGGTTCACACTCGCTCTTCTTCTTCATTAAACTGCCACTCAGATTAAAACTGGTCTAATGTATCCAGTAAATGCTGTTCAAAGAAGAAATGCACATCAATGAACTCAATGAAATCATCCCTGATCTATTTGGATGGAATAATAAAATTAAAATGAAATAATATACAATTGAAGGAGTAATTCTTCTTTCTTCAGTTGAAAGGAAATAAAGGTTTTTGAAGAAAACATTCCAGGATTTGTCTCTATATAATGGACTTCAATTGGGATCCAAACGGTTCAATGTCTAAAAGACAGTTTCAGTGCAAACTGCAAACTGTTCAAAGGGCTTTAAACGATTCCAGATGATGAATAAGGGTCTTATCAAGCAAAACGATCGCTCATTTAAAAAAAAGTGTACGTTTCATATCTCAAATGCTCGTCGCTTGCTCTGTTCTTGTGATGCACGTTCGTGACTTTCCTATTGGAACTCGTCATCAAAATCTTCAAATCTTTTCCCGAGTCAAGCTGTTCATTTCGTTTGTTGAATGAACCAAATGGCACGAAAAAAGATTTGTTCATTTTGATAAACGAGTTCGAACAGGAGAGTCACGAACGCATGTTACAGAACAGAGCAAGACGACCATTTGAGCTTATAATACTTAAACTTCGTAATTTTTTTATATATATCGTCTGGAATCGTTTAAAGCCCTTTGAACAGTTTGCAGTTTGCACTGAAACTGTCTTTTGGACCTTGAACCGTTTGGTTCCCACTGAAGTGCATTATATGGAGAAAAATCCTGGAATGTTGTTCATCAAAAACCTTTTTTTCTTTTTGACTGAAGAAAGAATGACATGGATATCTTGGATGTCATGGGGGTAAATTATCAGCAAAAGTTGTTTTTTTTTTTTAAAGTGAATTACTACTTTAAATAAGTATGAATAAAGTTACTGTCTTACTGACACTTGTAATATGTATGGTTTGCTTGGGTTTTGGTTTATTTGCAGGTCAGTGAATTCTGAGAATTTTTCTGATTTTTTTTTTCTGAGTTCTGAGGGAAAAAAAGTTGTTTTTTTTCCTTCAGCTATACAATCAATTTTTCCTGGATTTCCTGAAATATAATCACTCGGTCTCCCTGGACCAAGGTTGAATCTGAATAAAAACAAGTCTGTTCTTGGAAGTTCAATTCTCCAAAGCAAATTCATGCTGTAGAGGGCCAGATACATTGACATTATTGATACAAGCATTCTACTCTGTGTGGATAAACTGTCCTAATCAAATATTTTGCAAGCGTATATGACTATTAATCAGGTCAAGATCTCAACTGTGGAGTTTTGAGAATCAATATATTGTTGTGGATTTGAGTTCTTTTGTTTTTCTCGAATCTTTTTTTTTTTTTTTTTGCTTTTTATTGATAAACATCCTCTATCGTACAAAGAAATCACTCAGTTGAAAGTAATAAAAATGTATCTTTCCCCATGCTGTCCAACTGAAATTGAACTATGGAGTGAGAGCGATGTGTACAGTCTTTCCCCACTAGGCAAACTCATTTGGAAATTTCTATTTCACTGACAGCACAGCTTCCTGACATTTCTCTTCTCAAAACAAATCAATGTTGACATTTTCCGCACGCCCCTGACCGGTAGCCTTAAGACTGGGATGCCTTTGAGTGAAGGAAGATATTTGTATTTCCATACTTCACTCGCACTTTCTTAATCCATACTTTAAAATTCTCCCTTGACTTGTGATTGCTGCTGCTCACAAAGCTTGTGAAGAAACCCACCCTGCTGCGCTGGTCTGAATCTGTTGTTATACAACTTTATGTATCGAAAGTCTAATGCATTTCTATGCAGCTGATACAAAATGAAATCAAATGGAAAAAGACGGATAACAACGACGAGAAAAAGCAGGTGTGAGGAACAGATACTGGTTGAATTTGTGTAGCAGCAGAAAGAAATTAGAGTTCATGTTAGTATATCTCAATGCTAAATAAAATGTTTCCGGGTGTGATGTATGCCCTGTCCCAAATGGCACCCTTAACACTCACGGTCTTCCTTCTGAGTCCGCACTTTTTGTGACATAACGCTGCTTTGACTATCTGGGAAGACGTCTGCTTCGGCAGCCCGTTCTCATCCCAAGACGTCATATAACTAACGCTTTCGTCAACATCTGACATTTTCAGGGTACCCTACCCTTTAACGTCAGTTAGATGATGCTATCTAGTCCTAACCCTACCCCTAGACCTAAACCTACCCACGTCATCTGACTGACGTGCAAAGGTAAAGCGTCAGTTGGATGACGCCCTAAGATCATCATCTAACCTGACGTTAAAGGGTACCCTAAAACGTTGGATGTTGACGTATGGTCAAAGATGTCAGTTAGATGACGTCTTTGGATGAGAATGTGTTTGCTTCGAAGCTCGCATCAGTGCGGCTCTAGCAAAAGTGCGCAAAGGGGACGCTTGTGAGCACCCTTCTGAAACCTAAAATGACCAATCAGACACCCTAAAATCTCATGAGCTTAACGGACACATGCACGTGGCAGCCATTGTAAGTCCACAAGAATGAAAGTGTACAAAGGGCCAAAGTGTGAAATGTTGGGTGATACCACTTGTTTTTCAGTCAGATATAGTACCATTAAGGGAAATGTCCTACTATTAATAGTCCGGTACTGTGTTGCCACTGGCAAGTTTACATGAATTGCTCTTGTACATTAATTTTTATGCTTATGCTTGCATACTTAAAGGGTTAGTTCACCCAAAAACGATAATTCTGTCATTAATAACTCACCCTCATGTCGTTCCAAAGAGCTTTGTTCATCTTCCGAGAGCTGTCTGAACCATCCACAGACTGCAACGTAATTACCACGGTCAAGCCCCAGAAAGGCATCATTAAAATAGTCCAAGTAACTCATGTTCTGCAGTGAGAACCATCTCAATAAAATTGCTATTTGTTCGTTGATATGGTTGAGCCACTGTAGTCACTATTTTAACGATGTCTTACTTTTCTGGCCTGGAAAATGCAACTACCTAGAAAGCCTATGGAGGAGGGATCCAGCTCTCAGATTTGGGCCAAAATGATAATCACGATTATTTTGATCAATATTGAGATCACAATTAATTATAACAATTATTTGTTTTACTAATTTTATTGTCACATAGGCTAATTATAACAGCTTTCACATCCATATTGTGCTACATTCCTGCTAATGTACAACTATGTGCATAAAAATAAAATAGGTCCTCTTATTCACCAAAATTCAGTGCATCTCCTTAAAGAATAAATAAAAATAAAGAAAACAATAAATAAAATGTAGCAAAACTTCAACAGGGCACTATTTTACATTTACATTGTGTAAATATATTTTAGAAAGCAAAATATAAACTTGCATTGTACCTGCTTAATGGATGTGAATAAAACGCGCAAAATATACAATCAATAAAAAAAACCCAAATATTCCATAACAGAATGTAACCAAATGAGAACATGTCAAGGCAGAACTATGCATGGAAGTTTGATTAATGGATGAAATTCAGAGTCATTGTTATTTGACGCTTAAAAAATTTAAAATGTTGTGGTTCAGTGTCTGTGATTAGTTGTGAAATGAATAAATTGAATCTATTTAATCCTCTAAATGAAAGTTTATGTGATTGAATTATTTCTATTTAAGAAGGTTAAGGGGTTAAACAATAATTAAAAACAAGATGTTTGTAGTAGGCCTAGGCCTACTGATTATTGGAGTTTATTAATCGAAATTTCATGCCTCTTATATAGTAATTATATATTACTATGTAGTAACACTTCATGCAATTTACTAATGCCCACACTCGGTCTCTCATGCGCGTTCTCTCTTGCGCGCAGACACAATCGGTATCTCTCGTGCACTGTTGCTCGCACGCAGACACACTTGTTCTCTCACAGCGTGCAGACACAATCGGTATCTCTCGCGCGCTGTCGCTCGCACTCAGACACACTCGTTCTCTCACACGCGCAGACACAATCGGTATACACAATCGGTATCTCTTGCACGCAGACACAATCGGTATCTATTCGCGCACTGCCGCTCGCACGCAGACACACTCGGTCTCTCACACGCACTTTCACTCCGGTCTCTCTACGCACTGCGGTTCATGGAGGCACGTGATCAGACAGTGGTTTAGAGAGCGCTATTGGCTTTGCAAAATAACATATTTTTTTTAAATGGAGCGTTCTGTGAACGGAACGACACATTTTAAATATTGCTTGATCATGCGAATTTGATCGTGGGAAGCCAAAATCCTGATAGTGATTAAAATTCGATTAATCGTGCAGCCTGATCTCAGATTGCATCAAACGTATCTTAATTTGTGTTCCGAAGATGAACGAAAGTCTTACAGGGTTGGAACAACATTCGGGTAATTACTGACAGAATTTTAATTTTTTGGATGAACTAACCGTTTAAATTTTTGGCTGTTTCTCTTGTCAATTCTGCTGATTTTTCAAGATAACGTCATCTAGTTGGCCAACAAATACTGTATAGGGTTTCGTCAAATTAGCAAAAAAATGGATAGATTATTACTTTTTAACTTTTTATACATCAAAGAATCCTAGCACAACTGTTTTCAACATGTAAGAAATGTTTCTTAAGCACCAAATCTGGCTGCTGAATATTCAGCTTTGCCTTCAAAGGAATAAATATTACATTTAAAATGATTTAAATACAACGCGGTTATTTTAATTAATAATAATAATTAACAATATTATGGTATTTTACTTTATTTTTAATCAAATAAATGCAGCCATGGTGAGCATATACTTCTTTAAAAAAACATTTAAAGCAGCGCTCAGTAAGACTGGGAACTTCTTTGTGGTTTTCTCGCAGGTTTCTCTCTGAGCTCCCCCTACAGTTTCGGAGTATATATATATATGAGAAAACTGTCGTAAACTCGTTGTCAACTCCCCCACCCCTCCCTCCCATCTCGTTCAGGCCATGTGCATTTGTTTTTCGAAAGCCGCGAACAAACGGAGCCATGTCCACTGAGGTGTGTATGATTCTCAGAACAATATTATACAAATGTTGAGATAGTATTTTTATAGTGTTAGCAAACGTAATCATTCAACATTATGGTGAAAAACAATATTATAAGAAATATTTCCGCTATTTATTTATTTTTGGTTTAGCCTACAGCTACTTAGATTAAGCATTATCAAAATAAATGTTACGTTACATTCTTCTATCATTTTTCTGGTGATCCGAGTTGTCCATCAAAACAATTGACCAAACAAAGTCATTTCTCATTTACTTATCGTTCTGCTTGTGTATATGTGGGTAAATAAATATAAAAAGTTGCATTATTAGCTAGCAGCTCTTGTGTCGGTTTATTCATTATATGTCAAGCCAGCTCAGTAACATGATACTGTATAACGTTACTAATTCTGAGGCTGACGACAAGGTAAACTAATGCATAATTTGTAGAATTTCATATCGATTTATAGGCGATCTGAGTAACACAAATAAAACCTGATAGAGGAACGGACAAAACACTACAGAAAACAAGCAAGTTTGTTTGCTAATGAAAATGCTAATAGCTAAGTTACAGTCTCTAGCGTACTAGTAAGCCGGTAACAGACAGCAACCATAATAAAAAACAAACAAACAGACAATAGCAAACATCCCGAGGTCACAATTACAAGAAATACAAACATTAAACACATTTTATTATAAAGATACTTAAAAGTGCAACAGCAAGAAGGCCAGATCAGCATCGGTTTTGCAGGCTTCGCTTTCTTTCAGTTCTCTCCATTCTGAAAAAGCCGGTCCAATATTCACTCTAGTCTGACTTCTCGCTCGGTCAGTCTCCCGTTTTCTCTTTCTTTGTTCCTCTGACAAAGACTTCCTAGCTTTCTTCTTCTTTTTTACATCAGCCATCACGAAAACTTGAAGAATTCTATATCTAGCGTTTTCTTATAGCAAGCCGGCTCCTGGATAGATGGGGCGTGTACGCATGCGTGTGCGCGTATAGTGCCGTAAAGCAATTCGTTACCTCGCGAGACCTGAGATCACACGATACTTCCTAACACTGATGTTGCAAGGGTGGTTTTGCGGCTCACAGGCACCAGGGGGTGCGAGACGACCACCATTCAACACGAAATCAGTGATATAAACATTACAATGACTCCAAAGCTGTTCGGTTAAGGTAAAAAAGTTACTTAGTTCTGCTTTAAAAAATAAGGGCCCAAACTACTGAGCGGAACTGTACCCCTAACAACAGTAAAACAGTGACACTTGACTTCGCAAGAAGAGGTCACAACAACAGAGAGTACATTTGAAAGTGATTCAAATGAGGCTCATACTGTGTAGGATTGTCATGTATATGCACGTTCTTCGTTGAGACCTGACTAGGGATGTAGCAATTTTGCCAGGGACACAATTGAGATTTGCCTTAATCTGACAGACCATTTATCTTAAACTGACTCTTAGCATGATAGCAATCTTGCACCATTGTTCATCATCTGCTCTACCTGACTGAATGTTGAACTTTTGCCAGAAATATGAATGCAACGGGTGTAGTGTCCTTCCGCCTCTTGGTGGTTTTGATCTGGTCCTTTTCCTCTTGTTGTTTGTCTCCTTGTTCCTTGCTTTTCTCTCTCATTGATTATTTTGTTGATATTAATCACAGATGTTATTCAAAATGGAAATACCAAAATGTTTGGATGTGGACGGTCCCAAAACATTCTGGAGATTCACAGTGGAGAATATTACACTTTGTGTTGCCTATACAAGTATGTTTGTTTCTAAGTTCAATACGGTTGTTTTATCATCCTGTCATTTTTGTACCAAACCAGAGACTGTTTCTCATGTTTTTTTTTTGCTGAATGTTCCAGGTTAGTACTATTGGAAAGAATACTCAGGAAGTTTAGGTTTCTGCTTTAACACTTTCTGTTTATGGCTGTAAGCAGGGTTTGAAATTAACATTCGCCTGCAACCAGCCAAATGCGGGTAAAAATCTACTGTAGCAAGGAACACTGTCAAATCACTCGCCAATTTGGCGTGTTACATGTTTACTCACTTTGCTGGGGAAGTTTGTGAAAGCCAATCCATGCAGATTTAACACCAATACTCAACTCGTGAGTTGTCATGATAAATTAAATACAGCGTATTGCACAGAATCTGCAAATATGGCTTACTTGAACATGCATGTCACTTCCAGTGTTGGGTGTAACTAATTACTAATTAGTTACTGTAATTTAATTACTTTTCATTGAAAATGTAAAGTAAGGGATTACTCTTTATTTATCTGTAATTTTATTAGTTACTTCTGATGTAATTGAGGTAAATACTGTGTATAGATCATATCCGATCTCACAGCGATTCGTATGCATTTTATGAGGTGTCTAAATTGTACGACCGCACTTCGTACAAATTCGTATGAATTTATTGTAAAATAAGTATGAAAAAAGTGTGAAATGTCATGAGATCAGACATAAAACAATAGTGGGTTTTACATCAAAATATGCTACATCAAAGTATGTCTGATGTTAAAAAGTATGTTTTTATAATGTAACCTTCTCCACCTTGGTCAGTTTAAGGATAATTCATGCAATTTTATAGTATTTATTCGAAATAATTAAAACAGATTCATGTCTATCCTTGTATTATTCAGCTGGTTGAGATTGATATGGAATTTTGAAAGTAATTAGTAATTAAAAGTAGCTAATTACATACTTTTTAAAGAAAGTAATTAGTACAGTAATCTAGTGACACTGTTGAAGAGGTAATTAGTAACACGTAGTTAATTACTTTTTTAGAGTAACTTACCCAACACTGGTCATTACACAACAAATAATGGTGTACTTTTTCATTTGCATTGAAGCAATAGCGAAGATAAAAAAGCATTTGGTTGACAGAAAAGACATCTTTTTTTTCCATCATCCTACATTTTATTGGATGTTCTTTGTACTGTATTGTACGGAAGCCCTGAACCGCAACCTAAAAAAAAAAAAAAAAGTCAGTAAAAAAAAGAGAATAAAGTCGAAACATTGTGCATTCATAACAGTGCCGCGTCCACTGGCTTAGCGCGCGGCGTGTGAAGTCGAACTGCCATGGATAAACACAAAATAGTAGCTTTTTACTTTTATCTGGGCTTTCAACAAAATTCTACACACGTCACACGTACTAGTGGCAGTGTTTCTGAGGTGTTTTCATGCTCTATCTAGTCAACACTATCTGGGTCGAGAACACAACAGTAACCATTCGGTCTCCCTCTTCACCGTAATTATGTTTTTTTTTTTAAGATTGTGGTTTCAGGCTTCCGTTAGTATTGAACAGGATTTTGTTTGAATAAGAAATTAATGTATAAAATCTCTCTATGGCCGTTCATATATATATAGCTATGGCCGGTAACTTAAAAATGTAGTAGCCAAATTAGTCGGTGAGTGAAAAAGTTCAACTCACCGACGATGAATAAGTATTTGAAAAACACACTGAGACAATGTACCTTGGCAAATTTTATTATCAAGCTAAATTAGCCATTTGGAAGACCTGAGAGGAAAAAAAAAAAAAAAAAACGAAAGTGCACTGCAAATTGTTACTGCTTTGGTTGAATCAAGAATAGAGTGGAACGCAAATTTGATAAAATCACAAAGAATTAGTTCAATTTGAGTTTAAATGTTGTGTGAATGGCTTTTCATTGTCAATATGTGAAGATGGGACTAGTGCCTTAATGATGTCTGTTGGTCAATTATTTTTTTTAATGATTTTAAGAATTGATTTGTAGCATTGCACGGATAGAATATGTTGTATTTTAGTGGTTTCTCTCCATCTCCCCCTCCATCAGTGGTTGAGTTGATGATCAGGCACAGAGCAGATGCTCCCTGCCCAAGTGGCTATCTCCTTTGACTACCCATCAGGGCTGCCGAAATGGGAAGCGCAGCCTCCGTGTGTGAAGAGCTCTGAGAATAATGCAGTCATTACCATTCCTGCCTGACCTGCCTCAGTCACAAACCCTTATGTGCTCCTGTATCAGGAACAGAGAGCACCAATCACACTGGGCGCCACACGTCCAAAGACCCCGGCCGCCATTGAACAGTTTCAGAGGGCAGCCTGTAAATTCACTGAAGAGAGGTAGCAGAAAATAGAGATGCAGTGGAACGAGTACATGGAGCTTTTGTAGCGTGTTCATTCTTTGTGTTTGATTAGAGAGGGTCAGGAGGAGAAGACTAATAAATGGAAGATTTACAGAGCAGATTGTAGAGTTCATTCGCCAGTTGTTTTGTGGAAAGTGTGGTCTATTTTGTTGGAAAGTTGTTTTCTTTTTCTTTTTTTTTTTAGCCCTTGGCTGAGCATCGACATGATCTGGCTGTCTGGCCTGATAGAGCTGATCTAACAGAGATGGAAATATCTCCCTGCTTTCTGCATTTGTGTGTGCCCTGATTAATACAAGGTAGGGATATCAAATGTGTTGGGACTCTGGCTGAAAAAAAAACGAATTCAAGGTTGACTCACTTTATCACGTATGTCCTTAAAGGAAGAGTTCACCCCAGAAAAAAGGCTGAAAAGTTTGACAATTCTATCTTATTGTGCTCACTGATTTTATTGGATCAAAGTAACAGTAACATTGAGATAAACTATCATAATTTTAATTAACTTTTATAATATTGTGTTATAAAGTCATAATGATCTTTTCAATCATCCTCCTCCTTTTTGTTGAAAATGTTGAAAACAGTTGGACAGCTTAAAAATTTGTGGAAATGCATTTTTTTTTCTGTATTCTTTTTCAGTTCTTTTTTGTACTTAAACTTGAAGCAGTGATAACTTAATTGGAAAAAGATGAAAGCTACATAATAATTATTGTAATTGAATTAGGTCATTTTTATTCTACTGCATTTTTTTAATAAAAGAGACTGCGCATGAGCATATTATATTGTTAGTATATTTAGAATCAAGCCCTACTATCCATTTGTGCGTATACTATTCATTATGCTCATCCTTTCCAGTCATTTCACAGTTTATGGTCAAATGAAACATGTCACCTGCCTGGCAACAGAAAGGCAGAATCAGTCAGATGGAAAATCAGAGGACTGTGTTCCAGTGATAGGCATTATATGGTGATTCTTTTCACTTTTTAAACATGCTGATGGATGTCTTTTCAATAGAGGACAAGCAGTCACTTTTCGGATAAAAAAATTGTAATGAAACTCCATGACAAATGTGAGCATTCTGCTTTCATTATGGCACTTTCTGTTCCAGATAACAAGAACAGAACATCTTATCTTCCCTTAAAATCATCTCGTATCCAACCTAAAGCTGCTCTCAGCCCAGTGGGAAACTTTAATGCTCAGAACGTAGCACAAGTATAAAACGTCTGTTACAATCTCTGAAGACAACCACAAGTAGTGTACTTAATCACTTAGGGTATGTTTACATGATAACTTTTATATGTGTTTTAAACAAGCGGCAACATTCTTAATCGGAAAGCTGAAGCCTACCTGGAAGTGCGATAAACTGCAATACATTGAAAATCCGCTAGAGGCCGGGTCCCAAAAGGGAGCAAATGTCCATAGACGTCATGTTAAAATCTGTTTTCACAGCATAAATTCATATGTTTACAGTTTGGTCCCATGGACTTTTATTGTAATCTTCAATATGTTCTGCGTGCCTGACAACTGTGAGGGGGGTGAATTTCTTTCTAACTCGTTAGTTTAGATCATACTTAGATATAAAATGTATGACAAATAAGGGCGGTTAACTTTGATTGACAGCTGATAACGGGCTGCGCCGAGTGAATTTGACATCTCGGCCATGATCTGACACAACACATCATACCACCTCTGTAACCTTTCTGAAACTTTTGCATTTTATTTTCCAAGATTTTCCAGTATGGCGCCGCCCACACCCCCCATAAACAGCTTCAAACCCATTCTTCAGAGAGTCTATGGGTGACCGTCACAGACGCTTTGTCCATATTTTTTTACAGTCTATGGTTTTAAACCGCTAATAACACATTATTTGCTGTTTGATAACATAGTCAAGCCAAAGGCCAATCATATCAATTACCGTTATCTGTCCGACATTGTAGAGAGTGATATACAAAATGCATTACCATTTTGATAGATCCACTTGTATAATGTAATCTTCTTTTTCTTCTTCTCAATCAGTTTCTGGTTCATAAGGCCAAATTTAAACTATTATTTCCATTTGTGTAGCATTTACTACAGTTGACAGAGTGGATCAGGTCCAAGCTGGTGTGACTGAGTGGAAATGGGGACTCATTTTTGCATATTCATTTAGCGTACACAAGATAAGACAATGGTGTAGTTACATTAAAGTCATGAAGATATAAAGAAATTGGTAACACTTTAGTTTAGGGTCCAAATCTCACTATTAAGTTGCTTATTAGCATGCATACTTGGATTTTGGCTGTTTATTAGTAGTTATAAAGCACATATTAATTCCTTATTTTGCATGATCATATTCTACATCCCTAATCCTACCCAATATCTAAACGACTACCTTAATAACAATTAGTAAGCAGTAATTAGGAGTTTGAGGCAAACCGTTGTTAGTAGTAGTTAATGCTGAGAGCTGACCTAATCTAAAATGCAACCAAAACTTTAAATATGCCTTTTTGATTATCAAAAATGAGTTTTTAAGGGTTTGGGTTTGTTAAAATTATTGTCTGCTGGGGGACTTTGAATGAAGTCTTTTAGCTCATCGCTGTCTAGTTGAAACAAGTGAGATATTAAAAAGATATCATTTGTAGTTTCTCTTGTTATAATAATAATGCTTGTTGTCCTTTAGATGAAAGACTTTGGTTTGGTTGGTATGAGAGCAGTTTTTTGAAGTAGTCTGGGATACGGTTCATGTTAAAGATCTGGTATGAAAGCAATTTGTCCTAGCTTTTGGAAGTAAACCACAATTGATGACATATAATTTGCTTTCCAGTATAATGCTTTTCTCAAAGCTGCCTGTCTCTGAATAAATTGCCTTTGGAGAGCTCTCCGAAAATACTTCTATAACACTGAAACATCCGTCGAATACACTATTTAAGAAAAATGGTTCTAAACAGTACCAAATTCGAGGATTATTGGCTTGTAACAAAAGCAGAACCCTTTGGTGCTAAGTATAACCATTTTGATAAGGTTCCATAAAATAAAATGCTTTTGAAAGTGCCATATAGGACCTTAATGGTGTCATAATAAGCTTTTCAACAATATGTATTTTCATTATAGTATATTAGTATCTTCATATTATTAATATTACTATTAATACTATTATTTTTATATATTATTTATTAATATTGTTATTTTAGTCCCCTAACTGCCTGGACTTATATCTCTAGCTGGTTTGTTTAGGCATAAGATAAAAGAATAAAAAAATATGGATCAAAAATTCCATATCTCTGTTGCTAACTTTGTTGAGAAGAGTATATATTATTATATTATATAAACAGAGCTGCTCACACTTACATGTTCAGTTAAACTAAAAAGAGAAAAGGACATCTTCATCAATAATACCTTGTCTGAACATTATGGTATTTTGTGGAGTTCCCTCAGATAAATTTTAGGACCTCTGCTTTTATTCTATATACTGTATTTTACCTCTCGGACGTATCATCAGGAGACATCAAGGGAAAGCAGTTCAAACCAAGCGCTTCTTGATGACATGATGATTACGTAACTGCAGATCGTCTGTCCATCATCAGTATAGAAGCCCGCCCTGGCAATTTGATTGGCCCGACGATTTTCTTACTAATCGTAATTACTCCTCAATGGAACGAGTCCAGACCAAACTTCCCGGCCAAAATATGTGTAGGCGGAGTTCGGGCTAGGGCTCACATCCAGGCTAGGGTTTCACAATTGTGGGATCCGAATTTGTAGTGGAATGGGTTGTTGAGACCTGTATTTGTATACAGGAAGTAGTTTGAATGGATGATCTGGAGGAGGGCACACCTTTATGGGGACACCACATTACTTATATTTTATAACTTCCTTCAGCTTTTCATTATGGCTGGGAGAATGAGACCATTTTACCAGGTGCACTGGGGCTATACCAAAGTACCACATTACTGCGGTTCAGACCTAGAATCAGAAATTAGATTCAGACTAAGCATTCTAACCAAGTGTGAAAACAGCTAGAAACTATGTATAAGACATCCAACATTGAATTTATTTTTGTCTGCCTTACAGAGGCTTTGAAAGAAAGATCTTTCACTATTTGATACATATCGCTCTGTCTCTCATTATGTCCTCGTTTCAATCCCCACTTCACTGAAGTCTTTCCCTAGTTTGTCTTCATTGTCTTTTAGAAATGAGTGAACCATTCATGGTAAATTGATGAAGACGTTTGAGGAGGAGGAAAAGGCTTACTTGAGTATTCATTTGAGCTTGATTTGATTGTTCCCTAATTTCACAGAGACAGAGGAGGGATTCTTCTACAACGCGAGCGAATTTGATTTCCTACGATAAAACGGCAGTTAAAGTGATTAAAGTCATATTACAGACTCCGGAGGGAAAAACTGGAGTGTTGGATGAATTACTCGGGTGACTTGAGCAGAGCTCTGACTACATTAGAAATCCATTTGCGTATTTTGGTATAAAAATCTTCATGTGGGTCAGATGTTACACTATGAATTCATTACATAGCATCACAGTGTATACAGCAGTGGATGCTGTTTGATTAGAATGCATAAAGAAAGGCTGCATATTAGCATGTTCAGCCCAAGAGGTTGATTAGCATGGTTACCATGGTCCAGTTCACCCCTCTGGTAGATGTTGTAACACCATCTGCTTGCAAATAAATTAAAATAAAGATAAATTCCAATGAGGGCTATACAGAAGTAGTTGCAGATGTGGACACATTTTACTGCTAGCAACTATTATATATAATAATATATTATATTATATTATATTATATTATATTATATTATATTATATTATATTATATTATATTATATTATATTATATTATATTATATTATATTATATTATATTATATTATATTATATTATATTATATTATATTATATTATATTATATTATATTAGATCTTTTAACTGCCATTAGCTTAATATAATATTTCTGGTATGCTTTTCTTTTACCAGGTTGAAGATCTTTATACAGTTCATTGGATTTGGCTGCACTATTTTGAAGGCTGTGGGATGATTTTATTCGTATTACTATATTTTCATAAGTGTCTTTATCACTTTCAGATCACACTCTCAGAGGTGAATGGATTAGATCAAGCTGTAAGAGCAATTCTATCCAGCCACACATTAAATTGAAATGTGGTAAGATGTAAAACTAGTGTAGTTTACCCAGAAACCAGATTTTGTTTTCACCAAAACTTGTGATTCTCTGGTCATATCTAGGTATTTTATGTTGCAAAGCAAGGTCACAGTCTGCCACATTAATGTACAGTAGTAGGCAAGACAAGGTAAGTTTATTTATATATCAAATTTATGCATTGAAGAAATTAAAATAATCAAAACAATTAAGAATAATTAAAAATTTAGAATAAAAATAAAATAAAGAACAGTACAAACAGTCAGACGAACAGTGGTGCTCATTCAGTAAATGCAAAGCTAAACATATGTGATTTTAATGTGACTACTGTAGGAGCATATCTGATCTCCTCTGGAAATTCTGCTGCGGCTGGCATATAGCTAAAAGCAGACTCTTCATGCCTAGAGTGAACCCTTGGTATTTCTAGCTGATGTGATCCTAATGATTTGAGTGATCTGTTAGGTTTATATTCAGTGAGCATATCTGCAATGTATTGAGGTCCTAGCCCATTGAATGATGTATATACCAGTAATAATACTTTAAAATCAATCCTAAATGCAACTGGGAGCCAGTGTAAAGACCTGAGGACTGGTGTGATATGTTCATATTTTCTGGTCCTGCTCAGAATCCTGGCAGCAGTGTTCTGCATGAGCTGCAACTGTCTTATGGTCTTTTTGGGAAGGCCAGTGAGGAGGTCATTACCTTGCTGGTGATGAAAGCATGCACAACTTTCTCTAAGTCTTGATTAAACAAAGCATCTAATTCTTGCAATATTTTTCAGGTGATAGTATGCTGATTTAGTTATTGCTTTGACATGACTACTGAAACTAAGGTCTGACTCTAGAGACACACCAAGATTCCTGACTTGATTTTTAGTTAGACCCCTAATGTCAAGGTTTGCATTCACCTTGCGAACTTCATCTTTGTTTCCAAATGCAATGACTTCAGTTTTGTCTTTGTTTAACTGAAGAAAGTTTTGGCACATCCAACTGTATACTTCATCAATGCATTGGCCAAGGGAGTCAATGGGGCTGTAGTTTTCAGACGATAGGGCTAGAGCCGTGTGTCATCTGCATTATTCTTATTATTTGGCTCATTTGGGAGCATACAGGTTGAACAGGAATGGCGCAAGAATTAACCTTGAGGGACTCCGCAAGTCATGGATGTCCACTCAGGCTTATGGTCTCCTATACTCACATAATAACCTCTCCCTACCAGGTATGACCTGAGTTGTTTTAGGACTATCCCAGAAAGGCCCACCCAGTTTTCCAGCCTGTCAAGAAGTACAGTCAGAGCCTTCGCAAGGGCTGTGAGAATTGTGCAAATGCACAGGGCTTCACGCCACAAGGGGACCTCGCAATCCAGCCGGGTCCCCAAATAATGAGGAAATATCATTTAAATTTTCAAAGTATCCATTCAAGCTTAAGAATTTGTTCAGCTGATTGAATACAACTTTTTCAAGGATCTTGCCTATGAATGGAAGATTTGAGATTGGTCTATGCTTGCAGACAGATGTCATGAAATGGCTTATGTATGACACGCCAATTTGTATTTCCATTTTTGGCGTCCTATAAACACGCATAATCGAATTTCAGCGTATTTATGAACGTCTTTGACTTAACGTTATATTACTGTATATATAAATATATGACCTACCCCAACCCCGTCCCTAAACCTACCCGTCACTGGGGTTAATACCATTTATGAGTCTTTCCCTACCATCCTAGGAAAAAAATATCGCTCCCTAGATGTAGATCTACATTTTGTTTTGCTCTGACATTTAACAGCGTGTACATACACGCGGAATCACTCAGACATTTAACGGCGTTGAGCATACACGCAGATAGCTCAAAATGCGTATGGATAGTATGCCACTTGACTTGAAAGTGGCGTGTATGTTTACACAAAAGTCATGATGTCATGTTGATGCTTGAGATGGTTTATCCAGATTGCTCTTTTTCAGGAGGGGCTTGACAACTGCAGTTTTCAGGGAATTTGGAAAACTTGTGAGGTATTGGCCACTAGGAGATCTTCTAAGCTGTTTAACACACTTTTGAACAAAGATGTGGGAAGTGTGTCAAGGGTGCAGGTTGATGTTTTAAGGTGCTGTACGGTTTATTCCAAAATGTTTCAGACATGGTAACTTCTTTCTCAGGTTGTGGTCTAATCTGTCTGACCCCAGAGCAACTCAAGGATGGTGAAAGGCTGATCACATTTCTGATATTATTGATTTTCTCAGAGAAGAAAGAAGCAACCTCCCTGCACATGGTGTTTGAGAGCATTTCTATGGGAATCTGGCTTGGGGGTTTGTCAGTCTCTCTACAGTAGCAAAAAGAGTGTGTGTGTTGTTTAAGTTGCTATTTATAATATTTGAGAAAAATGACTGTCTAGCTTTGTCAGTGTTCAATATTAAAAGCATGGATGCTGTCTTTGTAGATGTTACACTGGACTACAAGTTTTGCCTTCCGTCACAACATGCGCTCTGCTCTTGTCTTTTCATATTTTGCTCTGCTGTTGAGTTTCTCCAAAGTTTTTGTCTACCACTGTTCTTCCTGACTTCGACTGTGATATCATCAATTACACTTATAACTTTTAAGTTAAAATAATCAAGGAGAAAATCAACAGTCAGCAGATATGCTTGGTTTTGAATATAGCCTTCACAAATAGCACACTAGTGTTCTCATTCAAGCATCTCTTCTTGACTGACACAGATCTAGCTTGCATGGCAGGAGAGATCAATATATCAGAGAAAATACAGAAATGATCAGACAGCACTACATCCTTAATAACAATCGATGAGATGTTTAGACCCTTACTGATAAGTAAAAATAGAGTGTGTCCATGACTGTGTGTGGGACCATGTACATGCTGAGTCATTAATAATATAAAACACATTTTAACACCATGAGTCTATATTCAGTCTAAATAATTAAGCGACAATAATTATTTCTAAATTTCTAAATAAGCAAATTCCATTAGGAAAGACTTATATGCGTTCTTACCAGATTCAGTGCATCTTGAATTTATATTTTTTGTCTGATCTGGCAGCTTTGAGTATGGCCTTCTCATTCATAATGTGTCTGTAGAATTCTTGGCAGGTGTAGCTGTGGTTCACTTTCACAAGGAGTTCACTTTTTTGAGGTCCACAGTTACGCGGTTCCTTGTGTCTGTCCACGAAGCAGTCATCAGAGAAAACACCCTCTCTACGAACGTGTTAGTGACCGTAATGCTCAAAGCCAAAGATACCAGAGCTGTTATGGTTGAGGCCCGGAGGTGCTTCAACAGAGCTGTCCACTTAGATGCAACAGGATTCGATCGTTGTTGCGATTTCCTTTGCGTGTGGCAAAAGAACACAGAATTCATCATAATGTACAACTGGTTCATGTCCAGTTTAAAGCTAATCTTTAATCCTTCAGCTGCTCCACGGAGGTCTTGGAAGCTAAATTCCCTCTTGATAGCCAGGCATGAGATGTGCTTTAGTTAGTTGCCATCAGTGAAATCAAACCACTTGTTTAGGTAAGCAAGTGCTCATTTGATAGAACATAAGAAAGTCCTGTTCTATAACAGCAACCTGTGCGATGGGAAACTGCTCCAGGAGAGTCTTGTCTCTGAATCCAAAGAATTGATCCTTTTCTCTTTGTGCTAGTTTCAACTTGAGATTGGTCATGAACTCAAAGTTCACACACAGTTGTCTCATCTTCCTCAACTTTAAGCACTGCATCAAAAAAAAAAAAAACTTTAAGGCTATTTTGCAAAACAACAAGTATGACTGGAGTTCACAGGGCACGTCTTCTCCATCCTCACAATTTGCGAGTAATTTCCTGATGTGCTGATGGACAGAGCACTTCTCCAAGAGATAAAAAAGGAGCATAAACTCAACCACTGTGTCGGCACATTCTTGTAAATAGCCTTGTACTGCTCGTCCACAAATCCAAACTCTTCCTTTAATTCTTGCACACGTTTAGCTGAAAGACGAAAAGTGGTTGTAAACTTTTTTATACACTGAGTTATGCACTCCGTAATTGACGCTGGCGTTATCAGCCGAGTATGCAGAGATCCGCTCTAACAGGTTACTCTCCTCAAGCCTTGAAACGACCTGGTTGAAATTCGCATCAGAGTTTTTGTCGCAATCATCATAAAAGTCCAACAGTTTGTTCTGCACTCGGGTGTGTAATACATTGATGTTTGTTCGTTCTAGGTCGAACAAACAGTTTGTTCTAGGTCGGGTTTGTAATATATTGATGCTAACGGGAATAACTTAGTTGTTCCGTGGTTGATGCATCAGACACAATGGAGAGATGTGGAAGAGAATCCGGTCTATCTGCAGTCATTGGTGTATTTAACTGTTTCAAGCATGTTTCTAAAGATGCTGGTGCAAGCACACCTGTAACAATGGATGCACTCTCGTTCTTCCACAAGCCAGCTATATCTGAATCGGGGAAAATGACTGGTGCTAGTTTAGTAGTACAGTCGCCGGACCTATACGATAAACCATGCTGCACATTATGGTACACACTTGTCACTTCAGCTGCTGTGGTTTTATTTTGGTTGCTATCATTCAGTAATAAAAAAAAAAAAACTTGTCATGCTAGCATTAGCATTTCGTTTGTTGTGACTTTCCCCATCTCCGTACCTCCTTACATCCCCCTCACCTCCATGTGTGATGGTGAAACTTCGGTAGCATAGACTACAGTCTCCTTTTTCACCTGTAACTGGTTTTAACCATGTATATTTTTTTTTTTTCTCATATTCCTTTTTATACAAACAAAGACGCTTTTTCTTCTCAGGAGCTCCGGATATTTTCTGTTGCCTTTTTTTTGTGTGTTTTTTTTTTGTTTTGTTTTTCAGTGTTTGTTTTCCCACTCTGGGGTGCATTTTTCGAAAGCATCGTTAGCCAACTATGGTCGCAAGTTCCATCATTATCTGCATAGTTTAACGAGTCGATGTTTCCCAAAACCATCGTTCCAACGGACATTCGCAAACAGCATCGCAAAGTTGGGTGGTTTGAACGACAGCTCTCGAGCTGTGGTTAGAGGCATCGTTTCTATATTGCATGACATTTGGAGGTAATAAATCCTTATCTTGAGCGAAATAAGCAAGCTGAAATTCAGTACAATCTGTGCCTTTTATTTAGAATACACACAAATGTAATTTACATCTTTTAGTTTGTCTTGGAGGAGTGCGCATGTGCGAACTCGCTCTATATGTAAGAACTAGCCAAATATTGAGTCTGGTAATAAAGCAAAACAACTGAGAACAATTAGAAATAGTCCTCAGATGACATGTCTGTAATTTATATAAAACAAATCTAGCATTAATTGGATCTCAAACAGTTTCATTAAAGTAGTTATTACTCCACCACGTGCGAAAACCAACGTGGTTGAACGAGTACTTTGCGACAGTGGGTTTCTGGAAACAGTCGTGACGAGCTAGTTGATTTTTCCAGTGATGCATCGGTACTATGGTAGTGAAGCAGTGAACTACATCGATTGTATGGGAAACGCACCCTGGTTAGAACCAATAATGACGTCTGCGCCACGCATGTTCAGTGTTTTCTTATGAACATTTTTTTTAATTAATTTAAAGGATGATGAAATAAAATAAAAGCAGATGAAAATAAAATGTGGGGCTTCGAATTCTCGGGGCTGTCATCCAAAATGCGGGACAGGTGATCACCATAGTCAAACTGTGAGGAAATTGTTGATAGCGGTTCTGTAAAGTCCTCAGCAAAGGCTGGAGAGTACTTTGGAGGCCTGCAAATAATGATAAGTAAAAGACGTAGGACACCTTTTAACACAATACCCAGATATTCGAAAGACGGGTAAGTCCCAAATGATATTTGTCCCAAGCTTACATTCATAGACATCTTTATAAAGCCCCTTAATCACTCATAGTATTCAACTGATGTGCAGTCACGTGTGCTTAAATTTAAGCAACTTAAAATGTGTTTTATCGTATTTATAATTACTATTTTGGGGCTTTTGGTTTATAAAAACCTTAAACCCAACCCTATAACGTAACCCTCAAAATAAACTAATACGTGAATAGCACTGATGTTTAGAAGCACCTAACCCTGGTTGTAAAACTAAAGCTTTATAAAGACAAAAACTATAACATTGTCCCTCAAATCTTATTGAAATTTACATGAGATGGACTATTTCCAGAATATAAAATTACTTGTTTGTATAACATTTTGGTCATACCCTATACTACAAAGTTTTAAAGAGATAGCTCACCCCAAAAAAAAAAAAAACCTTTCTGTCATCATTTACTCAACCTCATGTCCTTCCAAATCTGTATACAACTGACTTTCTTCATGCGGATACACACACACACTCAAAAAATCAAAATACCTCCTTCTCTGTTCCACAGATGAAAGAAAGTTATGCAATGAATGATACATTGTTTTATGTTAGTGTTACTTGACCTTTCCTTGAATATAAATAATTACTATATAAATTGGCAGTGCAGCCCTTGATGCTATCGTAGTCGTCCTTTGTGTCTCCAGAGCTTTGAGAAGTTGAGTCGCCCTGCTCTTTGCCATCCTTTGGCCTCTATATGAGATTTACTATTTCCAGATTATAAAATTACTCATTTATATAACATTTTGGTCATACCCTATACTACAAAGTGCTACATCCTTAATAACAATCGATGAGATGTTTAAACCTGCACTGATAAGTAAATATAGAGTGTATCCATGACTGTGTGTGGGACCACGTACATGCTGAGTCAGATCAAAAGTTTCTAAAACAGTTCTGATTTATTTTGCCATATTGTTTTCTGTGTGAATGTTATGTGAATGTTAAAATCTCCAGCAATGTGAAAACAGTCAAACTCTGAGGAAATTGTTGATAGCAGTTCTGTAAAGCCCTCAGCAAAGGCTGGATAGGCTTTATCTCAATTTCTTTTCCGCTGAGGACTTTTACGCCAGACCGGTTAAACTTTAGCATAATTGCCCTAGGGGAGAACTTGATCCTCTGGGGAGGCCAAGTAGAATGGAAGACCTCACGTGAAGATTGGAAGCGATTAAGTGCGTGTCTGGCTGTGAGGAACGACCCTTATGAGAGGTTACTGTGTAGGTGAGTGATGGGGTCAGGCCTGTTCCACTCCGACTCTGCCAGCTTCTGAATGCCTGCTTGGGGGGCTGGTAACAGGGTCAGCATGTTGGTGGGAAGTGGGCCGGCTGCTTTTGGATCTTGTTCAAGTCTGTAGTGCCTGCTTAGGAGAGGTAGGCCTTCAGCCAATATTTCGAGGACATATCGGCTGAGCAGGTTTTTTTAAATCAAAATCAGCGTTTTTTTGTATTGTAAAGTGCTGCGTTTCGAGTGGTGCTCTAAGGGGAGCAAAAATGCTTTGGAATAACCTTACTTTTACCGTCCTGCCTGTGCAGGCGTTTAGTCTATAGCTTCGTGTAGGTGGTTAAGTTGTTATGAAAGGCCAACGTCATTCCAAAAATCGTTCAGTCAACTCGCTGCCCTCAAAGTGGGTGGTTAAGCCAATACAAAGAGACAGGCTTATTTCGGAAATATTTGCAGCTCTGAACTGTTTATAGCCGAGCTGTGTGTTGGTGCAGCTGGTGTATAGAGTGGTCCGGAGAGCATCTAACTGTGTTAGAGAGCAGATGATGATTTTTAAGTGCATCTGTGGCACTGCTGACCTGGAGGAGAGATGTTGAGAGAGATGAGCGCTGGCTTTTAACACTCTCAGGTGGGGTTGAGCTTGGCGTGGGCAATGGTGATGTGGGGTCCATGTGTGGGTGAGTGAAGGGCTGCCAAGCCCCAGCTGGTAAGTGTGCACTCAACGGTTGGAGGGAAACATGAGGAAATGAGAAACAAAGTGTGATGGTGAAATAAATTTGGTATGCTGAACATTTGGAAGTCTTAGAAAGGGATAGTTCACTTTGAAATTAATGTTTGATGTGTTTTAGCTTACCTCAAGGGCATCCAAGATGTAGGTGTCTTTGTTTCCACAGTATTTTCAATTTTGATATTTTTTGGTCAAACCGTTGGTGTCTATCAGTCATGTAATGCAGGTTTAGGGGGTCCACCCTTGGTTCAACTCAAAGAGCATGCACAGAGAAGTTAAAATTAAACATGATTTAATGACTCGTAAATGTAAGTACACATTGATGGCCTAAGACACAAACAAGAAGTTTGAGTGAGAAAACAAACAGTATTGATATCGTTTTTTACCTCTTGTAATCACAGCCACGTCCAACTGATCTGAAGGCACGGGCGCTTCAGTTTGTGCATGTGCCGGAAGTGATCTCTTGTGCGTGTACGTCACTCATTGTTTACACAGAGATTTTGAAAGTTTTACCTTTCACTGTTAAGATCTAAGCATATTTAGATAAACAAGAAATTGCAATGGAAGATGATTTCGATATATCTAAATATGTTTAGTGAAAGGTAAAACTTCCGAAATCTCCGTGAAAACAATAAGTGACGTAAACACGCAAGCAATCACTTCCGCCGCATGGCGCGCCCGTGCTGTCAGTTCAGTTGGAAATGGCTGTGATTGCACGAGATCTTGGGGTAATGTTGGATTCTTCCCTAAAGTTTGAAAAACACATAAACTCAGTGGTGAAATCTGCTTTCTTTCACTTAAGACTTGTGGCAAAGGTGAAGCCGTTTTTAACTAAAAAAGACCTTGAGATGTTGATCCATGCTTTTGTGTTTTCAAGACTGGATTATTGTAATTCATTATACACTGGAGTCTCCCAAGCATCTTTACGTCGGCTGCAAGCAGTACAAAATGCTGCAAACAGACTATTGACAGGGACCCGGAAGCATGATCATATCTCTCCTGTTCTGGCCTCCTTGGGCTGGTTGACCATTCAACATCGAGTTGATTTTAAAATGCTAGTATATGCCTATAAGTGCGTAAATGGACTAGCTCCATCATATCTTGCTGAACTTCTTGAGGTCCATAATCCCTCAAGATCATTAAGATCTGCTGAGAAAGGAATTATGCTGTATGTACCATGCACAAAATACAAGCAACGGGGTGATAGGGCTTTTGCTGTAGCTGCCCAAAGCTATGGAATACGCTTCCATTTTCCATTAGGTCGGCTCCGACTATAGACGCTTTTAAAAGTCTTTTGAAATTTGATATACTCCATATGTCCTCTTCAGGTGTAGAGGGATGAGCTCTTGTGCATTATGTTTTATTATGTGTTTTGTGTGGTGTTGTTCTGTGCTTTATTCTGTATTTCTTGACTTTATTTTAATTCATATTTTAGAATTTTTGTACAGCACTTTGGTACTACTAACTGTTGTTGAAATAGTGCTATATAAATAAAGAAAGAAAGTAAAGAGGTAAAAACAATATAAATACCGTTCGTTTTCTCACACAAACCGGTCGTTTCGTGTCTTAGGCCATCAATGTGTACTTACATTTACGAGTCATTAAATCATGTTTAATTTGAACTTCTCTGTGCATGCTCTTAAGAGGTGAACCAAGGGTGGACCCCTAAATCTGCATTATATGACTGATAGACAACAACGGTTTAACCGAAAAATATCAAAATTAAAAATACTGTGGAAACAAAGACACCTACATCTTGGATGCCCTTGAGGTAAGCTAATAAATAATTTAATCTCAAAGTGAACTATCCCTTTAAAGCAAATTAATGAATCCACTATTTTTGCTGTAATTGTGAGATGTTTGGTACTTACAAGGCAGAAGTGGATTGATATTATTCAAACTTTGATTTAATTCGGATTCATTTTGTCATTATTTATTTACTCACTGTCATATCATAAAATTTTGTTCTGAAAGTTATGCAAATTCCCAACGTAATTTAATTTCAACCACAAAATATTTAAATTGTTCTTTTGAGTGCGATTTTTTTTCAATTAATCGTTTGATCCAGTTCACAAAACCTGTCACGAAAAGGGCTTTTTGGCATCTTTTCGTTATAAACTGAAACTCAACCTGTTTGAATTGGAATTGTCACTGCTTTTTATCCCTGAATCTCTGACCTCTGTTTCTGTTCTTCTTGGCTACCTACTCTTTTTCACAACCCATTGAACTGTTTCACTCTGTTAACTCCATCATTCATACATTTTACAGCGAGCTCATTGTATCTCCCCTCCACCCTTTTCTCATTTATCACTAGCTGTCTCCCTCTCCTCTTTTTTTACACATGGCCTCAATGCGCTCCCTCATTTGTATTTGAGACCTGATCTCTTTGATTTATGACTTTATGCATTCAGTTTTCAGTATACTCTTCTTTTCCCCGCAAGGCTGCATTACTGCAGATTAGAAAATAGAAGAACGCACATCACTTTCCTCTGCTCTAATGTATCAATTCCCCGAAGCCATTACGTCAAGGTCATGTTCGCCGCTACACCGCCACCGATGATAACTCCCTAGGACTCTGCAGAGTACTTGACAGGTGTGCGTGTTGGTGTGTGTGTATTCCTGTCCTCTCCGAGCAGATGGACCACCGTGGGCCACAGCCCGTCGCACATAGCCCAGTGCAAAGCTGTTCATCCATCAGGCTCTGTACATCTAATCCTCTACGCTCTTGTGCTGTTAAGATGCTTTAAGCTGAAGGGAGGCATGAGCTCTGTGTGCAACTCTCTCAATCCGCAGATATTCCGGAAGGGAGGAACTGCTGGCACTGCATTCTGCTTTTGAAGGGGATTGCCTCATTGACTTCATCTCTAGCTGCACCTTTTGAAAACCGGTGTGGCCTGTCGATCCAGGAGCTCATTTGTGACCCTCTTTGGAATATCAGAATAAACAAGCATGCATGGCAGAGAAGTGGGCTTTAATAAAAAAGGTGTCTGGCTTAGGGGACTGGAGTTGGGCCAGGAAGCAGCTGAAAGATTGACAGTGGGGGTGTGACTCGGAGCGTTAAGAAACAGAGCGTGAACAGTAATTATACAGTAAATCAACAGCTGGAATTATACTGGGGTGCTTGTTAAGTATAGAAAGCTGTTGGAAGTAGAGGTGCTGCAGTGAAATTTCATTTTAAATAACGCATAAGAATTATGGGGGTGAAGCACAGCTGCAAATCCTTCAACAGTATATAGAGGGTTTTTCCTGAATCTGAAATGGTCTTCGATGGTGGCGAACACGGTCATCCACACACATTACAAAGTTACCCATGTGAGCTGCAAGCCCCTGCTGACAATAAATCCCTAAAAAAGTAACCAAAACACATTACATAGAAAAAATGGCATGTCTGTTATTTTGCATTTACACTCCAAATGTATCAGATTGTTTTGTTCCGTCCATTGATATGGTTATTATCAGTCAATTGGATTCAGTCATTCATTATATGGTTGTCAATCCAGAAACTTTGCACTGTGTAGTTAGCAGCATGAAAATATGTGATGCGATCTGGGAAACTTGGACATATTACAGGTTTTGAGACCATATTAAAGCTGGGTTCAAGCCTTTTCCAAATGTGTTTTTATTTCTTTTATCGTTTGTCTGTAACAAAAGTTATGGTTATCTGAGAGTCGAGCCGATCGCTGTGATTTTCAGAAATGGAATTTTGAGAAAAACAGGTTTAATTAACGGTCACGTCCTGCTAGCGCGACGACTGGCACTCCCTTTTTTATTTTATTTTTTCATATCACATATTTTAGTAATCATCATAGATTAGGTATCATTCGAAAGCTTACAAACTACTTACAAACCGTTTTGAAATTGGACGATTGAGAGGATTGAGCAAGATCTTTTAGACGAGCAGCTTCAAATTCTGTTGTTCTCTTGTGCTCCGCATCACACCACACGATAACCCTGGATAAAAAAATAAATAAATAAAAACTTGCGAGCTGTTGTTGTTCACCCAGGACTGAACTTTATTCTGTTATGTGATTTATTTTTGATAGGTGAACTGTCTTTGTAGTGTTAAGAGGGGAGCTAAATGGGAGATATTGTTTTTTGCCCTCCGCTCCGCCTGCGTGTTAAAGAGAGACACACTCTTTTCAGCTGGACATTATAAATCACTATTTTTCTAAACTAAACTAGTGAATTTTCCCAAGATATATTCAGAGATGATAAACAAGATGTTATAGAATAATAATTTAATAAAAACCCAATTTTGACCAAAAAAATGACATTCAATCTATATTTAGACCTGACTGAAAACGTACCAGCGTGACATCCGACGGATTTTCCCAGATCACATCACATATATATTACTGTATATGCAGAAAATAAGCAAATATCACTTCCATTATAAATAACGGTAACATTTTTTGGTCCCACTTTATATTAAGTGGCTTTAAGTACTATGTACTTACATAGATGTTACTACTTTGATACATTGGACTTATTGTGTATATACATGTTTTTACATTGTACTTATATTTTGAAAACACCTGCATGAAACTGTAATTAATTGATGTAATTACATTTGTATTACACAGTTGACCCTTCCCTTACACCTTAACCCACCCTGATACCTACCCATACCACCACACCTGTCCCTAACCTTACCCATATCACACCTCAACAGCAGCAAAGGTGTTTTACAATACAAC
Organism: Hybognathus amarus; assembly: GCA_030378365.1. Lineage (NCBI taxonomy): Eukaryota > Metazoa > Chordata > Actinopteri > Cypriniformes > Leuciscidae > Hybognathus > Hybognathus amarus. The sequence continues at coordinate 230,272 of JAQIUQ010004955.1, read as the reverse complement.
CTGAACACAATAGGTACATTGTACTTATTTTCCTATGTAAGTACATAGTGCTTAAAGCCACTTAATATAAAGTATATAAAGACCCATTTTTTTACAGTGGCCTTGTTACATATGTTTTATGTACTTACCATAGTAATAGCAGTAAATTAGTTGTAATTATATTCAACTAACCCTCAACCAAATCCCAATCCTACCCTAGTAAGTGCATGTATTTGCTTATATATTACTTAGTAGCGTACTCAATGACACCTTAAAATAGTGTATTATAAATCACTGAAGCTATCAATTACACAAAGTACACAAAGCTGCACTCTTGCAAAGACTCCCATTATAATTAATGATGCTGTCTACACTGTTCATTGCATCTCTTATTGACATCCAATTTATACTGTACTGATAATAAATGAAAGGATTTGCCTTGAACTCACTCTGAACAGAAACTCAGCTGTTTTAAGTGTTGAGGAATTCTGACTCACTTATGCACATCTGATTGGCATGCTCAACCGAAATGTCTGTGATTGACTTCAAAGCTCAACGCTGCAAAACAAGTCATAATTACAAACCTTCACACACTTACACAAACACTCACAGAAGCATTGTAAACCAGCCTGCTACTGCAAGACGGCAGCTTTTTGTCATAATTAAATGACCAAATAAATCATTTACGGGACTTTTCCTGGGAAAAATATATTTTTAATGCAGGAAAAACCCTGGTAACACTTTATTTTGATGGTCCCTTTTGAACATTCTGTTGACTATAAGTTAGTTTGCAAGTTGTATTAATAGACTGTCTGCTTAATATCTGCCAACTCTTTATTGTGATACTCCTCCAACAGACATTATACTGACTACAAGTAACTTTACAACTACATGTCAACTTAATCTAGCCCTAACCCTAAGGAAAATTACAAAAATAGTAACGTACAGTGACTTGGATAAGTAACTTTAAACTGATTACTGGTTTCGAATTTGTTACAGTACTCATTACTGAAAAAAGGGATCAAATTAGAATAACTTACCGGCATCACTGTACTCTACTAACACTCTAGTGAGAGTTAGTAGAGATGTAGGTGCAATGTTACTTATAGTCAAATGAATGTGTAAAAGGGACCATCCAAATAAAGTAAAACCAAAACCCTGATTGTATTTTTAGCAAACAGCACAGATGCATTAAATTGGCAAGATAATTATATTACAAAAGTGTCCATTTAGTAAGAACACAGCAATCCAGGTCACATACCTCCGGGGCTGCAGTGAGAATAATGCTAATGGACAGCTTTCTTCAGATATATAAATGTGATATGTGTAGTTTGTCCAAGGCTTGTGTTGAATAGAAACAGTCTCAACCTTTACTCTTAATAAGATGTGCCAGTGTGAATGAATGCATGTGTCTCTCTGCATTCCCGGCCTGCCTCTGCACCTGTCAGAATATTACTTGTGTTATTTATTCTCTTCTTTGAGAATGTATTCTCAGCCAAGCACTGCCTGACTGAGTTGTACCCTTTATCTAAATGACCCTTTAAACACTTCATGAAGCAATTCAAGCTTTTCATGGGAAACAGATTAAAACTCACTCATGCCCTAAATCAATTTATCAGCAATCGGCTGAGACGGCTAATTAACCCACACTGTTTCTACCAAGAACCTCTTCATTTGTTAACAAGTGCATACACCCACCCATCCATCCGCCCGCACACGGATGCGAACGTGGCCAGCATTGACGCACCTCTGCATCTTGTTTTATTCTGCCTGTTGCTCCACCTCACCTGAATGCCCCACGGCGCTCCCGCTGTGCCGTACGTGTATGTGTGTTGTTCTGCGCTTTGCGCCAGTGTCTCTGTCTGTAATCTCAGCGGGTTTCCATGCCTCACTGGGTGATAAATAGAAGTTGTAAATGGATATACTTTTTTGTCCTTGTCACCAGATCCATCTCTGGTTCTGTTATCCTCCCTTCCCTCAACTCAGTGGGCACACGCGCGTCAAATGCCATGTGCGGGCTGTGTGTCTGTGCGACGGTTGTCTTGTTCGGTCTAACACTTCAATGCACAATTGCTGGTTAGACTTGGCTCACGGAAGCTGGTGTTGTGAGCACAGTTTAATCCTAAAGAGCAAAGGAAGCAGATATACTCGTATAAATCAATAGATCCTCAAGGCGAACCGAAATGCCAACACTGTGTTGTGAGGTGTGTGTGTGGGTTGGGTGTGTGTGTGTGTTCATATATCCATCCACTTCATCATTTGCCAATCTACCGCACAGAATGCATTCTGAACACGTAAGCACTAAGACAAGGCAACAGTCATTGAATTTCTCTCACCGTTCAAGGCTGCGAATCACATGGGTTTATGAGAAGCAGCAGATGTCAAATAAAGCACAACATTGAAGCATTTAAAAGTGTTGAATGTGTCAAGCAATCAATGTTTAATTCAAATATAGTCACATTATTTTGTATTTAGTATTTCACATTATTTCAGAGGGTCGTGCTGTGCTGTGTCAGTTCTGATGTGCAATTCTCTTGACAAGCTGCAACAATTTGACAAAATACCTTGTGTGACAGCTATAATATCAGCGTCACTGTCTGCTTGACGTGTCTTTCTGCCGGGCAGTTGTGATATGTTCATAATAACATGCTATTGACTTTTGTGACGCTTAATCCAATTGGCTAGCTGTCTTCGGCTGATCAAAAATAAGCTGTTGTTGTTGGATGTTGAGTTGCGAAATCTAATTTTGATCTAAGCATTTGAATATTTATCATATCTATTCAGTGACCTTCTGTTTGGTTTGTGTACCCTGAGAGTGTTTGTATCACTCTTGTAGCCAGAGTTAGAATTGTGATGATTGAATTCACTTATTGATTCTGATCTAAATGTGTTTGTTATTTTGCTAAATGGTATTTATGGTCCAAAAATTAGAGGAGTTAAAGGAGGATGCACTATTGACAATTTACATTAGGGTTTTGTTTTATTTCCAACAGTGCTGGTCATTAAATTGCTCGGTGCATCATGAAGATCCAGGGCTCTATCTTGCACCTGGCGCAAATGACTTTATACACTAACGCATGTATCATTCATATTTTGCACGCGTGCAAAGCAGGCTTTTTTCCTCCAAAGATGCACGTCGGTAAACTAGGAAATGAACTTGCACTTCCTGGACGGATCAGCACAAAAGGGCGTGTTTCAGCGCAAACAATCCCTACTGCTATTTTACACTTCCAGAAAACAATTGCGCCACTGACCAGAAAAATCCTGGTCTAAAGTCAGTGGCACATTGCGTGTGTTTTTTAACACAGTCTCATCCCAATTTGTCATATAACTGACGTTTTGGGACGTCTTTTGACCATTCGTCAATATACGACTTTTTCAGGCCCCCTTAAACGTCGGTAGATGACGATATCCCGGGACATCATACAACTGACGCTTTACCTTTAACGTCAGTTAGGTGACGAGGTTGGGTTTGGGTTAGGTTTAGGTCTGGGGTAGAGTTGGGATCCCATAACGTCATCTACCGACGTTTGAGGGGCCCTAGAAAGTTGTATATTGACGAATGGTCAAAAGACGTCCCAAAACGTCAGTTATATGACGAATTGGGATGAGACTGCACTGTGTTTTTAATGCTATTTTAAGCGCGCATGCTTGGCCATAATGTAGTGGGTGCACAACGCGAATACACTTTGATTCGCTCAGTCAACACAGATGCAGCGGGTTTTATTTTTGCAAATTATACATTATAACAAGGAATAATATTAACACATGAGGGAAATCATTGTGGTTCACATAAAGATGAAAAAACCTAATTACCCAATTTTTTTAAGGCTAATTGTAGTTATGAAGGATTTGACCTGTTTGCCCAATAGTGGCAAGAAACATATGTAGCCTATATAATGTTTAACCGACGCGGATTTGGGAGGGTTTCTCCCATCCACATACAACGTCACTTTATGGAAACACTTCTGTCTTTCACTGCCCTGACAAGAACGTCGGTCTCATCGGCTGTGAACGCTCCTGGCGCGCGCCTGGGTAAACCCGCGTTATAATAGCAATCCGTTTTGCAACATGCGCACTTGCTCTTAAAGGGTATGTTGGATGGTGCTCTGATTGGTTTATTTCCCGTAATACCAAGGATAGATTTATTAGATCAGAAATATAGTAAAAAAATCTAATAAAAATTATTAATTAAATGTAATGCTGAATATATAGTTAAAACTCTGAATATATAAATCCTGAAAATATAGTTAAAACTCTGAATATATAAATCCAAATATATAGTTAAAATTCTGAATATATAAATCTGAATATATAGTTATAAATCTGGATATATAAATGTAAATCGCGAATATATAGTTAGAACTCTGAATATATAAATGTAAATCTGAATATATAGTTAAAACGCTGAAAATATAAATGTAATCCTGAATATATGTATAACTGTAAATATATAAATGTAAATATTAATATATGAATGCAAATACCCCTACTATATATATATATATATATATTTCTTGGATGGCAAAGCTGAATTTTTGGCATCATTACTCCAGTCTTTAGCTACATATTCCTTCATAAATCATTCTAATATGCGGATATTTGGTCCTCGTGAAACATTTTAAAAACATTTATGCTAATTATTTTGTAGGAACCATATATTTATTAGGATTCTCGAATGAATAGAACATTCAAAAGAACAATATTTATTAAATATTATATGATATTTTTTACTGTCACATTTAGATCTCTTTAAATACTTTAAATCTCAGTTAGTGCTCGGCAGGTGTTCATTTTTTTAACCTAAATAAAACAGAGGGAAAAGAAGATAACAAGACAAACCCCTCGCAAAGCATATAGATCCCTTTATTGATTAGTTGTCTTTCTCCAGTGTCCAGAGGTCCAAACTTCAGACAACTCTTTTTGAAGCAGATAATAACCCAGCTATGTACTCCAAAAAGGCATGTTTTTAAACATTCATTACCGAATGCAACGGTTTAAATAGACCTTGGATGTTAGCTGGGAACACACTAAAAATGCTATCGGTTATGCCTGCTTTGCGCTTCTCGCTGGATTTTCTGCAATGCTCTTTAAACATTAATAGCGCCAAATGTCAGGCCTCCCACCCTTCGAATCTTCTTGTGTGTTTGGATTCTCTGCAGTCCCTAATCCTGTTACTGGATTACAAGTTTTATTCCTCTCCATTTCTTCTGTTCCATTTCCCATGAACCCAAACACTGCAGTGCTTTAGGAGGCCAGTTGGAGGATTAGCATAGCATTACTGAGGTGTGAAACCACACAGCTATGATACCACTGGGTGAAGAAACCACAGAGGATCTTTAGAACAGCAGTAATGTATATTCAGTCCATGTGTTAGCTTAAAGCGGATTATTATTAGGGTGTTCATTCGATTCATTGTGCTCAGCGCACCTAGATATTATTATTTTTTTTATGTTGTGATGTTTTCTTCTTTTTAATTTAGTTTAATCACTGTGCCTGTGAATATTCTATTTATTCTTTACCATTGCACATACACTCTTAACCCTCTGGGGTCTAAGGTGTTTTTGGGGTCCTTGAGATGTTTTGACATTCTGTGACATTTTTGCTTTTTTCAGTTGCTTATAAACATATCAATGGACGACAGGTGAAATTACACTATTCAGCACAAACAGGGCTACCATAATATGGAACAACATGTATGAACATGTTTCTATTCTTTAGAGAATATTGTTTATGCATGGTTTTATATATATATATATATATATATATATATATATATATATATATATATATATATATATATATATATATATATATATATATATATATATATATATATATATATACATATTATTGCTTAAAATGATCTGATAATCATCCTGTCTAATCATTCATATATAACAATAGATTGTTTTAAATTTTGTGTGTGCTGTGTGTGTGTGTAATATTATACATACATATATATATATATATATATATATATATATATATATATATATATATATATATATATATATATATATATATACTTATACATATACATATCAATAATTTTATCCCTTAAAACTCATCTTTAAACACCAAAATGACATATTTAAAAAAAAATCCTTTGAAAAAAATGTCTTCATGCCTTATATCTGGAAAAATAGCGTGAATGTACCTCTACACCCTTGCTTCATTTACTAAATGTGGATCCAAGAATATGCAAATTAGCCCGGCCTCCACTCATTCACATAAGCTTCAGCTCAGAGATCCACTTGCTCAATTGTAGTAAACACTGAAAAATATAGTATCGCTCTTTACAACGTCTGACACATAATGCCAATTATTAGCCTTGCCTTGACTATGTTATCAAACAGCTAATAATGTGTTGCCATGTTACAAAAACCATGTTCCAGTTCACAATCTCAGAGTCAGACAGATGCCTTCTAAAAAAATATGCATCCTTAGAAACACTTTAGACAACTTAGGACGTCAGTGGAGAAAGGCATACAGTTCATCATAACATCGGAATAAACATCATATACATAATTCACCTGGAATATGGATAAAGTGTGTAGATAAACATGAAGTACACTTAAGTACAATCTTGATACACTTTATTTCACGTAGCTCATCCCTGTGTAATATTATGTAATTGCAATGTAATTCAGGAAGCTACCACATGCATTTATGCTGTGAACGAGGGAGTTAGGCCAAATTCAAACTAAAGTACATATGGATAAGGTTTGTAGATTTGCATGTAGTACACTTAAGTACAATCCTGATACACTTTATTTTACGTAGTTTATACTTGTGTAATATTATGTAATCTTAATGTAATTAAGAAGCTACTGCATGTATTTAAGCTGTGAACTAGAGGGTTAATTCAGATGGACAAGGTATGTAGATACTGATCAAGTGCACTTAAGCACTTGATACACTTTATTTTAGAAGGTACATAATGACCATGTGTAACTGCAGGCTTTTACCTTACTAAAATATTTAAGTACTTGTTACATTGTACCAAGTCGGTAACACGTATGTAACTGACTCGGCCTGTTACACATGTGTAACAGTAGCTGCCTGTTACATGAGTGTAATTACAATCTGTACAGGCTGTTCCATAACTTAGTTACATGTTAATTACATTTTGTTACATGTTATTTCGATGTTTACTACTAAGTAATTAAGTAAGTAATTACTCTATCACAGACACCGTAAAATAAAGTGTTACCAGTAGTTTTTAGACATAAAAACACTGGCGATTTCAAACCGCACCTTTTTTGACGGCAGTTTTTAGAAAAATACTCAGCAATGGTTATTGACTTATGAATTTGCACATAATGTGCAAATAATGCATATTAAAAACACCACATAGACATATACACTTTATTTACACCACAGTGGGACTTTAAATAGGCTCAGATTGAAGAAAGTTGTCGCATTATCAGTGTGACTGAAACAAGAAAATGTTTTTGGCCTTCGAATGACCCTGAACTGAGACAAAGAGATGTAATTGCTTAAGTACAACCCCCCCCCCCCCACACACACACACACACACAGAGACACTCAGACAGCATCTTGTTCCTACATATTTTTCTCAAAAGACTGTCCAAGACATTTATTCCTCTTAATGAATACACCATAGAGCTTTAAAACAGTTTATGTCATCGATATTTATTCAGACTCGGAGCATTAGACAAATGTGACTCTCAAATTGACTTGCAGACAGAGGATTAGATTGAATATCGTCTGTATGATAACTGCAGTCAATACTAGGGGCGTAGTAAGCATTATAACACTTTAAAAAATCTCTAAGTGCACTAAATTTTTAAGCAGGCCGTGCTTGGTTGGTCTTCCATAAAGCCATCAGCTGGTCATCAAGCCTGGTAATTAAGTGTCACTATTAAATCGATTTAGAGCCACAATTATGTTCTATAATTAAAACAGGCAAGACTTTTTGACTATTGGCATAAATTACAATATCATTATTACAGTATTGGCATATTGCAGCTTATTCTGCAACTAAATGAAGGTTAGAATAAATTAAAATGCAGTGTTCTCTTCTTTGGACCATTTCAAAGACATTACACCTGTTTGTTGACCTCCTGGTTAAAATGTTGCGCCATCAAGATGTAAAAAGCACATAATATTTTAAATGGGCAAATGTCACATCACATTGATCTATTTACAATGTATTTATTTAAAGGTACAAAATGCAGGATTTTTGCAGTAAAATATCCAAAAACCACTAAGCCAATGTTGTATATTTTGTTTAGTTTGATTACTAACAATATTCCAAATGTTTCCAACTATTTGTAAATCGTGAGAAAATTTAGATTTTTAACCAAGGAAACAGGGCGTGTAGAGTCGCCAGTCAATGACGTCATATCCGCGTTACCCCGGTTTCCGCCAGTATTTGATCTCGTACTGCAATAGTAACCATGGCGACAGACGTGGACAACTGGGTCGGTTATGCCGTTGTGTGAGCTCAACAGCGTGAGCGTCCCTAGCAGGGTTTTGTTCAAACATTTTGGCCCGTGGTAAGCAGATTTTCAGACATAAAGAGGACTAAAACGAAGATCAACATCTTTCGAGAGCTCCACGCAGAGCCGGCGCCAGCCGAGTGCTGATAAGGGGCGTCTGAAAACTGAGAGGGGGCTTTCACATTAACGCACGTCAACTACTTTTTCCGGGGATCGATATTCTCCCCACCACTTTTTAAAACATCTACGCGGTACGGATGAACCCATAAAAATGGATTAGGCCTAAACATCTTCAGTTAACTATCAGAGCATTTATTTTGTTCGTTTGTCAAATTAGAGTCGTTATAGTGCTGAAATGTTGTTTTTTTATCAATCAAAGTGCTCGTGTTGATCAGTGAAGCAGATACAGTGTTGTCTTTTGGCTCGCGCTGTGGACCCGCGCTTCAATCAGTTGCAGAGACTAACCCAGGTGAAAAAAAAAGTTCACTAAAATACATTTTATTTAAGTGCACTTAGTACACTTCCATAATGCACTTATAGTGGTCTATTTTCACGCACTTTTTACATGTTAGAAACACATTGCTTTATTTTCGCGACACGTTTTACATGTTAGAAACACATTGTGTAACTGTGTAAGTTTACATTTTGCTCTATTCTTCTCCGAGTTCACCGGCCACTTACTTTCATGTATTTTGTGATTAGTGGAGAAATTTACGTGTTGTAAATCCAAAATCCAACAGATCCGATTCTGAACACACAGCTCTAACTAACGCGAATCGTTATAAATGTGCTTAAACAACAAAACACATCCACTTGCACATATTTGACATCAGTGTTTCATGCTATAGCTAATATATTTGTGAATATTTTGAATAAAAAAGGAAAAATGACATAAAAGCAGATCATCGTTCATTCAGCTGTGTTGTGATTGCGCTCTGTCAGGTGACAAGCAATGACAGCGTCACCGTGGAAACATTAAAGTGAAAGGTTCTAAATAACAGTCGCCTTGAAAAACTCACGCTGGGGGGTCAGATGGAATTTTTTGTAACTTACGTGTGGAAGGGTTGACCAGGCTACAATATTATTAATTTAGCTCAATATTCTAGCCTGGATGCCAGCCCGAACTCTCGCCCACAACATTTTTTGGACGGGAAGTTCGGTCTGGACTCAATCCATTGAGGAGTAATTATGATCAGGCAAACAATGTGCGTGCCAATCAAATTGCCAGGGTGGGCTTTATACGATGATGGACAGATTGATCTGCAAGTAATCATCACGTTATCAACCTTCCGCTGTCGCGTCTGTTGTAAAATAAATCGACAGCGCATTCATTTTAATAGACAAACAGAGAACTGCAATCAAGGCATTTGTCGATCGGAAGATATTTTTGCCGTCCTTCCCACATGATTCGGGAAAAGTGTAACTTATCAGCTGGCTCCGATGGTCACTAAGAAGATGTGTAATGAAAAGCCTGTGGTCGTTGTGGTTTCTGCTTTGGTCGCACTCATTGAGAAGTAAGTAAAAGAAGCAACACTCGTTATTTAACTTCTAAAATAAGTAAGTTCTGTAGTTGAAAACTGCGCTATGCAAAGGAGTTGACTTACTGTGTTGCTCTGATTGGTTGTAGGTCTACCGACTATCCAATTGAGTGCAGAGTTGTTGTTTTTTCCTGGTTCGGTTACGACACGCCTCATAATCAAAGCTTAATGGAGCAGTCTCAGACTCATATTCTCAATAGAATATGAGTATGACGAAGTCAGGCTATTAATATTCATAAAAATAAGGAAATGTGAAAATGTAATTGGCAAAATGGGATTTTATAACATATTTTATCAGTAACATCCCGTTTACATTCATTGTGATCTGAGGGGGCCAACGCGGCATCGCCCACGCCCCGTGGCGCCGGCCCTGGCTCCACGTCCTCGACTAACTTCCGATTTGACTGAGACGCGAGTGTTGCATGTTACTTGAGCAAACAGGTGAGCAAATCAATGTATATAAAACTAATCAATGTTATTTAGTTCAACATGATGAAAAGTTAGAATATGATCTGTATGTAATTCTCTAATGTTAATCTAGCTTAGTCTCATACAACCTAACTAACATTCAACACACACAAATGCAGTTTAGTGTGATAGTGAAACTGTTAGAGCAAGTGAAGCAGCGCTGTGTTATCTCAAGTTTAATTTCTTCTAATAAACTGACCTGTGTGAGTAATTCAGCGTGTAGTTCGGTAGAATGAAATGTCCTTATTCCCTTATATCTGCGGGACTCGCGTTGCGTGTGGCTCTGGTCTACATCTATCAATCGCGCCCTGCTTCATACTACAGTCATGTTAAAAACATCAATGTATTCACTCATCCATAAAACATCCATCAGCTTGGCGACAAGATCCATAATTCCGCTTAATGCGGAATATACGTCATTAATATACGCCTTTGTTATTGTAAGAGGTTAGCAATCCCTGGTGGCGAAACAATCTTGCATATTGTACCTTTAATATTTACAGGCAACGCTGAAAAACATCGCCTTGTGTATATTCATGCTTATTGAAGTGTAAATGTGATGATCATCAGATGGGATGAAAATTAAAAGAGTACAATAATCAGAGTATCCTGATTGTCGGAAGGGTGAATAGGGGCTAAAATAATAATCATAATAATCATAATAATCCTGCCGTGTGAACCAGGATTTACATGCTCACAGCGTGTCAGTATATCATATTTGACATACTTGCAGCAGCAATAATCAACAGCACATGTGTGTATACTATTTACACATTTATATTAATATAAATGCATATAGATTTTTCTTTTTTTCTAATATTAGGCTATTTAATGTGCTTGCACATGGTGTGTGTATACTACTATCCAGCATATATAAAATCAGTTTTCATTTTTAACTGTATTTTAGAGCAATCTTAACAGCTATAAATAAAAATGTTGCTGCTAAATTGTCAAGGTTATCTTTTTATTCAAAATAAATGTATCAGTGTCGTTTGTCTTCATAGAGGGTGCACAAAACTTGCACATATGAGACTCTTCAGAGTGCCCTTCATGTGCTCTTGACGACAGCCACTTTTTGATTGGAACAGGTTCTATGACGGGTGGGGTGGTCTTGAAAAATAAGAGGGTTCTGGTGATGTCATCTATAAAGAAAAGGCATTTCAGAGGTAAAGAAAGTTATTATATTTTGATGAATGATTACAAAGACCAACATTTTGACATGAGTTTTCTCTCTGTCTCTCTCGCTGATCTTACAACACTCCCGTTTTCATTCTTCGTAGCCTGTGACTGAGAGACTGACAGCCCTAACATTAGCGTTTTGAACTCTGAAAACCCACTGAAGTGCACACTTACGTCGTATGTATTTCAGGTGACGTTGCACGGTTCTTGACATGCTAGTTGTCCACTGCAGTTTTTGAACATACAACACCTAATCTGCGCTACATTCAAAACAACAATAACGGCTTTGCTTGATGACGACGTGGAGGAACGCGGAATGATGGGAACTGTTGTTTTCAGCTCCACCGTGAATAAATCAGTCAGACGGGAATCGAACATTAGTTGTCATGGATGAGGTAAAGTTCAGTTTCTATAAATGTTGCGTTTAATGACATGCTTGTTTTTCATTAAACTGAAATAGTCGCAAGAAAAGTCAGGTTTAAAAGTAAATTAGTTATCACAGATGTTACTGTACGAGTCACTGGACGAAGCTATGGTGGAGAGGGTTTGAAGTCAAATCGTTGCTAATGGATCCTGACTTCGCCCTATGCTGCAATATGCATTTAGTTTTGCATTCATTTACAGAAATCAGCTGCTTGAATGACAATTGCTGATGTTATTAGATTTTTCAGGTGATATTCTCAATTCATTCAGTTAACGGATGCTCTGAGGTAAAGTTTTCAGACTGCAGACTTAGCAACGATTGTATTTAATTGTACAGTACAATCATAACATAGAACAGACATTATCTTCCTTTCATGTCATTAAACATAACAATATTGCTGGTCATATACTGATGAGAAAGTGCGCGTCCGGTGTGCCGATACTGGACTTTGTCCTAGACGTGGTGCGGCTCTCTCGTCCGGTGTGCGACCCCCTTTACAGCCAACAGTTCACATTCCGAGAATAATTGAAAAGAATAAGTGTGCACCATTCCAGTAACAAATGTGCGAAACAAGGTGACGTTTGTTGCTTGATAGACGCTAACGCACAACTGCAACTTCCGCATTTGTCCAGGACTCCACGTAGTACGAGTGGAAAACCGAGGTAACACGGGTATCACGTAATTGACTGGCGACTCCCAGCTCACCCCTGCTCACACGCCCCGTTTCCTTGGTTAAAATCTAAATTTTCTCGCACTTTAAACATTGTTTGAAACATTTGGAATATTGTAAATGATCATCTTAACTAAACATATAACACTGGCCTTGTGATTTTGGGATATTTTAATGCAAAAAATCTTAGGTATTCTTCCTTTAACATGATTAGCACTTAAATAGGGTGTTCAGTGTGTTTTTAGCTTTATTGTTTGTTGTTCATTGCATCTTTTCATTGTTTTAAGAAAATTCAGCTGATGTGTAGGCCACCCCCACCCACCTCTCTCTGTAGTCGCTCTTGTCTGGTTGATCTAATTTTTAGTGCATTTCTTTTTTCTTCTTTTCTCATTTAATCGGTTTGGTGCAGTGTTGCATTCTGTTCTCTGAAGTCGAACAGAGAGAGAAACTGACGTTCAGTTGCGGATGACGATGTTCACTCGTTCTGGCTCAGTGAAGGGAACTGATCTGAGCAGAAGCTGAAAGCAACAATATTGATCTATTTGGCTTGTGGGTTTTGTAAAGTATTTGTATCTCTCTAAAGATACAAAACACCCTCACTGGTACTAAAGGACGTGACACCAAACTCGTGTTTTATGTACTGGGAAGGGAATGGAAACTCGAAATTTTGTGATTGTGCAACTCAAAGTTTTTACTCGCATGGCAAATAAATTACCATTTTTTTAATGATGCATGGTATTGTTTACAATGTATGTGTATATATATATATATATATATATATATATATATATATATATATATATATATATATAGTATATATATGAAGAGTTCAGATGCAAAAGCCTCTAAATGCCATTTGAAATTTCTTCTAAAATGACCATTTTTAGCAAGCTCGTATATTTAAAGTTCAGTAATTTCACTTAAATGACAATTAATGGGTAATCTTCATTGCCATTAGTGAAATTACTGAACTTAAATATGCACGCTCATAAAAATGGCCATTTTAGAAGAAAGTTTCAAATGGTACTTCTGATTCAAATGGCTTTTGCATCTGAACTCTTCATATATATATATCATATATATATATATATACACTCACTCGGCCACTCTTATTAGGTACACCTGTCCAACTGCTCGTTAACACTTAATTTCTGAAGCAGCCAATCACATGGCGGCAACTCTGAGTGCATTTAGGCATGTAGACATGGTCAAGACAATCCTCCTGCAGTTCAACCGACATCAGTATGGGGAAGAAAGGTGATTTGAGTGACTTTAAACGTGGCATGATTGTTGGTGCCAGAAGGGCTGGTCTGAGTATTTCAGGAAACTGCTAATCTACTGGGATTTTCACGCACAACCATCTCTAGAGTTTACAGAGAATGGTCCAAAAAATAAAAAACATCCAGTGAGTGGCAGTTCTGTGGGCGGAAATGCCTTGTCTGATGCCAGAGGTCAGAGGAGAATGGCCAGACTGGTTCGAGCTGATAGAAGGGCAACAGTGACTCAAATAACCACCCGTTACAACCAAGGTGGGCAGAAGAGCATCTCTGAACGCACAGTACGTCGAACTTTGAGGCAGATGGGCTACAGCAGCAGAAGGCCACACCGGGTGCCACTCCTTTCAGCTAAGAACAGGAAACTGCAGGCTACAATTTGCACAAGCTCATCGAAATTGGACAGTAGAAGATTGGAAAAACGTTGCCTGGTCTGATGAGTCTCGATTTCTGCTGCGACATTCCGATGGTAGGGCCTCAGAATTTGGTCGTCTACAACATGAAAGCATGGATCCATCCTGCCTTGTATCAACGGTTCAGGCTGGTGGTGGTGGTGTCATGGTGTGGGGAATATTTTCTTGGCACTCTTTGGGCCCCTTGGTACCAATTGAGCATCGTTGCAACGCCACAGCCTACCTGATTATTGTTGCTGACCATGTCCATCCCTTTATGACCACAATGTACCCAACTTCTGATGGCTACTTTCAGCAGGATAATGCATCATGTCATAAAGCTGGAATCATCTCAGACTTGGTTTCTTGAACATGACAATGAGTTCGCTGTACTCAAATGGCCTCTAAAGTCACCAGATCTCAATCCGATGAGAGCATCTTTGGGATGTGGTGGAACGAGATCGCATCATGGATGTGCAGCCGACAAATCTGCGGCAACTGTGTGATGCGATCAGTGTCAATATGGACCAAACTCCCTGAGGAATGCTTCCCAGCACCTTGTTGAATCTATGCCACGAAGAATGAGGCAGTTCTGAAGGCAAAAGGGGGTCAACCCGTCACTGAGCATGGGGTACCTAATGAAAGTGGCCGGTGAGTGTATATATATATATATATATATATATATATATATATATATATATGCATATATATATATATATTGTAAACAATACATCATCAGATATGTATATATATATATATATATATATATATATTTGTGTGTGTGTGTGTGTGTGTGTGTGTGTGTGTGTGTGTGTATATATATATATATATATATATATATATATATATATATAACTTTTTTAATATAAATATCCACAAATAAGAACAGTTTTGACAATATTTTATGCTCATACATGTACAGTGATGTTAAATATCCTGTTTTTCCCATATATATATATATGTGTGTGTATATATATATATATATATATATATATATATATACAGTGTGTGTGTGTATATATATATATATATATATATATATATATATATATATATATATATATATATATATATATATATATATATATATATATATATATATATATATATATATATATATATGGGAAAAACAGGATATTTAACATCACTGTACATGTATGAGCATAAAATATGTATGAGCATAAAATATTGTCAAAACTGTTCTTATTTGTGGATATTTTAAATTGTGAATTTGCCAATAAATAGATGTAGTCTTGTGGTAAATAAATGACATTCTATAACAACATTGAACTTGTGGCTGACATAAGATATGGTTCGAATATCTCAGCTCAAAGTTGTTTTCATGTTGATTCTACTGCTCTGAAAGTAGTGAAAGAGGAAAGTTCTTTAGATGCAGAACGAATAAACTTTCGAATGAACTTTGGATTTAAGTGTTATGTTATTAAAAAAAGACCTTGATTGCAGTTATTGTGGGGTTATTTACACCTTTTCATTTAGTATAAAAGCTGTAAGAACATGTTGAGTAAGACATGCATGTATGTTTGAACCGAGGGGAAAAGTATGTCTCTAGTTTGGTTTGCTGAGTTAAAAAATAGAAGAAAAAGCTTTTATCTTCCATTACCACAGATGGTGTATTCCTGCTCTGCCTTAATTATGAATCATTCTTTGTTCAGTATGTTTTAGCTGTACGGTTGTATCATGCCCTTTGATGACCTTATTCTGTAAATAAATATTGTATTTTATTTCTTGAATTTAAAGCCACACTGTGAAATTTTTGGCCACTAGGGGCGCTCGACCTGTAAATTTCACGTCTATCGAACGCGAGTTGAGCACTAATGTCAGAATCTGAGGAAGTTGTGAGTGGTGGGGGAAGTGACGTACAGTATGCCGGAAAGTTCCTACCTAAAACCTGAAGTTACAAAGTGCTAGTAAAAGCGATACCGACACCTTCAGGCTACGGCAGATGTGTCATTCAACCTATTGTAAGTCAATGTACCATCTCAATGGGTTTTGGTAATATATTACAAAGGTGGATGAGTTCCACAGTGTGGCTTTAAAGGGGTCATGAACTGGCTTTTTATACATTTTTTTATATTGTTGTCTGAGGTTAACTTATGATGTTCGCTTGGTTTTTACATTAAAAAAACACCAAAATGAATAAGTAATAGGCTATTTTCTACCCTGTTTTGAGCCTAGCTCATTAAACGCTTCGGTTTTTATGGGCGTCTCACATTAAAGACTTGGAAGTAAACGCCCACTGCTGTGAGTGAATAACAGTTTTGCATATTATAATGAGTTTCACTCGTGACCTGGTTTGTCATCACAAGGTAGGCATCTATGTTATTTTTCTATGCGTATAATGCACGAATCGGTGGGCGGGGCTAAACCGGCCGTGTTGGAGTAGGTGTTGTAGGTATCTTCTTCTGCGGGGGTGGTGTTTTATAACCTGGCCCTAGCCAGATGAATGTCGTTCCGCTTAGCTCCGCCTAGCTTCACTCACATCCATCTGGAACCTCTTCCATTGAGAGTGATTTCTCCAGCCAACTTTATGGTTTAAGCCAATCAGGACGCAGGGCGGGAGTTTCATAGATGTGATGTAGTGGAGAAGCGACCGGTTTACATCATTAGCTATTGCCTGTCTTATGTTTCACGATTTGTACTTACCTCAGTGACACTTTGTCGAGCTCTGTTCTCAGTTGTTGGCTTTGACAATTTAGTAGCTGGGGGAGCAGTGGGTGTTCGGGTTCGGGACGCAATTTCGACGGAGTTGGTTCCCTGTTCCGTTTATGTGCGACAGGCGCCTTTGCCAGAGCATCTTTCGAGTCTGCCGATGAGCGACGCACCGACTGCATATCCGACATGATCTTACTTGAACTTGTAACAATGTTAAACAGAGTTCTGTAAGTCGTTCGTCTATACTTTTTTGGTTGGCTTCTTTGTTAAAAATAAGTTTGCTGTGCACAATGTTGCCTTTTATCCGCACATTTTCATGGCACAGACGGCATTGATCATTTACAGACATTGCGCTGATTGCACTGCTGCTATATCCAAGATGTCGGCTGTTCTGTTTTGTTTTTTCCTGCGTCGCTCTCATCAGCGTCACGGGTTGGCTTCGGTGTGAGTGGTTGAAATAGCACGTCGATAAAGATGACAGACAAGTGGCTTATCCAATCATATGCAAGGATTTTTGATAAGGCCCATCCTTCTGAAACGCCATTTCAATGGATCGGTTCCAGATGGATGAGTGGAGCTAGGTGGAGCGAAATTCATCTGGCTTTTGACGTCATAGTTCCCCACTTTGAAAAACAAGTCGTTTGCTGAGGCTGGTGTCAATAAAAGCTTTTATTGGACTAACAAAGACGTTTTCAGTTCTGAAACTTACAGGATATTCTTATAATATGATGACCTATAGATGCCAAAAACTCAAGGAAAATTTGATTGCTCAGTTCATCGCCCTTTCAAGAAAATATTAAATTTCCAGTGTAAAATGGTTATGAATGTTGTATCATGTCGACTTACAATTTCCGTTCCAAAGTCTCTAATGTTTCGTTGTTGTTGTTTTTTCCTCTCACTCTTCATCTTTTTCATAAATCTGTCTGTAATGTATTTCGATTTTTTTTTTTCATTTCTTCATCTCTCTGTGCAGTTGCTGAGCTGGCAAATCTCTCCTCAGTTTGTTACTGACTATATGGAGAATTCCCACAATGCTCCCTGTTGTGTTTTCAAGCTGACTGATAATAGCAGGTGGGCCAGTGGCTTCGCCAGCTCCACGTTTAGATGAATGCATATGCATATAATACAGATGTTGTACCACCAATCTCATTTAGTTTTGTGTATCATTAGTCAAAGTGATGCAGATTAAAATCCTGCTACTGTGCAAATGAATGATTAAACACTCTGAGCTGTTCAGACAACAGGGTCTTTCCGTTGAAGCTCATTAGTTAAGTTACAAGACACAAGCAGGTTTTGCGGCTTTCGCCGGCTCCTGCGGAAAATAAAGTAAATAATGGATCACGTGATGGTGGGCTGTGGTTATAAACTGGTGGGTGTGTGAGCTCAGAGCTTTGTTTTGCAGTCAGGTGCTCTGCGGTATTACGCTTTTTGACCTTCCCACATGAAAGTGTCTAATAGCTGATTTACCTCCTGTATTATTTACCGCTAAATGGCTGCACAGCCAAATCAGCTCGGAAGGCAATTAAACCTTCACTTAGGCATGTATTCCTCTCTCGCTGACCCAATCGCTTAATTGGGGGTCCATAATCACGCTCATTTCCTGTTCTCAGAAATACAATTACACCTGTGGCTCTGCCCTTTTAAACCAAGCCTGATCTGCACACGCATCACACCAACTCAATTCTTCTAATTTATCAACCGCGCAAGACAATAGGATTACACCCCGCTGAACATACTCACAGCCTGTTAATGATTCTCATGAAAATTTGCAGCTGAGATGAAGCTGTAAATGTGATCAAGGATTCTGCAAAAACTGGATTTTTTTATTTGCCTACAGCTGTGGTTCACAAAGCTAGAGGTGGAGGTATTATAAGAAGGCCAAGGGAGGCAAGGCTAGCTCAGAGTGAATTCCCATTACATGCACACTCTTATTGTCTATTCTCTAAATGCTTATCGATCTTATTGTGAATGATTTAAGTGCATGCTTTATTTATTTATTTATTTATTTTTTTGAGTTCGTAATTATTAATCAAAAAGTCATACTTCGATTTTTCCAGTGAAACAAGAAACTTTTCTGTGGTGATGTTTGCCAGGACTTCTCTAAACATTTAGTCTGCATGAACCCCTATCTTACAATCGACTGCAAACTCTCAGATTTGCCTCCAGACAAAACCACATGTCCTACTTTTTTCTCTTTTTTTTTTTGATCATCCATTTCACTCTTATGTAATTTAAGATTCAGAAGAAAAGATCTGTCACTAGGCTACTTCTGTTGCATTGTGTGATCACAATCGTTGGAGAACTTCTGGGAAAAGTCACGCAACATTCACATGACATTTAAACACTTTGTTGTTGATGGTTTATTTAGAGTGACGAAATAATCCTTAAAGAGATACTCCACTTTTTTTTGGAAATAGGCTCATTTTACAGCACAGTCTCATCCCAATTCGTCATATAACTGACGTTTTGGGACGTCTTTTGACCATTCGTCAATATACGACTTTTTAGGGCCCCCTTAAACGTCAGTAGATGATGTTATGGGATCCTAACTCTACCCCAGACCTAAACCTAACCCTAAACCCAACTCGTCACCTAACTGACGTTAAAGGTAAAGCGTCAGTTGTATGACGACCCGGGATCGTCATCTACCGACGTTTAAGGGGGCCCTAAAAAGTCGTATATTAACGAATGGTCAAAAGACGTCCCAAAACGTCAGTTTTATGACGAATTGGGATGAGACTGTGTTACATTTTACAACTCCCCCAGAGTTAAACAGATGAGTTTTACCATTTTCAAATCCATTCAGACGATTTTTTTGATATTTAGAAGAATATCAGTAACCAGACAGTTTCTGGTCTCATTGACTTCCATAGTAGGAAAAAATATATACTATGGAAGTCAATGAGACCAGAAACTGTCTGGTTACTGATATTCTTCTAAATATTTTTCGAAAACATTTAAAAATGGTAAAACTCAAATGTTTTAACTCTGGGAGAGTGGTAAAATGAACCTATTTCCAAAAAAAAAAAAAAAAAAGTATCCCTTTAATTCTGAGGAGAACTATCAATATCAATTGAGCAAAGAAGTGACAGAGAGTGACAGTGAGGAAATATTCCCACCGGTTTAAGTGGATGTGTGACAACACTGGTATTACCGGTCTCGTTTTTAAATCGCTTATGGCGCATGTCCACTGGTGCACAGCAGAGCGGACATTTTCAATAAATTCCAGTTGAACTTCCATTGAAATGAACTGAAAAGGCTCGCTCTTCCTGCGCTTCGGTTCTCGCCAGTGGACAATCACAGGCCATTATAATTCGGGGGCGGCAAGTATAGTGGGTTCATTATTATTCTTGATGAAAAAAACAACACCAAAACAGTACAATGTCAAACAGATCTGTGCTGCAACTCTAACAAACACGTTCAGTTTTCAATTGTAGTGTCTGTTCTCTAACTAAACGGAAAAAAATAATTTTATTACAATAAAAAAATCTAAACAATGGTGGGTGTGTGAGGGAACTGGTGTTGAGGCTGATTACAGTGTAACACCAGCAAGCCTGCTGAAGAGGCTTACTGTTACATTCCCCAAAGTTGCCTTTCAGTATTACAGTGTTCAGTTCAACACATATTTCATATGGTGACAACCTACTTTAAAATCATATATTTTTTATTTGTTATAGTTAATGTTCTGCCTTAAACATGTAAATGTCATTCTAGAAATATTCATTGAAGGAAGAATTCTTCAGGCGTACTGTATTATCAAGTATGCCACTGGCTCTGGTTCTCATAGGTGGAGAAGGTCCAAGGTTGCAGGACCAGGCGGTCTGAGCGAGTAACCGGGTAATGGATTCATGGCAACGGTGGCACAGTAAGCAGCAGGTGCAGCTCATCACCAGTAGTGCCAGTGTTATTGCATTTCAGCTTCCATCCTCTCAGGCACACATTGCTGTTGTGAAGCTGAACGTGAGCCATTTGTTGGAGGACTGTGGTGGATGAATCCCAATTTGCATATAATCCTTCCTATATAGTTTGAGAGAGTTGGATTAGTACATCTCAACTGATTCACCAGTACTTACGTTTTTTTTTTTTTTTGGAGGGATGGGTTGGTTCTTAGAAACATTCAAATGGGCTCAAAACATACATGGTTGCTATTTAGCAAGATGCTAGCAATTACACATGCAAATTGTATGTGACTTAAGGAGGCTATGGTACATTTTCGTATTACTAGACAATAAAAAGCACTTTCTCTTTGCTAGCAAAGTATTTCCTTTTAGTGCATAGTAGAAGTATGCAAAATATATCATATGATGACTGGAGGGTGTGAATCTCCCCCGTCACACCAGCCATGTGTGAAATGGCTTTCTTCAGAATTAGGGTCCTGGACATTAGAAGATCTAGCGGCCAGACTCTTACTAGCCAGAAGGAGAGTAGAAATAAGAAGATTAGAAGACAGAATGACAGAGAGAAACATCTGTGGTGTGGGAGAATGAGTGGAGGAAGGATGTCTGAGGACAGGTCGGGCATAACTCTGTGTGTGGTGAGGGATATAAACCGTCCTGCAGCCAGGTTTCTTTGGGCCTGAGGGATGTGGGGAGAGCTTGTGTTCTGATAGGATGTGATAACTACCGTATATCAACTACTACTGGATCAATACTACAGCACTACTGCACATACAAACACCCGGTGCTGCGACGTACACACCATAAAACACTGAACAGTACAGTCTAGCGACTGATCAATCTCATAGACCTGTCTTGGCACGAGGGATTAATATCACCCAGTACCTTAAAACAATCTACACTGCTTTTGAATCGAAATAGACATTTTTCAAGCCCATAGTTCAATTGGTTGGTTACTCAAACATACATATTCTAAAGATATGTTATTGTAATCATAGCTGCAGTGATTCATTACACAATGGATAGAAGTATTATAAATGGGCATATCAGACTGTCATACAGTTAATTGCACTTTTTAACATTTTTAATGTTAAAACCAATAAATCGAGGTGCCTATACCACAATACCAGTGGTTTAATGATGTATTAATTGTGTTAATCTACTGAATCTTCCACATAGAACCATGTGAGTTTGCCTTCAGCACAATTTTTTTAATCTGTTTCTCACGACCAATTTGTACGAATTCGACAAATGATTAAAAAGTGTCTAATTCGTACTAATTCGTACCGACTTGGTCTAAACCCACGTGATGGTTTGGTTTAGGGGGGGGGGGGGTAAGGGGTAGGTCATTCGTAAGAATTCATACGAATTGGCCAATTTGTAAAATATGTACGATTTAGCAAAATCTTACTAATTCGTATGAGTGAGGTCGTATAGAATTGTTACGAATTAGCCACTTTTTAATAATTCGTCGAAATTTGTACGATTCTGGTCGTAAATTCGAGTTGGATTTTCATAATCATGAAAAAATTTGGGAGGTAAAACAAGCAATTGTTAGTGAAAGATGTTAGGAAGCAATGATGTATATTGTGTTCGTCTACTTACGTTTTCACAGTAGTGCCATAGAAGAACTATTTTGGGTTCCAAAAGAACCTTTCAGTGAATACAGGCCAGTTGCATAAACTGCTAAGACTAGTTGGTAACGCTTCCTTTTACAGTCCAGTTACCCATGTAAATACTATGCACTTATTTTAGTAACTACAATTACTGGGTAATAACTAGGGCTGTCACTTTACGATTTGAAAATCGATTGCACAATCGATTCGGACCAACCAACACAAGTATCGAAAACGATAATAGGGAATCGATTTTAACGGCCTTCTCTCAGAGCGCATCCAGCTCGTCACGCCCGCAGCGAACACGCGTCACACAGCAACACACACATAACAGCAAATTGTACTTCTGCATAGTGAAAAATGTGAATTCTGCCTGGTTTTCAGAAAGTCTCATGCATACAGATACAGAGTCGGAATCGATTTTAACAGCCTTCTCTCAGAGCGCGTCCAGCTCGTCACGTCACGCCCGCAGCGAACGCGCGTCACACAGCAACACACAAACACACACATAACAGCAAATTGTACTTCTGCATAGTGAAAAATGTGAATTCTGCCGGTATTCAGGATGTCTCATGCATACAGATACAGATTCAGGCTACAATCGCCTATGTTGGCAAAATTTGTTTGACAGTTAAGTAGTAATCGAAATAATAACTCTAATCGTAAACAGAGCCCGGTTGAATCCTGCAGTAATGTTTTTCATTGATGTTATGGCAGTCCACTCTGCTTATTGTTTTTTTTTTCGAGAATGTTACACTCCTGTTTGTCATTGTGCACGAAGCTTCAGGTCAATAAAACATCAGAAATATTCAAGTGCGCATCTTAAGCGCCCTCTTTAGGCCTACGTTCGTCCTTATGCCTGTTAGGTGTCCGTGGATTTGCCTATATTTGGCTAAAACGGAAACGTGTTTAGAAATGGAAAATCGATTTTACAATCGATTCAATGAACACTTATGTCTCAAAAATCGATCAGGATTTTTTGACAAAAGTGACAGCCCTAGTAATAACTAGTACTAACCCTGAACCTACCCCTAAACCTACCCCTGTTCCATGTACTTACCTTAAATTAGCCAGTACTTTCTAGGTAAGTACACTGTAAGTACACTATAAGTACTGTACTGAAAAAGGAAGTGTTACCGACTAGTTTTACAAGTTAGTAATCCAATCTTTTTCTTTAATACTTTTAACTGCTACTTACTAGTTACTAATACTGTAACTTTTAAAAAAATCAGTTACATAAAAACATAGTTTGGTCAATTTGATACTGAACAGTAAGACTGATTAATTACCCTTAACTAACTGCTCGTTGGTCATTCTTGTTAATACAACATAATGGCTATGGTTATGCAACTGACCCTTGGTCTTCCTTTTTTCTTAATGTGAAGAACATTTGAATAATCCAATTAACATTTTTTCCCCACTAAAAATCTCCATGAATGTTTGCTGTGATTTTTTTCCCTCTCCATGGAACCATAGATGCCAATAAAGACACTTTATTTTTTAAGAGTGTACATATTTTACAATATCTGAATATTTGTAGTGATGTTACATATCAGTTCAGATAACTTTGTTTCAGAGATGCAATCTTTATTGGATTTTATATTGGAGATGCATCCTTACAGCAGCTTGGGCAAGTTTTTTTTTGGTTATGTAAAATGGAAATAGTTATTTGTATTAATTATAAAATTCTTAAAATAAACGTGCTTGCTGTCTGTTGTGGCAAATTGGAAGAATTAGACATCTGTCACCATGGTGGGTATATCTACAATTTATAATACCACGGTTCTAGAATGACATTATTCAAATACTTCCATCTCAAAGTGGTGGTAGACAAATAGGAGTTTACCCCTACAGGTAAATATTTCATTTGCTATGCTAATGCTGAAGTCATCAAAGCAGACTAGTCTGAATGGAAATGGTGTGGATGCAAGTACAGAGAGCAAGGGATAGGAAACCAAGTTTAAATGGGAAGCCCTTTGTGCTTAATTGCCTGGAGGAAAAGGGAAAGCAGAGGGAAATTACAGTGTTCCGTTATTGCGGCCCATATGGACAGACGTGTAGCTGTCAGGAACCAGTGAGGTGTGTGTGACGCTACACTGACGGACTGCCTCTCTGACAGCCTGATCTCCATCAACCTGTCTGTCTGCTGTCACACCTCCACTAGAGCTCTCTCCCTTTTATTTTTCTCTCACACTCTTCTTTCCCACATTTCTTACTGCTGTTTTGCCTTTTGTGCACAATCCACACTGCATCACTTTTTTCTAGCTTTGGGCCTTTTTTTGTGTAGTTCCTCAGTGCCTTCCTAATAATAAATTTGAGTTTTAGAAAAACTGCTAATGTAGACTTTCTTTTCACTCTCATGTTGAGCCCAAATAAACAACTATCATTTGGGATACGTTAGGTCCCGATTCCCCTATTGAGATGAAGCGTTCAGTCTACCACTGAACTTCACTGAAATTAATAATTGATTTGCATGGTACAAACAGACTTGTTTTTGTACTGTACTGTGTCTAACTGATGGTGTGCCTTACTGATGATGTACATGAATTGTGTTGAATATGAATTAGTCTTAGAGGAAAGATCCAGAACTTGATCAACGATTCACATTGTGATGATAAAGACCTCTGTTTATGGAAAATGTGTTTGCACACTGCATGATGGGCTACTTATGGCATTTAGGATAAGTTTCAATGTATCACTTTTTCAGTTTATTTTCTCCATTAAGTCAGTGGCTTCAACGAGAGGGAAATGAAACCTTAATTTATGTCTAGGGGCTCTAATTTGTCTAAGTACATACAATCTTAGGAAAAGCTAGCCAAAGTCGACGTTTAATGAGAAAATTGTTGTTTTGCATTTTGGTCCTTCAGCAAGTAGTGAAACTAAATTAAAATAAATTAATTAATTAATTAAATAAATTTAAACATAACTCAGTGAATTCTTGTCACACATATATGAGCAATATATCTTTATAAACAATTAAGTCTGTCCTTTTAAATAATCTAATTCAAAATCAAAACGTTCTCTGTTTAAGTCATTTGTATGAAACCAACAAGATGTCCAATTTCTCTAGCAAGAGCTCATTAGCTCTAATGTCACAACACCCACGTGTGAAATAGAGATTCACATGTAAATAGTCCATGTAGAGGAATGCAAACCTGTAAATGCCCTCATTACCTCAAACTATATAACACTACAACACTCTCATTAATGCAATTATCTAATCAACCAATCACATGGCAGTTGCTTCAATGCGTTTAGGGGTGTGGTCCTGGTCAAGACAGTCTCCTGAACTCCAAACTGAATGTCAGAATGGGAAAGAAAGGTGATTTAAGCAATTTTGAGAGTGGCATGGTGGTTGCGTGCCAGACGGGCCGGTCTCGAGTATTTCACAATCTGTTAAATCAATTAAATCAAAATCAAATTTTAAATCAATATAGTGTTTGTGGGCTAACACAGTCTCATCCCAATTCGTCATATAACTGAAGTTTTGGGACGTCTTTTGACCATTCGTCAATATACAACTTTTTAGGGCCCCCTTAAACATCGGTAGATGACGATCCTGGGTCGTCATACAACTGACGCTTTACCTTTAACGTCAGTTAGGTGACGAGTTGGGTTTAGGGTTAGGTTTAGGTCTGGGGTAGAGTTAGGATCCCATAACGTCATCTACCGACGTTTAAGGGGGCCCTGAAAAGTCGTATATGTGCGAATGGTCAAAAGACGTCCCAAAACGTCAGTTATATGACGAATTGGGATGAGACTGCGCTGTGTGGGCAGGTTAGGGAAAGATGATTTTCACATAGTTTTGAAGCAAAAATTCTAGGCTACATGATACAATTTTCCAAAGTCTTGTGACCAAATAATCAATATGGGTTATATGGCCTTATTTTAGTGATTTTTTTTATTTGTATTATTTTTTGTTATTTATTTTTTACCTACATGCTGCTTACATATTGTATTACATTTTGTATTACATTCTGCTTACATTTTGTAGCTTAGTTTGTGCTGAATACAGTGTAATTGGACTTTAGCCATGAAACGTTGAAACATATTTTTTTTTCTCAAGCTTCTGGTGGATGTGTGAAAAGCACTGACTTTTCCAAAACATTTCATTTGTCCCCTGGAAACTAAGGTAGTTCAAATTTACTGATGTTTTTAAGGTTCAAATTATGGCTTTCAATTTGAACAAAGAGTTTATGTCGACATAACCACCTGCAAAATTATAGGCAAACTCTCCTTTTACAGTCGCATCCAGCCATCCATTAGTGTACACGCTTTTTATTTTCACAATGATAAATAGACTGCATTCTGGAACAATAAATAACCAACTGGAGGGCAAGAATAGAAAGCCAACATGACAATCTTAGCATAAGATAATACAAATGTCTCTTGAACACTAAATCAGCATATTATGACACTGAAATCAGCATATATTTGAGGCTAAATACTAGAGTAATGGCTGCTACAAGAATAACATTTATGAGTAAAATATATTAACTTAAACTGATTAGTTTAAAGTCCAATCATATTTCGCAATATTACTGATTTTAATGTATCAAATTAATGTAGCCTTGCTGAGCATAGGATAAAAAAATAATAATAATACATTTAAAAAAAAACTCCCAAAACTTTTGAACAGTAGTGGATTTTTAATTTCTTTGAATTACAATTCTGTAAATTCCTCTTACTAACATTCCGATTTAAATTCCGATTTAAGATCCTGAATTGGCACATCCATGGTTAGTATCATTCTGATGGATAACAAAAAAGTTAGCTTTTTTCTAGGGCTGCTCAAACGATTAATCGCGATTAATCGCATCCAAAATAAAAGTTTGTATTTACAATATATATGTGTGTCCACTGTGTATAATTATTTTGTGTATATATATATATATATATATATATATATATACACATGCATGTATATTTAAGAGAAAAAATGTATTTAGATATCAAATATTTATATTTATAAAATAAATGATATATAAATCTATCTATACATTATAAACATGAAAATATTTCTTAAATATATACAAGCATGTGTATATATATATATATATATATATATATATATATATATATATATATATATATATATATATATATATATATATACATATATATATATATAACAACAATTAGGGATGCACCGATACCACTTTTTGGAAAACGAGTACGAGATTACTTGCATTTCAGTACTCGCCGATACCGATACCGAGTACTTAATAAAAAAAACATGATTTAAAATCAGTTTTAACTATTTTTCCAATTTATTTAATTATATTTTATTTCATTTTTTATATATATATATATATATATATATATATATATATATATATATTCTTTTTTTCCAAATTGTTAAATAAAAAAAATTCAATTCAATGACTATTATTTATGATGGTACATTTATGAAAGCATTGAAGGCTACATGCTGTTTATACGAAAATATTGATGATATTGAGAAATATTGCTTATAAAAAATCAAGAGAAAAAGCAACCTTATGCACACATTATTAGTAGTAGCAATTTTGATTAATAGAGACGTAGTTAAATCTATTGTACAGTAGCCTAATATAATTATTTCTGTCAATTTCTTACCAAACTTTTATTTTGACGGGTTGCCGTGAAGACCTTTGAGTTTCTGTGCGTGTCTGATACATAGACACTGGGCGTTTCTCAATGTCAAAGGGAAGTATCCTTGACATTGAGAAACACCTAGTAAAAGAAATGATATGACGATCGTTTTCTCAAATGAAACGGTAAAATACCTACCGTTACTCATGAAGTGACTCTCGGAGATGAAATCATGAATCATGTCATCATATCGTGAGGCAGCAGAGACGGAGAACAGCGCGAGCGTCACTTGAGCTTCAGTGTGTGTGAGAGGTAGCTAACGTTAAATGAAACCGCGCGTCTGCACTGTTCATTCACACAGAGACAAGCAGAACATGCAGGTTTTATATTTAAACAGTCGTTTGGCAGTTTAATATACACAGACACACATCAGCAGCGCCACCGGTCGCCATGTCTCAGCGCTTTCATGATGATGACGCAACTTCACGCCCTTCGTGCATGCATGTGCAACGGAACTGGGTTTGATCAGGTATTCGGTACCACCGGGACTTGGTACCGTGACGTTTACATTTTTTAGTACCGAACTTGGTCCACGCGGCTGACAGGTCTCGTCTCGCCTCGCCTTCTCCCGCTCTGAGCTTCAGCCGGGGCCTGGGGGCGGGCACTCGGCGCCTGTGATTAACCCATTTCTCAAGTCGTGGTATTCGGTCCCCGGTATTGGGGGACTTTTAACGAGTACGAGTACTTTAAAAAATGTGGTATCGAGGCCGATACCCGATACCGGTATCAATTGGTGCATCCCTAACAACAATTATATACAGTGCACCCACTTATATTATGTAAACACAGAATTTTATTTTGAATGCGATTAATCACGATTAATCGTTTGACAGCCCTGCTTATTTCAACAAATGTTTGGTGTATAAAATCCACTAAATTCAAATGTTGCAAGTGTTTGAAATCACGTCATACAAATACTACAATTAATTTTCTAAAAGTAACTGCCTTGTCCCACTTACCATTTGAACAGTTCTATCTCAATACATGAGTACCATTTCCCGAGCCCTGAGAGGGCCTGGACCATTTGAACACTTCATGAAAAATGGGAGCTCTCATCATACACATGTTGAGTCGATTCAACCAGAATGCTGCATCACAGAGGTCATGTTTCTCATCAAGGTGGTCCTTTTGCTTAGTGTCTCCACGACCTCAGGATTGAAAGGGATTGTGAAGAGGTCATGAGCAGTGAACAAGAGCAGTGTTCGTTTATAATCATATTTCTGAGAGGAGCAGCATGGTCACTGATCTACTCTCTAATCAGGGAGATTTTTGGAGTGAAATATGTGGTCAAAACTCCCAGTGACCTCCACTTTCTCGAAATCCTTTGAGTGTTGAACCTTTAACCCTATCCAGAATGAGCCAGAGTGCTTTGTAGGTGATATGGAACCTCAGTTGAATGTGATCCAGATTTCTGTGGGATCTTCAGAAAATGTGAAATCTCTGTTGTTTTCTCTCATGGCTCTGATTGTTTGGTTGAAACCAGAGTTTGGTGCCAAAACTCTTCCTCTGCCTCCGCAGCTGGTGTTTTTAAAATGTGTGTCTTTATAACAAATAGAAGACTGAAGCAGAAACAGAAATCATTATTTTATTCAGATTCTTCAGCTGCTTTGTCCCTTTGGTTTTATTACCAAAAGTTAACACCATGACATTTACGTCACTAATGCACAAAGAATGCGAGCTGTGCTGCCTGCAGAAAGTAATTTCAGCAGTGACATGCAACAATGAGAAATGCAATATACTACAGGCCAATTAAAGGCCTGCATTAACAAGATAGAACATTTTCAAAAAAGACACCAAATTGCATTCACACAAATTGAAAACCATACTTGATTCCACATAAATCATACCTCAGATACCTACTTGTGTATGGTTTCTTTTTGCACCGCCAAGCAGTTTTATTAGTATCATATAATTTACTGATTGTATTTTTAGTCATTGGTAAGTTAATCTTTAATACATAAAACACTAATTTAATTCCACTGACCTGTACCGCAGATTCATTTCGCCGCTAATTCGCGCTTTGGCTAAGCCACGCCCTAGAAAGTAGATTGACCAATCACAGCGCAGCCAAGAACGAGCTTCCACAGAGGTCCGACACTTTTTCACAGCGCTCCATTGACTTTCAACACAGGCATCTCATATTTTGGTCTCGGTAGGCTATTACCGGTGTAGTTTTATCAAAAATATGTGCCTGGGGTGCATTTGTAACACAGATACACGTCTCCCAGAGAGGTTGGGGGGCGGTGTCCGTTTTTTCCCTTCCCAAAACCAAACTCAAATCCTGACAAGTGTCGTCTTTAGATTAAACTGTGTGGACGTCCTCAGTCAGCTAAACCCCTTAAAGATCAACAAGCACATCTTTTTTTTTTGCTTCTAACCTTACTGTGAAGTGAAAGGGTTAAAAATACAGTAGCTATGGCATGAACTTAGCATAAGCTTGTTGTTTTGGTTCAGGAGGAACGTTAAATATTTTGGTGCTGTTTTGGTTGTGTGATGTCTGTGTGAGCAGGGTGCGTGCAGATATGAAATACTTACGTTGACGGGCAGGTAGGACATCATACCATTACATTCAGACCGAATGCAATGATTGGGAAACATTTGTGATGCGATCTGGGGAAACCCTAGCCTGGATGCCAGCCCGAACTCCGCCCACAACATTTTTTGGACGGGAAGTTCGGTCTGGACTCAATCCATTGAAGAGTAATTATGATCAGGCAAACAATGTTCGCGCCAATCAAATTGCCAGGGCGGGCTTTATACGATGATGGACAGATTGATCTGCAAGTAATCATCACGTTATCAATGTTCCGCTGTCGCGTCTGTTGTAAAATAAATCGACAGCGCATTAATTTTAATAGACAAACAGAGAACTGCAATCAAGGCATTTGTCGATCGGAAAGATATTTTGCCGTCCTTCCCACATGATTCGGGAAAAGTGTAACTTATCAGCTGGCTCCGATGGTCACTAAGAAGATGTGTAATGAAAAGCCTGTGGTCGTTGTGGTTTCTGCTTTGGTCGCACTCATTGAGAAGTAAGTAAAAGAAGCAACACTCGTTATTTAACCTCTAAAATAAGTAAGTTCTGTAGTTGAAAAATGCACTATGCAAAGGAGTTGACTTATTGCGTTGCTCTGATTGGTTGTAGGTCTACCCACTATCCAATTGAGTGCAGAGTTGTTGTTTTTTTCCTGGTTCGGTTAAGACACGCCTCATAATCAAAGCTTAATGGAGTGGTCTCAGACTCATATTCTCATTAGTCAGGCTAGGAAAACCCACCACATGGTGAAATTTGACATATGACAGGTTTTGAGACCATATTAAAGCTGGG
Source organism: Hybognathus amarus (assembly GCA_030378365.1). Classification (NCBI taxonomy): domain Eukaryota; kingdom Metazoa; phylum Chordata; class Actinopteri; order Cypriniformes; family Leuciscidae; genus Hybognathus; species Hybognathus amarus. The sequence continues at coordinate 198,733 of JAQIUQ010004955.1, read as the reverse complement.
TTCAAGCCCTTTCCAAATATGTTTTTTATTTCTTTTATGATTTGTCTGTAACAAAAGTTATGGTTATCTGAAGTCGACTGATTGCTGTGATTTTCAGAAATGGTATTTTGAGAAAAACAGGTTTAATTAATGGTCACGTCCTGCTCAGCGGGACGACTTCGCGCTCCTTTTAAATTGCCTTTTTTCAAATCTCATATTTTAGTAATCATCACAGATTAGGTATCATTCGAAAGCTTGCAAGCTCAAAATTCAACCTGTGAAAACCTTTTTGAAATTGGATGATTGAGAGGTGAGCAAGATCTTTAGCTTTAAACTCTGTTGTTCTCTTGTGCTCCGCATCACACCACACAATAACGCTGGATAAAATAAATAAATAAAAACTTGCGGGCTGTTGTAGTTCACCCAGGGCTGGACTTTATTCTGTTATGTGGTTTATTTTTGATAGGTGAACTGTCTTTGTAGTGTTAAGAGAAAGAAAAGCTAAACAGGATATATTGTTTTTTGCCCCTCCGCTCCGCCTGCATGTTCTTAGAGAGAAACAGTCTTTTCAGCTGAACATTATAAATTGCTATTTTTCTAAACCAAACTAGTGAATTTTCCCAAGATATATTCAGAGATGATAAACAATATGTTATAGAATAATAATTTAATAAAAACCCAATTTTGATTAAAAAAACTGACACTCAATCTATATTTAGACCTTACTGAAAGTGTATCAGCGCGACATTCGACGGGTTTTCCCAGATCGCATCACATTTTATGGTTCTACTCCTTCCACGGATGATATACATACATTTAGACCACTTAGTGAGTGCTATCAGGATGTGAAGAGACTTTAAACCAGCATAACATCGTCTACCCTGCTTTGAAAGGGGCACACCATCACTCCAATCTGGGGAACTGCATTCAAAGCCCATTCACTTTTAATGAAAACACATAATGATTGGTTTCAGTTATATATAATGCATAAAGTGTGGCAACCATCATTCATTATTTGTGAACCTTGATACATGCTCTTGTTAGGCACTGTATTAGTAGCAGAGCACTGATAAAGCTGAGGAGAGAGTTAGCTGTGACTTTGCATCTCATCTGCTCCCTGCTACTAAGATGAGGGTTAACAGGGTGGAAAATATCCACACATATTTGTCTTCTTGTTTAAGTTACATCCTGGAGGGAGGGTTACCGCTGTCTCATGAGAGGCCATAAGCAGGGTGCATGAGAGGGATCAAATGTAAGATGTAAGAAAGATTGTTTACCTCTTTCTGGCCATAGTTTGATCCCTCTCTAGATCCGATCTTGGAATCTGTCTACAACTGATCTATCTATCTGTTCAGCCGTCCGCCCATCTCTCCATCGGTCTATCTGGTGCAATATTTAAAGGGTCATTCCACCTCTGGAAAGATGAATGTGTATTAAAATGGGTAATTTATGTAGAAGAAATGTGAAATTATTTTTTAATTTGGAGCTTTCTAGACTGAGAAAAGCCAGAAAATGTATTTTTGGCTTATGTGGATGAAAGACAACAACTCCCAGAATGCACTTGTTTCGCTGCCCTCAGGGTGCCGCGGCTACTAGTAACAGCGCTGAGTGCAATAGTAGTACAAGAAGTCTAGGCTACTAGTGAGTCTCTGTGATGAGTCTGCCCGGAAATGTGTTTCGAGATTGCCCAAAATGTCCAGGATATGGCTTTTGCGTTCTACAGTCGCCATTCATCATGTTTACTGTGGCAAGCAGGATGAGTGAGGGCCATGTGGAGAATGACGTTAAGCCGGTGGCGTGATTACCGATGAGCGACACTTGTGAGACGTAAGATACCGGTCTCTGAAACTGTAGTTTGACAAACTACAAGCTACTCGTAAGTTAAAGTAGTTAAACTACAGTCAAGCTACCCGTTTGGAAAAGTAGTTAGCTACACTACAAGTTACTATCAAAAAGTAGCTTGCTACATTGAAACTACTTTGCTTTTTTTGAACAACGTATATTATAAACAACTGAATAAGTGTCTGAGGAATGTTTTAAGTAAAATATGTAGTGTTTAAAACAAGGCAATGCAATTACGATTTCAAAGAGTATTGTTTTATTACACAAACACTCAAATATCTCAGACTGTTTGTCAAAAATGCAAAATTGCAACAAACAACCTATAACATTGCAAGAACAAAATATACATCCAAAGTAAATTGCATGTACAACATTTTCTCAAAAAATATCGATTGAACTTGGACAAATAAGGCCATGGGCAGTTAACGTTGTTTCTCCATCTCTCCAAATTTGCCGTCACGTCTTGTTCCATCATGGATAATCATAATATGGGTGTGTCCCCACTTCTGTACGTCAGTGAACCGTTAGCCGCAAGATGCAGTGATTAAACAACAGGTGGCGGTAATGGCAAAAAAATTAGATTGTAATCTAACAAAAAAATATCCTTGCATCACGCTGATTCGCGCAGGCTTGACAAACGCAATGTAGATTTTGCTCGCGCTTCACTGCTACTTGTTGCAAAAAATAGTTCGCTACTGGAAAAGCTACGCTGTTTAAAAACAACTGAGCTACTGCCAAGCTACTGAAAAATGTAGTTATGTTAGTAGCGTCGCTACTTGTAAGTTGACTTGTAGTTAACACTGCGTATCTCTCACGGAGTAGCAATTTCTTAGCAATGTTAAAACGCACATCAACCGATCACTTTTTTAGCATTAATGTAAACACTACATTCAGATTCACAAATAAGAATGAATTCACTTAGATTGAAACAAAAGCTGTACATGTAAACAATGAATGGCGACCACAGAAAGCAAAAGCTGAATCCCGGACATCGACGGCCGGACATGTTCGCGAAAAAGAGGATGGTAACCCCTAAAGTTTCTACTCGGCTTTTTCCACAGAACTGCTAGCTTACCTTCCAAAAAAGATGGCTGACACTATGTAATCCCAATCCTCCATAATGCATCCGGCTGCGTATTCAGTACATTTGTCCATATTTTCAAAAAGTTTCTGCTGGTGAAATCAAACACACTGGCACTGATCTGTGATTGGTCTGTTAGTGCATTAGGTTCAACCCCCAGTGGGTGGGTTTGAAAGGGTGAGATCTAGTGCTTGTAGTATTTACAGAAATCCCCTCTTACACTTCCTTCTGACAATGACGTTGTAAAAAATCCCCCCTCTTACACTTCCTCCTACAATGACGTAAAATGACGATTTTTGCGTCATTGTTGCAGGAAGTGAAAGGTAAATAGCAGATTTCTCCCGTCTAGGGGAAAATGAGAGAGTGTTGCTCGACCATTCAATAGTATAGGAACCCCCATTGGGTTTCTAACAATGGAAAGCTTAATGCAAAATGGGTGGAGTGTGCCTTAAGTACTAATGGTTCTTTTTCTATTTATTTATTTATTTATTTTATTTTATTATTTTTTTTTATTTTTTTTGTGTGAAATGTCACAAGCACATATTTAATTGAAGGCAAATAAAACTAATTTCTAAAACCCCCAACTGTACAGTAATGAGGCAAACATAATTATGTATTATTTCTAATTTTAAAGTACATGTATCTGTATAAATCATTAACTGAGAGTAGCTGGGGCACATATTATAAAAATAAAGGCTTCCCCTAGGACAGTAAACACTGTTAACAAAACAATAGTGTCATTATGGAGACTGAAGAAGAATGCTGACACACATATTTTGCTGATAGATTACCTGATATTGTATTCAGTATATCAAGTGGATTTACAACAGGAACAGACAATGATTTCCTAGAACGAACAAACTTTATTAAGCCGTTTCCTCTGGATAGAGTTTTTGTTCAGGGATTTAAGTAATAATTGTTGCTTAGAGAGATAACGAAAACAGCTGTAACGGCACATCTCTGTACATTTACAGTGATCTATCTGACGAAGAAGTGCTCCAGAGAGAGAAATGCAATGAGGCCACTGCCAGAAGGACAAATGAGAGCTTTCCTTCAATGTGATTAATCTACATGCACACTCAACAAATCTCCATCAGCCGAGAAATAGGGCAGTTATAAAAAGTAGAAACAAGCCACACATGACAAAATATGGAAACATTGATCTCATTTTTGTCACTTTGAGGTAAGACTGTTTATCACAGTTTTTATTTCAAACACTTGGTCATGCTGCATAAGGCCATATTTATGGTGTACCTGGCCCTGCCGACACACTCTGTAACCTTTAAAATTTAAATATGTGTGTCTTGTAATTGAAGTAATTATTTCAGTAAAGGGGTTTAACAGACTTTCAAAAGGATACTATCATCAATGGCACATTAGTTCAACTTGACTTTTGCAATTATTTACACAAAGGATTGAAATATTAACTAAATTAAATTTAAAAATCTTTTAAAATTTTAATAAAATCATAACTTTTTTTAAGCAGGGTGGGACTTGTTTTAACACTAAAAAAAATGTTTCTTCCTGGAGGATGAAGGAATTGGATTCTTAAAGAAACAAAGAATGTCAGAAAATACTAATAGATAGTAGATAGAAAAGATAGTAACTTGTGGCCACAAGACACTAACTCGTGGCCTCAAGATAGTAACTCGTGGCCACAAGATAGTAACTCGTGGCCACAAGGACAGTAACTTGTGGCCTCAAGATAGGAACTTGTGGCCACAAGATAGTGTCTGCTGGCCTCAAGATACTAACTCTATCTTGAGGCCACGAGGTATAGATCTTAGTGGCCACGAGTTACTCTCTTGAGGCCACGGAGTTTACTATATTGAGGCCACGAGGTTCAGTATCTGAGGCCACGGGTTAGTATCTTGAGGCCACGAGTTAGGATCTCTGTGGCCACGAGTTACTATCTTGAGGCCACAAGTTACCTATCTGAGGCCACGAGTTCGTATCTGAGGCCACGAGTTCGTATCCTGAGGCCACGAGTTAGTATCTTGAGGCCACTGAGTTCAGTACTCTTGTGGCCACGAGTTCAGTATATTGAGGCCACGAGTCAGTACTCTGAGGCCATCGAGTTAGTATCTTGAGGCCATGAGTTAGTATCTTGTGGCCACGAGTTACTGCATCTTGAGGCCACAAGTTACTGATCTTGGGGCCACGAGTTAGTATCTTGTGGCCACGAGTTACTATCTTGAGGCCACGAGTTACTATCTTGAGGCCACGAGCTAGTATCTCGTGGCCACGGGCTAGTATCTTGAGGCCACGAGTTAGTATCTTGAGGCCACGAGTTAGGATCTTGTGGCCACGAGTTAGATCTTGTGGCCACGAGTTAGTATCTCGAGGCCACGAGTTAGTATCTTGTGGCCATCGAGTTACTACCCTGAGGCCACAAGTTACTATCTTGAGGCCATCGAGCTAGTATCCTTGAGGCCACGAGTTAGTACTCTTGAGGCCACGAGTTACTATCTGAGGCCATCGAGTTAGTACTCTGAGGCCACGAGTTAGTATCTTGAGGCCACGAGTTTGTATCTTGTGGCCACGAGTTATTATCTTGAGGCCACAAGTTACTATCTTGAGGCCACGAGTTAGTATCCCTTGAGGCCACGAGTTAGTACTCTTGTGGCCATGAGTTAGTACCCCGAGGCCACGAGTTAGTATCTTGAGGCCACGAGTTAATATCTGTGTGCCACGAGTTACTATCTTGAGGCCACAAGTTACTATCTTGAGGCCACGAGTTAGTATCTTGTGGCCACGAGTTCAGTACTGTTGAGGCCACGAGTTAGTATCTGAGGCCACGAGTTCAGTATCTTGAGGCCACAATTTACTATCTCTGAGGCCACGAGTTAGTATCTTGAGGCCACGAGTTAGCATCTTGAGGCCATCGAGTTACTATCTTGAGGCCACAAGATAGTTATAATTATTATTTTTTGCCAAAAGTGGGACTAGGGGGGCTCCGTAATATTGTACTAAAAATGAAGAAATATTTTTTAAATATTAAAATGTGTATTTAATATTTTATCCAATATATCATGACTTACAAATATGATGATTTTAGATGTGCCATTGAACCCTGAATATCAGACATGAAACCAAAGAATTGGGTGACTGCATTCATCTTTTATCGGACAATCGCTAGGTTGTATGACTCTTTGGGCTCTATCTTGCACCCGGCGCAAATGACTTTATACACTGACGCATTTATCATTCCTATTTTGCACTCGCGCAAAGCAGGCTTTTTTCCTCCACAGACGCACGTCGGTAAACTGAACAAATGAACTTGCGCTTCCTGGGCGGGTTGGCGCAAAAAGGAGGCGTGTGTCGGCGCAAACAATCCCTGGTGCTATTTTGCAGTTCCAGAAAACAATTGCGCCAATGACCAGAAAAACCTGGTCTAAAGTCAGTGGCGCGTTGCGCGTATATTCAGATGCTATTTTAAGCGTGCATGCTTGGCCATAATACAGAGTGTGAACAACGCGGATACACTGTAGATGATTCTCTCATTAACACAGATGCATTTTACTTTTGCAAATGATACATTATTATACGGAAAAATATATAAACATGAGGGAAATCATTGTTGTGTCCATGATGATGGGAAAAACAGGCATAAAGCTTACACTTTACACAAATTATTATATGCATGTTTAACCCGAAGCTAATTTGGGTGGGTTTGTCCCATCCCCAGTGTCCCTTCTCTTTCTTTTACGGCCCTGACGAGAACATCGTTCTACTCGGCTGTGAACCGATGCTGAAGCGCGCCTGGTAAATGCGCGTTAAAATAGAATTGCGCCATGGAACAAGCGCATCTCGTTCATCATGCTCTTAAAGGGAATGTGATATGACGCTCTTATTGGTTTATTTGCGTTACGCCCAAACCACACCTATGAATAATGAAGCTACTCCAGACCAACCCCTTTTAGATTTGCGCCAGGCGCAAGAGGCATTTATCCCGCCGGGAAAATAGCAACAGCGCCGGGATCCGCCCACAAAGTTAATTGTGCTTTGCGCTTTGACACTTGCGTTTTCAGATCGTTAAAATAGGGCCCTTTAAGCTGCAAAAACACAAGAATCAGAAATGGCTGGGATCCATTTGGTGCAATGACAGATTTCCACACAATCATTGTAGTTGTGTTATAAGGGAGAGTATGAGAGCAAGAAGGATAGAGATAGACATGTTGAGAAAGACGGCAAGAGACCAGAGAGACAAGACACGCTTGCATGGAGTTGGTGTGAGGAGAATGATTGTGTATTCTTCACAGGCTTTTGCTTGAGAGACTGACAGCAGAGATTTCTGATTGGTGATCAGAGACATGCCACAGTCCATGATTCGAAGCATCCAAACCTTACACACAGAGGAATTCAACATTTAAAGATCGCTCACAAACACGCTCACATAGGAGAAATGAGTCTTATTTTGATCCAGTTCAATATGCTGTTATTTTATGGAGCACAAAAGGAGAATTTTGAAGAATCTTCACATAGACCTTTGGCACACAGTGGCAAAAACCGTAACTACGCGTTGTGAAGCATTTGAACAAGCTTCAATATCTGACGCTTTGGGCGCCCTCCAGCGTCAGTCCATGACGCCCTGAGGTATTTGTGTTACCCACTGCACCCAGACCTAAGACCTGAACCACGCCATTCACCTAACGCTAAAGGAAGCGTCGGTTCACGATAACGCTGTAGGATTCGCGTCATGAACTGACGCCAAAGGGCGCCCGAAGCGTCAGATATTGAAGCTTGGTCGAAGGTGACGAGTTGGGGTGAGAATGTGTTGCAAAAAAATCGATTGATTGCCAGCTTGTAACATAATTTGCAGTCTAGATAGTGGACTATTTTAGAGGTTTTATTGGGCTTTTTGGGTAACATCAACCTGTATGATACTGAATCGTGTCATTTATTTTGCTAAAGTGATTCTATTGTGCTATTTTTAAGTTCGTAATTTTATTTTGAAGGTCTCTTACAAAAGGTTTACAAATTCAAGGTAAAAAATATGTCTAATTTTCTCATATGTATTGCACATCTCCTCTCTCTCACAGTGTCTGAAATGGCTGGATAAATGATTCAGTCTATCTGAAATCCCTTCTACACTGTAATTTGTTTTAATTATTTATTTTATATATTAAGAATCATTACCATTTTTGTTATTTTTTATCAATAATTGTTATTTTTTGTCAAATCAACTTAGATAATGTGGTTCAGATAGCATAACATTTTAAGTTTTTTACCAAACCCTTTTCTTACTTTTTTAAGTTAAACCAATAAAAGTGTTTTTACAGTGCGCATGGGAAACAAAATGAAAAAATGGGGGGTATTGGTTTTACTGAATTAATTCCAGTTCAAGTAACTCATCCTTTAAGTGCATGCAAAGTGAATTCAAAGCACAGAAACAGCACAGTGTCTTCTCAACATAGACATGCTTGTTACAGGAAGTGAGACTGAAATTGCCAATGACTTGTTTCAGCAGTTCGGCAGAATCGATTCTTACTATTCAGGAGACAAAAACTTTATTTGTTGTGAAAATTGATCTTTAAAGCAGCATTATGACATTTTGTAAATTTTGCTCTGGTTTCCCCCTATAGTTGGGAAACAGTATTGTCTTCTACTAATGTCGTAAAATCTGTCATGGTTACACTAGGGAATACACACGTGCATTTGTTGAAAGAGACCCCCAAACTCTGCAGAAGGAAGGACTTCTCACATCTTGGGCAGTCTGCCAGTGTTGCATATACTTCCGCATGTCATATGAATATAGTTTCATGGGTCTTATTTTTTTCAAATGTCAAAAGTTCGCGTAGCTCACATTTACAAGCCAGCGTCTTTATAGTACGTTAACCTATTGGCTAGTGGCTGTTGTTTTACATAATGGTTATGCTAATTCAATGTTTGTGTGGTAGATCAGTGTTTCCCAAACTTTTTCTGGGGACCCACATTTAAAGTCGATAAATCCTCGTGACCCAATAAACATTAGGGCCCATATAGTTCATATATCACAAAAAGAATTTAGGCATTAACAAAATATGTATGACCATTTTTAAAGTCAGTTAAGCTTCCAGTTAACTATTTAAAAGAGAGATATTTGACAAAGTATAATTGTTTTTTATTAACCTGTTTTTGACAATTAGCGAAATGCAGAGGTGAAATAAGGAAGGAAGAGTTGACAGGGCATCTCATTGTTTTTATATTCTCATCATTACAGTGTACACAATTTACTATAATAATTATTATAGGCTTAAATTAAAATATCCTGACAGTGAGACTTTTTAACCATGCATGGATCACTACCACTGTATAAAAAATGCCTAAACAGGTAAAAAACTATACACACAATTAATTATATATTCCTCTACCCCTTAATAAATCTAATGCAATACAAATGACTATAACATAGTATTCAATATAAATATTTCACATTTATGCCCAAACCATGGTAAATTATTACATTCATAGGCTATTACATGTAAATGTTTGTACAGTGATTAGGGCATATAGTCTTCTAACTTTGTTCATGTTTCTGCTATTTACCTCATCAGTAGTGTTGGGAATGTTAAAGGAGAACTCCGGCGAACAATGAACCTTTGGTCTAATAAAACATTTGTACCTATAGTGAATCGTTCTCTGAGATTCGTTTTCATGATAATCGAATGTAAAGAGTTGTATCTCTAAAAACTGTTTAGCGTATAATGCTAGCACTGGGGGCATTGGCTAAGTAAGAAATCGCTAGTTTATACCACTAACAAGGCTCAAAATAGCCCCACACTAACACAGTAACATAATGAGTGTCTATACATGCAAAACATTCTCCTTTAAGGCTGTTTCATCCAGATTTAAAACTAGTTAAAATCATTGAGTGATTTGTGGTTTGTAAGAGAGAGGAGTGTCCGATTGAAACACTTCTCACTGGATGTCGCAATGCTGTTTAATAATAGTGTCCGGCACCGGGAGTAAATGCAACTGCTTTAAACTTTGCGTTACATTATCCACTGGCCCGTGCTGCCTAGTTCAAAGTAAACTAGTGAAACAACTGAAACCAGCTCTATTTTGTTCTCTATTTGTTCTATTTAATCCAAATCGTTTCAGATCGTTATGCACGCGCGTTTGGCCAATTCATGAAAAGGAAATAATCGAAACCAACAAATGATTAATATCGCTGGTTCAGTCGACAGAAATACGGGACAAACATAAGAACTGCTGAATATTCAGACTGTAAACGTTTTCCTCAGGTCAGTCGGAGCGCTCATACACACACAATGCGTATAGTTGTCCAGCTGCAGGCGCCACTGCGGCCACGCGCATATCTAACCAAATTTAGCTGCACCACCAGGAAATAGGAGGAGGGAGGTTGGGGTGCCCTCGGGCTGTATGGAGATGATTGGCGGCAGCCAATTGAATAGCCCTGAAATATAAAGCACAATGAAAAATAGTGCTCGACTTGGCGACCCATACAAAAATCTCCCGCGACCCCACTTGTGGGTCGGGACCCCGCCTTTGGGAATGACTGTGGTAGATAATAGCTATTGCATCAATATTATAATATCAAGCTGCAATGAATCTGCAAATTAAAAAAAAATCGATTTGCATTATAGCCTGAGGCAAGACACTTTCACCAGAAAATAAATAACAAACATGACATAGGATAGTTATCCTGACCGATTATTTTGTCCGTCTAACCATGTATTATTTACTTGCAAGAATGTAGCCCCACCATACTTCGTAATCCGTATACTTTCACGTCTCGAGCTGGCGCGAGCTGCCCGCCCCGGCTCAACAGAGATGCTTGAGTGTGTTAAGCGAAGCTACACAACACATTACCAACAGTAAACTGATCACGCACATGCTCCTGTTTCTGACGCATTTCACGTTTGCTAGGCGGGAAGATTGATGCACCGGGCCAGAGCTCGGGGACTTAGTTAAGTTTTTGTGGAGTAGTATTACTGAATGAATGTTTTAAAATAGTATTAGTATAAAAAAAAAAATCACGCCGATCTCGACTCATTTTGGCAAACCTGCCAAAAATGTTACCTTTAGGAGTCAAGGACCTCTAAATTGGTTCGGCACCCTCCTCCTCCTTTGGCTACGGCCAGCAAGCTAAAGCTGGACCAATATTGGTCCGTCCAGCCCTTTATTTTGCCACTCTCCCTTTATCTCTTTCTACTGTCCTCCGACAATACCTTTGGCTTCTTGGTTTTACCTGCTGCTTCAGCCATGACATCATACAGAGGGGGAAAAAATGCTTGTTGGGCTCTCGCGTCGGAATTTGAGGAATTTGAGGAAGTTGGGGAAGTGACGTATGCCGTAGAGCAGTCCGAATTTTGTAGTTCTTTTTGTGCTTGGGTTCCTACTCGCTCCCCGAACTTACAGAGGGCCAGTAAAAGCGATACAGACCATGTCAGGCTATGGCAGTTTACCTGTCATTCAACCTATTGTAAGTCGATGTACCATCTCAAGGGTTCTGGAAAAATATTAAAAAGGTTGAAAAAGTTGCATAGAGCTGCTTTAAAACTTTGCACCTTTTACATTCACTAACTGCTATGTTGCACACTTCATGAAAAATCATATTGGAAAAAACATAATGGAGCACTTTAAAATACTTTCTCCTTTTTTAAATTCTGCTATTTTGGCTCATACTGCCGTCATACAAAAATGTACTGCAGTCTCCTGCTGCAATGAACACTAGTCAAGAGCTGGGTTTGTTTCTCTCTCTCTTCTCTCTCTCTCTCTCTCTCTCTCTCTCTCTCTCTCTCTCTCTCTCTCTCTCTCTCTATGCGCATGCGTGAGCGTTTGTTGAGCGAGTGAGTGAGAAGCATGGTACCTTTTCTTTCTATCTTTAACTTTTTTTTCTTGTGGTATACCAGTTTAAAAGTATAACGATTGTGTGTTGTTGTTTGTCTGCCAGTTTTTGATACATGGCAAAATGACTTTGGGTGTTGAGGACATCAGATTTCCTCACATGGCGTGCACGCTGTGAAAATAAGTTTAAATGCTAGTGTGGAAGAGTGCAGTTTAGCTGTCAGGATAGGTGGTTGGCAATGAAAATATTCTGTCGGCAGCAGCGGATGAACAATGCGGTTGTTGTTTTTTGAAAACCTTTGAATAAGCAAACATGTTGGTTGAAAGTGGAGTTGTCATTGACAATGTTTTTGTTCCAGTGTTTACCCACTGATCTATATAATGACTAGATAGCTCATGACGTTCTGAACGGCCACCAGGCAGTGATGCCACCGGAAGTGTTTGAGCGGCCATCTTACAAGTCCCTACCAGCAGAGTGCTCCGACGGCCGTGTACAGAGATAGGTATAGCTCCGACGGCACTTTTAAGACGACCTGTTGTGCATAAACAAGTGTAAAACAAAGTTCACAAAAGGATCTACAAAAACTGCCAACAGGTTGTAATTTAAGCCCATATATAGTTATGTATATGCACAACTGTTGCTATTTCCGTGTTGTTTAAAACAATGTATAGCCTGCTATGCATTCTTTCACAGATGTATTCAGGTTTAAACCCAGTAAATGTTTTATTCAATGGATTACTTATTATTAATTTAATTAAATGTATTTATTTACTATATTTTCATGTCAATCAAGTGTTCAGTTTGACCACGAACCATGCGCTGTCACTTTATTTCAGCACCTGCTGAAGCACAGCAGAAACAGACGGGAATGACCTCCAATGTGTTTTTTTGGGTTTCTAGCTTAAAAAAGGTTTCTACCAAGGATAGCATATTGGTTTGCAATACAGCTGAGTCTGCACAGGTTGTTTATTTTGAAATTGACAGTGATTTGGCATTGCAACTTGGCCGTTGTGCAATGTTTTCTCAGTCAAATCACACAATTTCCTATTGATTCTATAGAATATGTAAGCTCACTAGAGAATCACAATATGGCGGTGCGGTGGCTTCACTGTTTATGACGTCATGAGCTATCCAGTCATTCTATATAGATCAGTGGTGTTACCGCTGTCTACTCCGTCCAAGTGATTTTATCAACAGTGTCGCATTTATTAAAAATTAATAAATGGTTAACGTGCTGGTCTAAGTTGTTGGAAAGACATAGCAGACTGGTTTCCCCAATTAAGATGATTCAAATTTATTGTAAATCAGCGTTACTGAAACACGTAGTGTCGTTCATGACGTTTTGTGTTCATGGTTTTAAAGGACAATAAAGAGGATTTGGATTTGCTGTTCAACAACAAATAGGTGAAATAGGACGTCTTGTGAGGGTTTGTCCAGAAAGAAAATGACGAATCAAGAAGAGAAATTTCATCAGTTTCTGCTGTAAAAGTTGGTGAGGATGAAGAGGTACTGTTAGCACAAATTGTTTGGAGTGAGGTGAGGAAACACTGAACAAAACTCTGTAGATGCTAACTTCACAGGTTCATCAGGTGATGTTGCAGCTTTGAAGAAAAATTAGATAGTGGCAGAAGAAGCTTCTGTCTCCGGTGAAAGGTGTCAGTTAACTGATGGTTTAGTAAGACAGAGTTTGGAAGTTAATCAAGTTATGGAGCTGGAAGGAGGTCAGTGTTCTGGGGTAGAGGATGAATGTGTTTTTAAAACACCACAAAAGAGGAGAACTAAACAGAGCCACCCTAATAAATTTAAACCAAATGGAGAATAGTCCGACTGATACTGAAAGTGACACTGATTTTTCAAAATGTAGAGTTACTTTTAGATCAGAACAAATAATGAGTCTTCAGAGCAGTCTTTACAGTGTAGATGACATAAAGCTATTCTTGAGAATATCAAAAAATGCGAGAAATGTGTGCATCACAGAGTATTTTCCTGATTTGCAGCAATTTGCAGAAAAGGCAAAGCTTTTTTCAGATAAAGAGGTAGACAGACTGAGGAAAGTTCTCACTAAAGTTAATTTTCAGTTGGTAATCAACACTAAGAGTCTTTTTTGTGTCTTTTCTACCCTTCTTCTCTTTAATGAAATATTTTCATTTTGCTTCCCTGAATTTAAATGGGGCATGGAAAGGTAAAAAATAGTTAATCAGGATAAAAAAATAGACATTTTGTTTGCACAAGAAACTCATACTAATATTACTAATGAAGAAGATTGGGCAAGAGACTTTGATTGATTATGCATTTTTAGTCTTAATTCATCTTTAAGTGGCAGTGTTGCTATCTTATTCTCCAAGAACTAGGAGATTGTAAAAGGTAGAATTTGAAAATAAGGGCTCAATTTGAAAATGTATTTTGTTGTTTTATTTGTGTTTATGCTCCCACTAATGTTGAAAGAATGGGTTTTCTAAATATATTATGTAAAGCAATGAAGATTTTCTCTTATTTCTACAGAATTTTAATTGTACAGAAGTTGCCTCAGATAGAAATCATGTTGAACATCATATGGCTTCTCGAAAAAGGTTAATTCAATTTATACAAATGCATGATCTTGTAGAATTTTCACCGTGTTCTCATCCTGAGGGCGTCATATAGTGGCACTTTTGAAATTTCCACAAAATCCAATGCACATGGCCTCCTTTAGTGTCAATATAACATGCACAGAGCTTTTGTTCATTTATGGTAGGTTTAGTTCTGGGGTAGGGTTAGGGTTAGACCACTAGAAGACGCCTTTTGGCCCATGTTTATCTGCATCTCATATTGACGCCAAAGGGTGCCATGTGCGTTGGATGTGAGACGAAATGTCAAAAGCATCAGTATGTTACGCCTTGGCACAAGTACGGGCTGGAATTTTCATACAGCACAGAGACAATATACATGGGTTCATTCTTATGATAATAGGTTGACTTGAGCAAGACTGGACTGATTTCATGGTTTAAGTCATCAACTCCATCTTTTTTGAGATTTTTCTCTCATTCTAGTTAGCTTTTCTGGTCACAGTTTAATACAGTTTTTAGTACAGGATCCATAAAACCAAAGAGTGCTTTGTGGTATTTCAATAAAAGCCACTAAATTTGATTTTTAATCCTTGCATCAGCGGAGGGATTTCGGAAAAACGCAAATTAAGCAATTCAACAGTACACAATTCAACAGAGTCAACAGTATGCTTACAACATGACTAGAGATGATAGAAGATGATATTAGGAAGAATCTATTGGAACTGAAACAAAATCAAGAGCTTATTGAAATTTTAAATAGGAAAAATAAGAATTGGCAGAATTTTTAGACGTGAAAGCACAAGGGGCTCTGATCAGATCCCGTTTTAAGAACATAAAGTGGATGTATCTTCCAAATTCTTTTTTTTTTTTTTTTTTTTTTGAAAAGGCCAAATGGCCAAAAAAATACGTTTTGCGCACTTTTGTCGAATTATGCAGAAATCCGCAAGAGAGGTGGTAGAAATTTATAAAGAACTGTATAGCAGATGACTGAAGAGGCAAATCCCGATCTCTGTTGAGAGATAACATTGGAAGAGCTGAAGAAAACTCTTCAAGGCATGGAAGGCGGCAGAGCACCAGGAACAGATGGCCTGTCTGTAGACTTAAGTCGTTTTGGCCTGAGATTGGTGCCAATCTCCATGCAGTCATTAATGAAAGTCTAAACAGTGGAAGGTTACCACTGAGCTGCCGTAGAGCAGTGCTGACTTTATTGCCCAAGAAGGGAGACCTGAGTGAAATAAAACACTGGAGGCCTGTGTCATTGTTGTGCTGTAAAATTCTATCCAAAGCATTAGCAAATCGATTGAGTGGGGTTTTGGAAGAAGTCATTCACGCTGACCAGACTTATTGTGTGCCAGGAAGGCAATTTTTTTTATAACATCTCATTTATTAGAGACATGTTTGATATCAGTAGCTTTTTGATGTGGATTTTGGTTTGATTTCAATAGACCCAGAGAACGCATTCGACAGGATTGAACTTAGTTATCTATGGAAGGTTTTAGAGGCTTTTGGTTTTAACACACATTTCATTGATAAGTTAAAAGTTTAAATTGTGATGTTGAAAGCTTGTTGAAGGTAAATGGTGACTTATGTGCCCCCCTTTAGTGTTTTTAGAGGTATTAGACAAGGTTGTCCTCTTTGAGGTATGCTATAGCATAACAATTGAACCCATGTTACAAAAATTTAGAGCAAATTTAAAGGGTGTAAGTATTCCAAACTGTGGGAAAGTTGTTAAACTTTCAGCTTATGCGGATGCTATTGTCATTTTTGTCAAAGAACAAAGCGATGTGTCAAAGATAACAGCGATTTTAAGTGATTTTATGGTTGTTTCATCTGCCAAAGTAAATTGGAACAAAAGTGAGGCTATCTTAGTTGAAAATTGGCCACATGGACAACCCAGTCTCGCTGCGGGGTTAAAATGAAGTAGAGATGGGTTTAAATATTTAGGTGTATATTTGGGTGTCTATATAACTTGAGGGGATAGAAGAAAAAAAATGTGGGGCGTTTGAATAAATGTAAGTTTTTCCTTTCTAACGTATCTTATAGAGGGTCTAATTATTAACAATTTAGCAGCTCTGCTCTTTGGCATTGGCTAGCATGTATTGACCCCCCAGCCAGTGTTCGAACTATACCGTGTCCTTTGGGGGAGCCCAATTTTTGGGTGTTCGTGCACTTGCGCGTGCAGAGGATTTAAGCGCCTATCTGACAGAACGTGCAATGCGCTGGCACTATGAAACCCATTCATTTCAAGGACTTCCAAAGATACATAACAGCTACAAATGTAT
Organism: Hybognathus amarus; assembly: GCA_030378365.1. Classification (NCBI taxonomy): domain Eukaryota; kingdom Metazoa; phylum Chordata; class Actinopteri; order Cypriniformes; family Leuciscidae; genus Hybognathus; species Hybognathus amarus. The sequence continues at coordinate 182,209 of JAQIUQ010004955.1, read as the reverse complement.
GCAAGCACTATATACAGGATTCACCATATTGAAACAAATTGATAAGTCAAACAGCCATCCACAAATAGTCTATAAATAGGCTGTGTATGAGTTCACCTGAACAAGGTTTAAATTACTCGTCGGCTACAGAAGAATACCACAATTCCTTCGTTTAATTAGGCCTAAGACATCGAGAGTCAAGCAGACCTATAACAAACCCAGCCACAACACATAATTGGGAATAATGTGCCTTACCTTAACACAGAATGGATTTCAAAGACTTGCGCAGATCTATGGCCTCCAACGTTTATATTTTTTCTACGAATCTTTGAGTTAACATGCATTAAACATGATTGGAGTTTGCACTGCAGCGCCCATACCTTGATGCTCATGACAAGAATAGCATGTATAGTTATCTTTATTGAAGTGAATTAGGTTTAAAACGCCGTCATGCACAAATTAAAAATATTTTTGATATTTTACAAATAATACTGAAATTGCACGTCAAAATAAAACTTTGTGAATATATTTTGAGACCCCCCAAAATTTCAGGAATCCTGTTTTCAGGGGAGCCCATGCCATATTAAGGGGAGCCGAGCTCCCCCTAGCTCCCCCGTAGTTCGCACCCTGCCCCCAGCACTTATTTTGGAAAAAATCCAATATATATGTCAACTTCTTTTGGGACAAGTTACTGGGTGCCACAAAGTGTCTTATATCTGTCAAAAATGAAGGGGGACAAAGTTTGATTCATCTTCAGAGTCGAGTGGCAGCTTTTCGGTTAATGTATGTACAAAGGTTTCTTGAAAGGTCTGAAGGTTTGAAGGTCTGGGTCTAGATAAGTCTTTGTTCTGGTTAAACCTTAAGAAGTTCTCTGTGTCTAATGCCGAGTTCAGACAGCACGATTTTCAACGCAGACGGGTCGCTGTTCTTTTCACACTGCATGACTATCTTGGCCAGCATTCAGTCGCTTCTGTGTTCACACTGCCCGATGGATCGGCAACAGAAAGTTTCACACTGCATGAGTTTACAACAGGAAGAATCCCCGACAACTCTGTCTAGCAGGCTGCGCTCAAACTACATACGTTTCACAACAAACACACGCAAGATGTGACAAGGAAACAATGCGACATTACTCGTGCAAGACCAGAGTTCTCACTTTTTCTGAAACAATGCCTTGTTGATATGTGATCTATAACTCTAACCTGACTCTGGAAACCTTCCGTTGAAGTAGTTTTGGAAAGGGGCGAAAATACTGGTTAGCTGATTGGCCTATGTTGGTGATAGACGGGCCAAATCAACCAATCAGAGCAACTCTTGCCGAAACCAGTCGGGAGAAGAGCAAAAACATATTTTCCTCTGAGAAAAGCCTCCAGAGCAGTGTTTTGCTCTTCTTTCAGTGAGGAAATACCCTGTAATTCTGATAAAACTTGCTCGATAGCCACGCTGATGCTAGTTTCATCCGCTGAAGCCGCCATGTGACTTTGGACTGAACTGTCGAGCTTCTCGTTGCGTCACACCTCAACCCGCCTCAAAGCCAACGCTGATTGGACGTTCGTTTGGTGAACTGCTCCCAAATTTTCTTTAACGGAAAGTATCCAGACTGATCTGCGAGTGAAACCTTGAAAGCTCGCGAGATCAGGATGGTCTCACGAGGCTACTATAACTCCTCCCCAAACTCCCCGCTGCTCTGTATCTTGCTCTCTCATTGGCTGTCGGTAATCGCCAATGTAGTTTTCAGTCAGAACACTTTTCACACTGCAGGATTTTGAATCGCCGACAGGTCCAGATATTTAGCATGCCAAATAGCTCACAGGCATCAGCGACTCTTCGGCAATCTCTCTAAAATCGTTGCTAAATCATGCAGTCTGAACTTGGCATTAGTTATCGATTTTTTTTTTTTTTACTTTTTTTTTTTACTTATTTATTTTTTTATTGGAATCAAAGTGTGGTCAATTTTTAAAGTATTGAGAAGTGGAAAAAAACAGACCCTTTGTACTGGACTCTTCAAGAACCGTTGATTGTTGAAGAACCGTGTTTGGATGTGTCCAATGAAGGATGTTTTCCTGCTTTGATGGACTTATTCATTCAATCTTGTATCATTATTTTGGAAATCTAATTCGTATAACTGGGCATGATTTATCTGACTCCAAAGCAATGGAAGTAAAGTTGAAGATGAGGTCAACACAGGTGGTGACTCAGCTGCTGTCTAAATGAAAAGAAATCATCACCAAAGAAGAGTCAAAAATGATAAAAGACTTTGAAGAAGGGTGGATTCAACCAAAAGACAATGATCCTTTTCCAAATTTGTCTTTAATTCCTGATTTAGAAATGTGTGATGGTCTAAAGTGTAATGATTGAAGGTTGGTTGGAAAAGAAAAAGCATCAATAAAGCTATGTATGAGTGTTGTGTGAAAGTGTTTAACAAAAAGTGTCTTGATGGTAAAGTAGATACACCATGGCACAATGTATTGCATTTAAATGAGAACACAAGACCTAAATGGGGGGCACTTTATATGTCACCATTGGTTAAAGAGACTTGCAATGGAGAGTTTTGCATGGCACTTTAGCTGTTAATTTATTTATTTCATTGATAAATCATGAAGTTAATATCCATTCTGTTCACAGAAGAGAAACTTTTTTTAATTACGTATTTGAAAAAAAACATTCTCATTAATAATCGCTATTATAATGCTCTTGCTCGCTGTGTCCTTGCCTGTCTATTTTCCCACCTGTTCATCATTGCAATTAGTGTTCGCTGCTTCTCTGTTACACCTGTTCTCACTTTAGTCTCATTACTTTTTCTCTAGTTCTAGCATTTGTTTCCCTTGTTCTTTGTAGGATTATTTCGTGTGTATGTGAGGCATGCCGGTGTGAAAAGTTGTCTCCATTAAGAGTTACCTTTTATTATCTTGTCTAGAGGAGTTGTGGTTGTCTTGTGTGCTTTCTCTGCCTTGTCATCTGCTGCTGGTGGCATTCTACAGTCTTCTGTCTGCGGCGTTGTGGCCACTTACAAGGACTGTGTTACTGCCACATGAATTTCCAGATCTGCTATCTATTACCAAGACATGAGTCTTATGATTTCACTGATCATTAAAGACTATTGCAAGATTTTTCCTTTGCACATGAATCCTTTGTTTCTTCTGACACATTAGTGGCAGTAAAATACAAACAACGTATGTTGTTGTCACAAATGATTAATACAGGTGTAAATTATCAATTAATAAATTGTTACTTTCACACATTTCCTTGGACAAGTGTAATGTAGTAAAAGGGCTCAATGGCTTGTAGAAGAAAGATGGCGTTGTTTCAACAGTTACACATTTGCTTATGTCACTGACTATATGCAGCCAATTTTCAGGTTATGATCGGGTTAAGGTCACTATTCTGGTTTCTGAAACATTAGGGATAACCCGTTTACATGCGTGAGCAGAGAGTTCTCCTGGATACATGGAATTGCAATATCCCGATGCAAACTGCGACGCGCAGTTAGCGTCTTAGATCGTACGGACAACCTTAAGACGCAATATGCGCCGTTTCCGATTCTTCTTCCTGTATCCAAAGACAACAACAACAGCAGCACGCGGATAATGAATAGTTTGGGACAGATAGCGATCGCCTTTGTTTGCACTTGCAAACAATGCTGGAGACGTTACTGACCTCGCTCCAAAAGTATGCTGTGCTGTGTCTCGCCATGTTTACTTCCGGTATACTGCACGCGGATTTATGTATGCACTGAGAAGTTTCTCTACTCAAAAGACCAAGATTTCTTGCGGATAGAACATGCGCAGAACACAAATCACTATGGGGATATACCGAGACGGGTTTACATGACCAAAAATTCTGGTTAGAAAAGGGGCACCCCAGGTATAATATCCCGGTTTTAAAATCCGGGATATGAGCATTTTTGGGTTTTTGCCGGCGTTTACATGGCCGTCGCAACCGGGTTATTACTAATATCCCGGTTTTGAACGGGTTATTGGCTGCATGTAAACATAGTCACTGTCGATTAGGATAGGTACAACTGTAGTTGGTATGTTTTTCTTTTTCTTTTTTTTATTCTGGATAGTGCATCCCATCAAATTTATATATATATATATATATATATATATATATATATATATACACTCACCGGCCACTTTATTAGGTACCCCATGCTAGTAACAGGTTGGACCCCCTTTTGCCTTCAGAACTGCCTCAATTCTTCGTGGCATAGATTCAACAAGGTGCTGGAAGCATTCCTCAGGGAGTTTGGTCCCATATTGACATGATGGCATCACACAGTTGCCGCAGATTTGTCTGCTGCACATCCATGATGCGAATCTCCCGTTCCACCACATCCCAAAGATGCTCTATTGGATTGAGATCTGGTGACTGTAGAGGCCATTTGAGTACAGCGAACTCATTGTCATGTTCAAGAAACCAGTCTGAGACTGATTCCAGCTTTATGACATGGCGCATTATCCTGCTGAAAGTAGCCATCAGAAGTTGGGTACATTGTGGTCATAAAGGGATGGACATGGTCAGCAACAATACTCAGGTAGGCTGTGGCGTTGCAACGATGCTCAATTGGTACCAAGGGGCCCAAAGAGTGCAAAGAAAATATTCCCCACACATGACACCACCACCACCAGCCTGAACCGTTGATACAAGGCAGGATGGATCCATGCTTTCATGTTGTAGACGCCAAATTCTGACCCTACCATCCGAATGTCGCAGCAGAAATCGAGACTCATCAGACCAGGCAACGTTTTTCCAATCTTCTATTGTCCAATTTCGATGAGCTTGTGCAAATTGTATCCTCAGTTTCCTGTTCTTAGCTGAAAGGAGTGGCACCCGGTGTGGTCTTCTGCTGCTGTAGCCCATCTGCCTCAAAGTTCGACGTACTGTGCGTTCCAGAGATGCTCTTCTGCCCACCTTGGTTGTAACGGGTGGTTATTTGAGTCACTGTTGCCCTTCTATCAGCTCGAACCAGTCTGGCCATTCTCCTCTGACCTCTGGCATCAACAAGGCATTTCCGCCAACAGAACTGCCGCTCACTGGATGTTTTTTCTTTTCGGACCATTCTCTGTAAACCCTAGAGATGGTTGTGCGTGAAAATCCCAGTCAGATTGAGCAGTTTCTGAAATACTCAGACCAGCCCTTCTGGCACCAACAATCATGCCCACGTTCAAAGTCACTCAAATCACCTTTCTTCCCCATACTGATGCTCGGTTTGAACTGCAGGAGATTGTATTGACCATGTCTACATGCCTAAATGCACTGAGTTGCCGCCATGTGATTGGCTGCTTAGAAATTAAGTGTTAACGAGCAGTTGGACAGGTGTACCTAATAAAGTGGCCGGTGAGTGTATATATATATATATATATATATTTTTTTTTTTTTTTGTCTTCAATGAGGATGGGTTGAAATTCTGGCTCGTCCAATGGTATAAGTTAGGGGTGGGACTATCTACTTTTCCAAAAATATTCCAAAAATGTTCATAAAACAAAACAAAAAATTATTGTTTGTAAAAAAATGTATTATAGTGTTGCTAGTGGTGCAGACTGCAGACACATATATATATATATATATATATATATATATATATATATATATATATATATATATATATATATATATATATATATATATATATATATTATTTTTTTTTTTTTTTTTTTTTTTTTATTGATGTATTTTTGGTATAGTATTTAAATTACAGAAACAAGGCCTGTCTTGTCCCAGACACCTTACCCTAAGTTGTATGCAACACATTTTTCCCTCAGAGTATTGTTTGTGATTACAGAACAGGCCGGTGAGGTAGAGGTGTGAAATGGGTGGAAAAGATGAGCTGGTTCCATTCTCTCCTTTTCCCCTCCCTCATTTCACGTCCTTTGACGGGCTGTGATATCGCAACCGCAGCAGTGAATGGATTTGGCGCGTTCAGGCTGCATCAGAAAAAATGGGATTTTATGCAAATGCATCTTGACATGGGGGCGGGAGAGCACTTTCGGCATGTAAACTTGGCAAAGGCACAACCAGGCTTATTTCACACTGAGAGACTCCGATTAGCTGTGTATTAATAATCCGTCTTTTTGGACAGAAATGAATGCGGGGAGAGATAATGGAGGAGAGGCGGAGGTAGAATATCCCATATTGATATTTGCATCTGAATCTGTTCTTGACGTTGAATAGCCAGAATGTTAAAAGGAAGCCATAATAGCCCAATCTCAGTGTGAGGAAAACAATTGATCAAGCTGAAATTAGCATATTACACATATGATTTTTGAGTAGGTTAAGGCTTGATTTCTTTCATGAAATCCTCCTGAATAAGTCCTGTAAAATCCCTTTAATTATTTAGTCTATGATAAAATGATTTTAGAATGTTTTATCTGGCTTTGTTTATATTTGACTTTGTGTTATATTGCATTATTAAAAAAATGTATGCCGCTAGTACAGCACATAACCAAACTTGTTACTTGATGGGCATTATAACAAAGTTTGTACTCAACTAACATGTTTTAGAGTATCAATACATGCAGTTATTCACAACCTTACTATAAGCCTTCTGCACAATGGTAACGATCAAAACTTCAAGATAATAACTCTTTCAAATGTCAAACATAACTGAACATTAAACATTAACAGATGTTTCCCTTTACTCAAAAACACATAAAATAACACTTCATTTCAATCTTTCCTCTCCATTACCAGCCATGTGCAAAGCATGCTGGGAACTGACAATGGTGTCTATAAATAAAACCGGATAATTTTGCTAATTCTCTTAAAATAAATTAGTAGCCCTTTTTCCTTTATTTTATCAGCTTAATCGGTTCCTCAATTCAAGCGTTTTCTTGCCAAAATTAGGAAAATGTATCTCTTGGTTTTATTAGTGAAATGTCTCTCAATATTTTCTATACAACATTAAACCACACTTTTCTAAGTAATATATATACTATTTTTAATCACCTTAATTTATTTTTATAAAAATTACAAGACCCATGATTCATTTTTTACAGTGGCATTTACCCATTAGCTTTTTATGTCACTGTGATTGATTGGTGGCTAAATTAATCTTTCATGACGTGGAGGATTGGCTTGATAAAACTGTTAAAATGAGCCTGGATAAAGTATGTAAAGGATATAGACAGTTAACCAGTCATTTAAAAAAAAATCTTTTAAGTTCTCTATCATCCAACTCCTTGTGTCTCTTGCAGTTTTCTTGTGCTACTGAGTGATGTTTTCATTATCTTGCTGTAACTGTAGACTCCTCGCCTCTAGCCATCTTTCAAAAGAAAGACTGAGTGACTGATCATTTTTAGATGCAAAATGGTGCCAATTAACTGTTTCAGCTTGCATTTGCATGACAAAACTGAGAAACATGAAAGGAGAAATGTGGGAAATAGACGCTTTCTTGGTCAGTTATACAGAATTACCTGGATGATTGGGGATTGTTCTGAAATATTTTTGAATGTTGTAATTTACCAATTTCCAGACAAAAAAATTCCAGACAGAAAATATCTAAAATTACTTTTATGTTTTGATACATAAGATTGTTTGATTTATTTATTTTTTCTTTCTTTTATTGCTTCATTTTATACAAACAAGTGCCATTTTTATGCTTTTTGGACCAAGAAAATACTTTTTTGTGTTTTTTGCATTTTGTTCCCTCAGTGAATTTGTGGGAACCATGGATATTGGTAATACTATTGCAGCATTTTGAGTTTTGATGAATTATGATGTGGGAGACTCCCAGAAGTCTGATAGTGAGGGGATTAATGAAGATGCCGAAGACAAAACGCTCCAAGGTTTGGCTGCATTTCACGTGTAAAAATTCCGCGTCAGAGTAAGTGTGCCGATTGTCTGAAGCCCATATAGAATGACGCCAATCCATTGACTGATGGCACGGGCGCGCGCACATCATCATATTATAATTAGGGTGGGAGAAAAAAATCGATCCATCGATGCATCGCGATTCTCTCTCCAATCGATTCTGGATTCGATTCTGAGAATTTCAGAATTCAATTCTGAGTTCAGTTTTTAACCAGATGTGCAATGATGCTGAGTTTGCTTGAGAAACACGTATTCTGCTTGCTTTCAATTCCTCACTTAGGCCTACACACACCACACGAACCTTCCGTAAAAAAATCTTTCATAAAGTTCGGAAAGATTGAAGCGAATCACAAGGACATTCACAGGCTTCATTGCACGCGCTGTGAGAGATGCGCACTTTCTTTGATGTTACACTTGAAGTGTGCTGTCTCGCCTGTCGGTATATTTTCCTTATGAATGCTCTACGAAGTCATCATCGATGTGGTTTGGAATGCAGTGGACTTATATATTTAAAATATGAACCTCACTATAACGGAAGACTGCTTTCAATTTCAAATCCTCACGCGCGCTTTGTTTATGTAGTCTGCTCGCGCATGCAGCTGTGCGTCTCCGTGGTTTATTGTACTTCTGCAAAATTAACGTAAACACAGCCAGTTATGTCTTAAGGGATTAAACGGACAGGACAAACCACATTACTTGTTATATTTCAAAAGAGATGCGTGCGTGAATGCAGCTTAATAGATTTCCGCAGCAGTCTATGTTGTCATAGTAAAAAATCTAGGCCTACAGTAGGCTAAAGATGAAAGAAAATTCACTCACATTCTTGAATGGAAAACGTTCAGATAATTTATAGGCTACTGAAAGTGTGTGTGTGTGTGTGTGTGTGTGGGGTGTGGTGTGGGGGGGGAGAGAAATCGTTCTGGGAATCGGATCGTGACTTCCAGAATCGGAATCAGTTCGGATTCGTCGAGGTGATCAAGATTTCCACCCTGAATTATAATAGCGCACATTATCTGATTTCATTGTGCGAAATGATTTCCAGATAGTAGCATAGAGTGGAGCTGAACTCTAGTCTACATTGATGGGCGGAGTAGTGGGAGTGGCCTGCGGAGCTGAGCATTGCAATGCACTATGGGGATTGTTGTCTACAATCCACAAGCAATAAAAAGTCATTTTCTGCCTTTTATCGGCCAATAAGTGCCCGAAATTAGAAATGTATTATACTATTCTACTACATATACACTCTTAGAAAAAAGGGTTCTATGTAGCATAGGGTTCTTTACTCAACTACAAAGGATGCAAAACATTTTTTTTTTTTTTGCAAAAAAATGATGAAATGACAAGAAAGAACCCTTGGCACAAAGGTTCTTTATAGGCTATTATTCATTCATATATTACATTATTCTGGAACATTTTGCAGTTGTAATTAAATTATTGTTTATTAAACTGTTGTAGTAACTTAATATCACATTTTAATCATGCTGATTTTTGAAGGATAAAAACTGAAATGGCACTCTTCGTGTGATATTGATTAACTACATTTTAAAAAGCCCATATCTTGAATTTTGTGATCATTCATGCATTGCATTTTAGGGGTTCCAAATACGTAGCGCTTTAGAACCTTTTAAGGTTCTATATAGAACCTTTTCTTCTAAGAGTGTATGGCCCACTTTCAATACATATTCATGTCTCCATCGGTGGAATTACCCTTTAAGGTCTTCCCTTTTACTTGAGTATAAATGTGTGTGTAGGAATGTTAAGCAGTGGCCCTTGAGCTCAGTTTATTCCAACGCGCTCTCATCCTTTAGCGTCATATAGAACGTTATATGACAAAACGGCGTTATACTGACGCGCATGGTACATAATATAACATAATATTTATATAACACGTGCTGTGATGGTTAGGTTTAGGTGTGGGGTAGGGTAGGGTAGTCTCATATTACGCTAAAGGATTTATGACGCCTTGAGTTCGCGTGTTATATAAACGATAAAGGGTACCATGTGCGTAGTATAGCGCCGTTTTGTCATAAAGCGCTTTATGTGACGCTAAAGGATGAGAACGGGCTCGTTTGTTCATGTGTGTGTGTGTGCACGCACACGCCTTGAAATTACCTTTAATAGAACGAGAAAGCAATGCATGCCTCTGTTTATCCAGCTTATTGTTCTATAAACACAGTATCAGTCTGAATAACAAATGCAAGCAGTTGAGCACAATACAACTGCACATTCATTACAGTGTACCACACACAAGTGCTGGTGTCAGAGGTTCTTAGCCTCTTTTGTGAGCAAATACTCACCCTTTTCTCAATATATATCTCATTCAATAGCTCTTTCATGTCTGCCCATTTCTCATACTCATTGACAAACTCAAGTAAGCACACACTTATTAATCTGTCTATTAGGAAAGGGAGCAGTTACTTTAGCCCTGGATGCCACGATCATGAGTATGCAGATTACCCATCTGTTACTAGGCCTCTCTCTTTCTCTCTCTCTGTCTCTCTGCCTCACTTTCTCTCTGCCTCTGATTAGTAAAGCTCATTGGAAGTCCATCTGTCCACCACAGCCACATCTATGAGAAGTTGAATGGGTTGCTACACAGTTTTTGAAGCATGTGCCCAAGTTGAATTGATATCAACTGTTGAAAGCTTTGTGTTTATATCGTGAGGGAAGGAGGAAGTGGCTTGGATGCCTGCAGTTCTGTCTAAGTCTGGATCAAATAACTTTTGCATTGATTTTACTGACATTTTCTACAGGTGAAAAGGCCGTTTTTATTGCTTTTGTGGCTCAGGAGATTTAAGTGCACATTTTGGTTATCGCATTCATTGAAATATTAACTTTTATCTCTCTGTTTCTCTTAATATTTCTTTGTTGAAATTCAATATGAATATATTGCTATAATGTAATTGAGGATAGCCCAGCACATAATTTGGTTTCAGAAACATCTGAAATGTTTCAGTTCATATGGAAACTTTAGAGACATGAATTTACTTACTTCTATTTTGCAGGAGACAAAAAATATGTCTTATATTATAATAGCACTCATTTGTGAGATTGTTCTTTCTTATAGAAAGGTATGATTTTAGAGACACATTATTTATGCAAACATCAGATGACTTAAATAAAAAGGTCAAGTGTTTCTGTGTCTTGACTTAAAGATCATGTGTAAAGAAGTTAACAGCCAACAGGATAAGCCAGGCTTTAAATTTTTTCTAAAAAATTCAAGACATGTCACAGCAAGTCTGACTTCACTGTTTTGAAATTCTCATCGGGAATTTCTTCAGATGTGCTACCATAACCAGTCATTTATTTTTTCTGAGACTCCTCAGTGCACTGCCTCACTGCTGGACAGATAACAAGTTTATCCTTCTTTATAGTCAAACTTCACAGAGGGCCCAGTCAAGCACACAGACAACTAAACCTCTTAGTGTCCTCTCAACCAACCGAGCATGACACTGGCACTGCTGATGCAGTCGAGACATGTGGCCGTCCAGCCAATCACTGGCACAGAACTTTCAGATAGATGGGCACATGTCATGACAAATACTTCCCATGGCTGCTCTCAGAGAGGTCTTATAAAATATCTGGCATTATGATACTCGTTTGAGCAGAACCAGTGAGGAGTGTGTTCCATTACTGTCATTGTGATAATTGAAATGACATTTTAGAATTGCTGGCTTTGGATGAATAAAATCGAGAAAAAAATATATAATTTTAAAGGGAAGTTAGTTCACCCAAAAAATGAAAATGATGTCATTAATGTCTCCCACATGTCGTTCCAAGTCCATCTTCGTAACACAGTTTAACCCTCCTATTATCCTTCGGGTCAATTTGACCCCATTCAATGTTTAACGTCTGTAAATACATCCTTTTATTTATCTATTTTTTGCTTCAGATTTAATGACTTTTCCTAATTTAATGGGGACAACTTTGTAAACATAAAATGAACCTGCTAATATGTTGTCAAAGTCCTATACACATTTTGTAGCATCTGTGTTCCTTGGGGTCAATTTGACACCAGGCTCTTGTATAATAAAACAGGAGAAATATTACAATTTCACACATTTGTTTTGGTTGTTTTATTGAGGTCACTATAACATGTTATAATTTGAATTTATAATGTTTATTATAATTTTACATATTCAATATCATTGCGAGAACCACTATTGCAAGAACAACTAGTAGTTCATGTGACATAATTCTCATGAGAACTAATAATTCTTTCCTGTGCCATAGGGAAAAAAACATCATTTTTGCAAGATTGACCCCAAACATAACTCGTGTTACTATCCTTAATAAAATAGTTTTTCTTTCCAAATTTTATAGATTACAAAAATCTACACATAGAAATATTCTAAAACAAATAAAACACCAAATAAATGTATATATACAAAATATATATGTCAACTTAAAAGGTTACTTAAGTAGTCAAAAAAGACATAAATTAACTGAGACAAAAAAAAAAAAGATAAAAATCATATTGTGGAGGTTTACATTACTGGGGTCAAATTGACCCCAGTGGATAGAAAATTTTATCAGATTAGGGTTACAGGAGGGTTAAGATATTTTAGATTTAGTCCAGGAGTTTTCTGTCCCTCCATTGAAAATGTATGTATGGTATACTATTACTGTCCTTGTCCAGAAAGGAAATAGAGAATCATCAAAGTGACATCAGTGGGTTTGTTAGAATGTTTTGAAGCATCGAAAAACATTTTGGTCAGAAAATAACAAAAACTACGACTTTATTTAGCATTGTATTCTCTTCCGGTTCTGTTGTTAATCCACGTTCAGTAAAGTAAGACACTGCTGACGTGTTATCAATGCGCCCGAGCTTTGTTTACAGTCTGAGGGAGAAGCACGCTTTAAACAAAACAATCTTCGCAAACATATCTAAGGATTTCGACACAGAGGAAGACTTGCATTTTTTTTGCCCAGCCATATTTATTTGAACCCAATACACGAACACACCAGATAACACGTCAGCAGCGTCTTACATCATCAGTGTCACTGAACGTGGCTCGACAACAGAACCGTAAGAGAATGCAATGCTAAATAAAGTCGTAGTTTTTGTTAATTTTGGACCAAAATGTATTTTCAATGCTTTACAACATTAGCCGCGTTTCCACCGCAGGAACTTTCCCCAGGAACTAGGAACTTTGGGGTGGTACTCGGTGTGTTTACACCGCAGGAACCAGGGTCTAAACGAAGTTCCGGGTAAACATTTCCCCCCAGAAAGTCCCTGCTGGCGAGGTAGTACTTTTTCAGAGTTCAGGAACTTTCGGGGTGGGACTTGTGTGCTGAACAATGCTGATTGGTTCTTACCACGCTATTCTTTCTGCCCGATGGCGCGCTGTTCGTCCCATCCATCTCACGGTCAATGTCTGCTGATAAAAAACGTCTACTTTTATGTCTAGCATTACGAGCTTTCTGAATATGCTTTGGGTGCCCTTCTCTTTTCTGCCGTTTTGTTAATTACCTCGTTAGTAAACCAAATCGCACACAAAAAAGCAGCAAAGCTTGAATCTCCTCCATACAAAACTTAAAACAAACGCGCAGGCTAGGAAGAGCAGTCGCACGCAGTTTAACCATGAGTTTAACGTCACTATAATCTTCCCGCCTCGGACCGGTACTTGAGTACGCGGTGTAAACGCAGTAAGCAAGCGGTCTGGAGAAAAAAAGGTTCCTGTGAAAAAAGTTCCTGGGACAAATAGTTCCTGGTAATTGCGGTGGAAACGCGGCTATTGTAACTAACCCACTGGTGTCACATGGACTTTTTTTGTTGATGTCTTTATTTCCTTTCTGGACAAGAACAGTATATCGTACATACATTTTCAACGCATTCTCATCCCAAGGCGCCATATTTTGACACTTTTGCAAAAGCGTAAATATCCAACGCACATGGCACCCTTTAGCGCCAAGTGAGACGGTTAAGTTTTAGGTATGGGGTAGGGGTAGGGTTAGATCACTAGGAGGCGCCTTCTGCCCTATTTATTTTTACGTCTCATTTGGCGCTAAAGGGTGCCATGTGCGTTGGATGTTTACGCTTTTGCAAAAGTGTCAAAATATGGCGCTTTGGGATGAGAACGGGTTCACATTTTCAATGGAGGGACAGAAAACTCTCATACTAAATCTAAAATATCTTAAACTGTGTTCTGAAAATGGACAGAGGTCTTACGGGCTTGGAACAACATGAGGGTGAGTCATTCATGGCATAATTTTCTTTTTTGGGTGAACTAACCCTTTAATTTATCCTTAGTTTACTTTAAAATATATTAAAATATGATTTAATTAAAAAAGTAGTAGTTTTAATTTTTCAGTAGAGGTTAATATTCCGATAATGTCTATAACACAGACAATAATTTTGACTTGTGTCTTGAGGTTTTAAAGCACTTGCATGAATTATTCACTAAAAAAAAAAAAAATAATAAAATAGTTTAGACATTGCAAGTGGTCTAAGTAATGTTTTTGAAGTGGGGCTACCTTTCTATGTGACTGAACCTCTGGTTACCTGTTTCCAAAGAAATTTTTTTCTGCACAGTGCCAATCTATTCTATGTAAATTATTTTGGTTATCGACATCTGTGCCCCAAATGTTGTCCACAAAGCTTATCTAATATTGGACCCGGCACATTCCATTAAGTAAATGCACCCTATAACTAATACAGTTTTTTTTTTTTATGAATGCTGTAAATGTTGATTTCTTGGCCATTCAAAGTTCACTACCTGGAAACTCCTGTTTGAATGGAGCCATAAACGAATGCCCAGAAACTGTCAGTACAAAGTTACACAGTCTTCTTCACCACAGGGTCAAACCCTTCAATTACTGCTCGATAACAGTGCAAGTAAACCTGCAATTCGGAAAGTGTGGGAAGGCTGAGCGGTGTGATGAGGTTATGGAGTGCAACTGGCCAGATTAAGATGTGGCTGGGGCAGTCAAAGGGTTGCGTTCATCTTCTTACCCTTTTATTTGCCTTAACTGCAGTGAGATCTATTATTCAGCCAATAATCCAAGCCCTAATGGAAAGAGAGAGCGAGAGAAGGCAAGAAGCTAAGACATTATCAAAATAAGGATTCAAAGGCATGTTAGAACAGCAGAGGAATTACTGCTGCGGATCTGACACTGTTGCCTTCAAAAGCACTTCATATTTTCATTTGAAGTGATCTCTGAGGCTAGAATTTCCGTAGAGGGAAAGAAATAATTATTTTTCCTCCTGAAATGTAACATTCCTTTGGTGAAATTATTCCTTTAATCCATAGAAAGTGTAGCAGGTTAATTTTCAATGCTTTTGTGTATTGTAATCAGCACCCTTCATTTGCATAAACCCCTGCGGGTGTAAAGATCTCCAAGAGATTGTGAGGCAATGCTTAGACAGACAGCACTTTGTAGATAAAAAGAAACATCATTCCAGTCAGTAATGTGAGCATCTGTAAATTAAACACATGTTAATGTAATATTTAGAGGGACAGGGACAACTGTCAGCATTTCTTGTTAATGACTTCATGACTTCCTATCTTCATCTGTTGATGTGGACGCCTATAGTTTTCACTAAAGTTATTTTTATAGTTAACGGTTTTGGTGTGAACTGACCTTTTAGTCTGGAAACTGCTCGTATTTAGAAAAAAATGTATTTGGACTCAAATCTTGATGGATCATGTGAATCCTTAGCTGTAGGTGATGACGAGCAGACAATTTTAGATTGTGGTTCAGATGTTTCTCATTATTTGTAATTTTTTTTCACAGCAGATTTACATTTAGCTGCCATGCGCACAAAGGACTAAAAATACACCACTACAAGTCCTCACTGTTTGTAAAACTGACAGCCCGTTTGACAAGTGTCTTCGGAGGAAGTTTTACACATCCATTCTTTTTTTCCCACTGTTTACTCTCACTTTCTTTTTGTACCCTGTAGCAGCAGCTGTTCACCCGCACTGCATTTCAGACTCCTGTGCCTCACGGCATCTACTGTGACTCATACCAAATCTATAACCATGTTTCTTAGCTCGAAACCATAAATCACGTCCTCATGGCTCACATACAAAATCAGTACAGTTACACTTTAGCTCATCTAACTTTGTTGTTGATGCATTTCTGCAGTCTTAGGGTGTACTCACACTAGGCACGGTTGCCATGAACCGGGCCCGAGTACGATTGTCCCCCCTCCCCACTCCCCGTTGGCCTGCACTCACATAGGGTTTCAGCATTCGTGCCGGAGCACGCTTACGTCATTATGATGTGACGGTTTCGGGATAAACAAGAAGAGCGCGCTCTCTGAATGGAACACAATGAAGTCCATCGCTCTGTTTTCTTTGTGGAGTAATTTTGTGTCGTTTGGTCCACTGCCATCTCACAGCCTGTTGTTAAACAGATGTGTCGCGAAAATTTTCACAAAATTGTGCTGTTCGTATGAGGAGGTTTGCACGTCACGCGTCCTGTTTCGTGCTCCAGCACGGTTAGCGCTCACACTGCATGCGAACCGCGCCCGAGTCCAACTGAACCGTGCTCTGGCCCACCTCTTCCAAGCGGGCCAGGGCCGGCCAATCGAGCCACGCCCGGGCAAGGTTCGGAGCACTCACACTCAGTCAACGAACCGCGCTTTGGTGGTCAAAACGCACTCGGGACACGGTTCAAACTGGCTAGTGTGAGTACACCCACCCAAAAATATTTTATTTTTATACTGACACCGGTTGGTCTGCATGTAGGATGTTGTTTACTCTTTCCTGCTGCTTCACACCAAAGCTGCTTGGATTTATATATATATATATATATATATATATATATATATATATATATATATATATATATATATATATATATATATATATTTTTTTTTTTTTTTTTTTTTCAATGGACATTTAGTCTTAACACATATTTATGTTTTTGGTGCTAGCATGACTGGCTACTGCATTGCGTTGTGACCGGTCTAACAGTAACACAAACTCTTTCTCTGGACTGTTGTGTTTTTTTTTTTTTGCTCTCTATATTATGTAGTAATTATTTATTTAAAGAAAAATTATGATTGAAAATTATTATGAAAAAAAATGATTAAATAAAACATAAAAAACTTTTTAATTAATTGCGGAGCCTCGCACATAGCATGCGGTGGAAAAAAAAGTGTATCGTGGCCACAAATTAACAATTAGTTTCCACGACTAATACGTCAAATTCATAAATTTGCTTCCTTGTTTTAATTAAATTATGCTTACGATATAATAATTTGTTCCCTCATTTTACTAAATCTTGGCCACATTGTTATAAGTTATGCCCTTGTTTTAGTTAAATCCAAATGAGGAAATTAGTTCAATGTGGCCAATTAATAAGTCATCACCACAATAATTCTTAATTTGTTGCCACGATATACACAGTATATTTTTGTCGTGTGGGACTCTGTAATTAATAAATCATTCATAATTACATTACATTACATTAAAACTACAATAATAACAGAGCAAAACACACAACAATCTCATCTATTACATTGCAATTCACAATGCGATACAGCCGACAGTCACACTTTTTTTAAAGGGGTCATATAATGGTACATGCACTTTTACAAGTTGATTGTACTGCAATGTGTGTTGTCAGTGCCTGTACACAACCATAATTTAATGATAAAAATCCATCCAGTGGTTTTGTTTGAGGCTATGTTTACACTGGAAACGATTCTCGAAGAGAAAACGCAAAAGTGGCGTTGCGTCATCACTTTTTATTCTGCGTTAGACGAGCGTTTTGTGTGGGAAATTTGCGTGAAAATGGTGACTCAAATGTCTGAGAAATTCAATGTAGTATGCACTTCAGGCGGCTAGGAGTGCATACTATAGACAACACCAAGTCCACGTGCCTGCATACAACCTTCACTGTCAAGCAGACTTTTGCGTTTTACCCTTTACACGGGAACGCGACGGTGGAGCGTTTTAAGATTTCCACTCTGGAGGGTGGTTTCACTTTTTGCGTTTTTAAGCCTCAAAAACGCTGTCGCCGTGTAAACGAAAGGCACATCCGATAAATATTTTTACGCTTTCACCCGTAGCGTCTCCGTGTAAACAGGGCCTTAATCTCCTTATATGTATTCCCCTGTCTCAAAATCGAGCTGTTCGACCGTGTGATGTCACATGGTCGCACGTCCCCTCCCGCGGTTGTTGATTGACAGCAGTGTTTCAACACAGACCCACCCTGAGCGAGCTGTCATCATCAGACTATAGTCCATCATTGTTGATACACTGGAGCAGAATGGCGTCTAAGCGACTGTGTTGTTCTGTTCTTGGGTGCAATAACAAACACAGTAATCATTCATAAATGATGTTCCTAAAACCGAACCACTGAGGACGCAGTGGCTGAGTTTTGTTTACGAAGGGAATTTTCCCCACAATCAACGTCAATGCGCTCATCATGTTTGCGCGATTTCTCACCAGACTGCTTTATAAACGAGGATCAGTATAAAGCTGGTTTTGCTAAGAAGCTGCTCCTGAAAAAAAATAATCGGTAGGCTACCAACTATTTATGTTCCCTCTGCACCTAAAGTTTTATTAATCTTTATATTAATCTTTGCAAAATGATGGGGAAAAGTTTTTCATGACCATTAGTTGTAACGTCAATCTGTCAATGAACTAACGTATACATCAGTAAACACAGCGTTCGTATCTCACTACTCTACCCTGCCAGTGCATACAAAGATAGATCAAAGTAACATTACGTTAACCAACCATTCAGAAACGTCCTCAAGCCTTAATTGTCGAACTTCTTTGCGGCCGTCATCTTGTTCTGGTGAACAGTTACTCCAGTTCAAACTGATACGGTTGCACAGATGTGTCCTCAGAGACTCACGCTGTCAATCTCTGTCCAAAACCTTCAAGTGTTGTCAAGGCAACACTCCACGTGCATTTACGCCTGGTTCACGCCCGCAGAACAGAGGGGCGGGGTTTCATTATTTAAAGGGAAATGCACTGAAATGGCTTGCTGAAAATAATATTGACCAGGTAAAATGGTGTTTTCTTAAAATACTAATGAGAATTTTTAATAAAAGTATATTACAAAGTGTTTTATTTAGACCCTAAACATTCATATTAACTTGTACAAAAATGGCATTATATGACCCCTTTAAAAGAATTGTTATTTTGTTTGTTTGTTTTTTCATTCATTTAGTGCACCAAGAAAAAGTAGTTATATTAATACATCCATTTTTCCGGACAACAGGTCTTTCATAACTTTACATAATGTTTTGTTGTTTTTTAGTAGTTTATATGATTATAAATTGTAAGTTTGGATCACAAAGAGTTAATTTGTTGTTGTTATTCATTGTATTAGTAGCAGTAGTAAATCTATCGATTGCATCATAAGGCTGGGAATGTGGAGCCCGTTCTCCTCCTTTGGCGTCATGTAGGTGATGCCATATGACATTTCATCGAAATACTACGCACATGCCACCCTTTAGCGTCAATATAACACACAGAACCCAAGGCATCCAGCCCGTTCTCATCCCAAAGCGCCATATACAACGCTTTTGCAAAAGCGTAAATATCCAACACACATGGCACCCTTTAGCGCCAAATGAGACATAAAAATAAATCGGGCAGAAGGTGCCTCCTAGTGGTCTAACCCTAACCCTACCCCATACCTAAACTTAACCATAACCGAAGTGTCTCATTTGGCGCTAAAGGGTGCCATGTGCGTTGGATATTTACGCTTTTGCAAAAGTGTCATATATGGTGCCTTGGGATGAGAATGCGTTGAGGCATCATACAGGTGAGTGGCATCCTTTAGCGTCAATATGAGACGCAGACCCTACACTCTAAAAAAATGTTGTTTTAACCCAATTTTGGGTAAAATATGAACAAACCCAGCCATTGGGTTAAAAATTTAATTTTAAAATGTAACCCAATGGCTGGGTTTGTCCATATTTTACCCATAATTGGGTTAAAGCAAACCCAGCATTTTTTAGAGTGTACCCCAGACCTAAACCTACCCATAACAGTGCGTGTTATATTGACGCTAAAGGATGCCATGTGCATAGTATTTCGACAAAATGTCATATGGCGTCACCAACATGACCTACAAAGGATGAGAATGTGTTGAAATGTGATGACAACTCGACAGCACCCATGAGAAGTCTGATACAACTCGAGTCTTCATCTCATGGGATTTCATTTTCTGATTGCGTTTCAGCACTTAAATAGTTCTGTTAATTTCTTTAGGTATAAAACTTTTTTAATTAGCAAAAAGATAAATAAATGAATGAGTGCACCTAATGTATAAGATGATGGTGCAGCTATTCATTAACATGCATACTGTACATTACAGCCACAGGGAACCCTGGGCTTATTGCAGCAGCCCAGACTCAGTACAGCACTGCTGATAAGGCACATTTTCATTAAATTCAGAATCAGATTACAGTTATTATTAAACCTCTTTTCATTTATTCTATCCCATTTCTCAATACTGGCAGTGCACATCCCATCCCAGCAGAGATCAATGGGTTTTGGGTATAGTATAGACTTGGAAGGCCAGCACAGGTTAACGGTTTGGATTTCAGCAAGTAACTGCTGGCATTTAAAGAGACTGTAGTTTGAGTTGCCAATTGCTTATTCGTTGTAAGTGTCTGTTTTGTAATAAGATGATGCTTCTGTTCCCAAAGTTTGAATGTCACTGATTCAGAGATGTTTAGAAGTGCACATGGAGATCTCGAAGGTATACTTGGAGTTAGCATGAATAATTGATGCCTGTGCTGTTAAATGCCTTGGGAAGTGCCATACATTAAACATGATGTGTTGTGGGCTATCACAAGAGGCTTGTATTTGGGTTTTATTAAAAATGCATACATTTGTGCAAAGTGGGTACAATCTTCAGATTAGGTAAACATCTGAAACTTTATCTATTATTGAGCACATGTTCGGCATTTTAGAAAAACCATGGCTAGCCTGTCACAGAGAAGGTTTGATTTCCATCTCCGTGATTTCTGGGCTTTTTAAAAACAATCCCTCTTTCTTTCAGTCTCGCTTCTTGTTCGTTCTCATTTTCACTCGCTGTCTTCCCTATTCGATTCATGTATGTTTTAGATTTTTGTTTCCCATAAACAATCTCCCACAGGCCGTGACACATAATTCAGAGTGATGAAGAGGGACATGGGTTGCCACAGGGAATGAGTCTGTTGTCATTATTAATTACACATTGGTGAGAATAGTTGGTTTTGCAGCTCAGTAATTATTAACCAGGGACACTATGGGGTGTAATTATGCCATAAACATGAGGTCTTATAAACATTACTCTCTCGTGGTGCTTTATATTCCCCTGCCAGGACTTGTATTAATGGTCTGTCACAGCTGGCTTATTTGTGTAGCTTACCTACATGTTTGTACAACGCTTGGAGAATGCTGTGGCAGAACCACAGAGTGTGTGTGTGTGCGTATTTGCGTAAGTGTGTGACTATGTCTACGTATCTGTCATATTTGCAGGAGGCAAACATCATTGCAATACAATGGCATACTTTGACCGTACATGTTTTCAATTCGTTCTTTACCACCAGGCTTGCACGGATTTGAGCAAAGCAAGCGGTGAGAGCTTTCATAAGTAGAAAATAAATAAATAAAAACAATGTGCAACAATTGGTTTAACTTTTTGAGTGAAAACTTGTATAGTGCTTTATTACAATATTGACTAACTATTAAATTATTAGGGCCCGG
Organism: Hybognathus amarus; assembly: GCA_030378365.1. Taxonomy (NCBI): domain Eukaryota; kingdom Metazoa; phylum Chordata; class Actinopteri; order Cypriniformes; family Leuciscidae; genus Hybognathus; species Hybognathus amarus. The sequence goes on along the minus strand of JAQIUQ010004955.1, from coordinate 160,748 downwards.
AGCACTAGCGGTGCGAGGCCCCTATTGAAACTGTTAGGATTATTATTTTTTTTATTTTATTTTTTTCTGCAAAGTAAGTGCTATTTTCATTGCCGCAAAATGCTTAAAACTCACCAAATTTGGCACGCATGTCAGGACTGGTGAAAAATTTCGTATTTTGTGGGTTTCGCAGATGGGCGTGGCAAAATGGCTCGCTAGCACCACCTAGAAAATTGGAAAAAATTAGCCCTCGTCCACGTTCAACCCATATGCACGAAATTTGGTGGGGACGTGTATCATATCGAGCTGCATAAAACCCTAAACTCGACAGGAAGTCCGCCATTTTGAATTTCGCGGCCATTTTGGGACAATTTACACACTCCGTTACTTTAACGAACTCCTAGGGATTAAGTCGGATTGACTTCAAAATTCTGCTGTGCCTTCTAAAGGCATTGACGATGTAAAGTTGTGCTATCTGCGCGTTTCAGATCGATGGGCGTGTCCGATGGCGTCGATGATTCGCCATGAAACAGGAAGTTGTAGTAACTTGGCTGTAAATGACCAGTGCCCGGTTGCATAAAACACCTTTTTCCTTAAGAATGATACTTAAGGGGCGATTTCCCCTTACCTAAGAGAATAATTTAAGGGTGTTGCATATAATCTCTTAAACGGTTCTCTTAGGTAAGGGAAAAAATTAAGTGTTTCACTGACAGCGATCCTGGATTCACGTTATAAAAGTCTGTTGTTACCATGGATACGCAAAACACTAACAATAGCAATTTTGCGGTTTCATCAAATAAAGTAGGATATCGGAATGGATAAAGAAATCAAAAAAGAAAGCCTAATTGGACAGGGGATGATAAATGTTTTCTTCTTGACGAATATGGTAAAATAAAAAATAAATTGAAAAAGCAAACTACGAGTCAAATAACGAAGAACAGCCCCGCAACCCAGTGAACCCCTCTGCTGACAGGCGATTTATGCACGTGGAAACATATCCCACGCACTGTCTGAAACATACGTAATTCTATGAGGGAGACACGTATCTGATATCCAATATCTAATATCCTCGTATCCAATATCTGATCATACTGTATGATTGTGCAGGCAGTATCTATGTGATTGCAAATAACTTTACGTCTGTCTTTCCAGCTCCGAAAATATAAAATCCCGGCCGGTCCATTTCCCAAATCCATTCGACTTGCCATAGGCTTACACATTAACAAAACCTATTTCTCCTGAAATCCATGTCATGTTTTCCCTTTACCTTTAGTGGCTTGTGCACCGTCGTCACTGAGTTAAAGAAAACTAAACAGAAGAAGAAGTGCGAAATCTGACAGACATTTGGCACATATCTGTTAATGGTAAATATCCTGTTATCCTATAACAGTAATTTAATTAAAATGTTAATAGCCACTATATAGAAGAGTACTAAGAGAGAGATCACTGGTCGCTTTGTTGTTAATTCAGGTCTTATTGCCGATGTTGTTGGTTGCTGTTGCTGATACGTTGGTTTGACGATCAGATGTAGCCTAATAAAACTCCTTGTTGCGTTATACAATTCCAAACATTAAGACTCTTTTATTTTATTTTTATAAAAAAAAATGAGTGCATGCGCCAACATAAAAAGGGTCTAAAGGGTTCTCCCTATCCCTAAAAATTCTTCTTGGCACATAATGATCTTCAGCTGGTTCCATACATTCAGCCATTTCGTCTTTATTTTTTGTCAGTGTTACTCTTAAGGTTACGATTCCCAAACCTTAAATTATACTTAGGGAAAAGACCGTTAAGGGGTTTTATGCAACACTTAACGCTTTTTAAGGGATTACTTAAGTGAAAAAACAGCATTTAAGGGAAAATCTAAGTGTTTATGACGTTTCACTTAAAGAAACCCTTAAGTAACAGATAAGAGTTTTTTTCTGCAACACCCTTAGGTTTAAGGGAAACATAAGGGTGAACTTAAGGGAAAATTACACTTAAGGTGCTTTATGCAACCGGGCACAGATCTGCGCCAAATTTTACTCATTTGACAAGAGTCCCGCCCTGAACAAATCTACATGCCGACATTCACCCACAGTCATAGCGCCACCTGCTGGCAACAGGAAGTGACATTTAACGAAGCAGCCCCCGCCGCACGTTTGACCTACATGTACGGAATTTCTGTGGCACATGGAACATGTCCAGACGTACAAAAAAAGTCTCTAGGAGCAATGCCCTAAACCCAACAGGAAGTCAGCCATTTTGAATTTTACGTCAATTTTTGGGTGATTTGGATGCGTAGCAAATTCACAGCCGGCTGAGCTCCAGAATATGCAATGCGGCCTCCTCACACCCCGACAGCGCTACAGGTGCGAGGGCCCGCCCATCGCTGCTTGCAGCTTTAATTTAAATTGTTTTTTTACGAATTTTATTTCAAATAAATTCTGTTATTTTGATCCATCTATTCATCAAAGAATCCTGAATAAAAAATAAATCATAGCTTTGCTATGTAAATTACATGGTAACACTTTACAATAAGGTTCATTGGTTAACGTTAATGTATTAACTAACCTAAAAAATACAATCTGAAAAATACGATCTTGAAGTTTTGTTAATTCTCAGTTTACGTTAACTAAGGTTAACTAATGTTAACTAATTAACCTTATTGTAAAGGGTTACCAATTAAAATATTAAAATAGAAACAGTTATTTTAAAGGTAGGGAAGGATTTTCTTTTTCTGGGTTGGTAGCCTATACTATTGGTCCACCTGAGTGTCAATCATTCTGGTGATATGTTTACATAAGGGTGTCATACATTGCCCTATGTAGTTTTTAATGGCTGGTTCTCAGCCATTCTTTTGAAAATGTCTGAGGGTCGAAAGAGAAAAAAATGTATACAAAGTGTATGATAAGAAGAGAAAGGCCGCAGAATATAGAAACAATACCAGAGTGAATATTTCACACGCTGGCGTGCGCTAAAATCACAGGTTGGGCTTCCCACTAATGCCGCAGTCGCGAAGATTCTACTAGACAGGTAAAGTTTGTCATGCTATTTGGAGAAATCCATTTAAAATCACTGCTAGCAGAAGTTAATGTAAGCTATGATTCGCGATGCTAGCCCTGACACAAGTCATGCACCGCGTAGTACACGGTAAACATCTCAATTTGTCTAAAGTAGCCTTATGACCAAATGGTAAATGGTATCACGCTGAAATATTCTAAAACCGTTTGTGTTCATTTTTGGAAATAGTGTTTCCCACAGAATTAGATTCTATTTGTGGTGGTGTGGGGTTTTGGTACCGAGGGGAGGGGGTGGGGGTTGTTTGTGCCACAGGGGCCTATATGTATTGTAAGCATGTTATAATTAGTGATGTGTCCTCCGTATCGAAGCTTCGAAGCGTGTCGTCGAAGTAATCCAGGATAATTTCTGTGAAGCGCGTATCGAGGGCTTTGTGTCAAATGACGTATGTGATGACGTTTGAAGCCTTGCGAGCTGGCTGTACCACTGACTGCTTCAGTAAGTGGTTCGCGTGTTTGGGCGGTCTATTTGAAATAAGGGCCAGAAAAATGCAATGGATTCCCCTTCACACTTTTCATTTTGAAACATTAGTGCTGTCAATTTGAATTATTCATCAAAGTGATTAATCAAAAATAAAAATAATCCTGATTGATACCTTCCTGATTGATACCATCCTGGTATGTACTATGCTGAATTATACAACAGGGCTCTCAAGTTTTGAAGAAAGGCAGCAGGAGTGAGAGAATCACGTGAACAATTTTAGGATATAATTTTTTCTTTTTGCATTAAATCTTACCCAGATACAATAATACTATTTCCTGATTGGCTATTGTGTAGTACTTTTTTCTTTTTTTCATTGGCTGATAAGTGGCAGGCTTCATCTGCAGAACTCCAGGGGGGCAGCGCTTGATTCCTGCCGGTAATATGCGCTGCCGCTGCGGCATATTAAATATATTATAAACAGTTTTTACACGAGATAAATACAAAAGACCGAAACGAGTGACTGTGACAATCAATGCGTGACACTTCTTGCAGGTGTGATGAATGGTATATGTACTTCTCATCCAACCACAATCAAATACACTCTAGATACGCGCGATTTATCTGGATAGTTTTTTTTTTTACGATGTAGAGCAGAAATAAAAACAAATCGAAATGCCATAACAGTAGGCTATTTATTAAAATGTAAAGAGTAGAAAGTAGCCTACAGATAATTGCGTGAATAGCCGTAAGGAGTAGAAGTAAAAAAATCGGCTGAAAAATAATTACTCCAGTGCTAAATACGTTAGATACCCAAAATGTATATTTGGACAGAATACGAGACAGAGTTATTTATTAAATTCATAAAAGACCAAATACAGGAATACTGGCTTCTAAACCTCAAAGAAATGCCATAATCAAGACCTCGGAGCAGAAATAGCTAAGTGAGGAAACACCTCACGTGCTGCTCACAGTATGTCTTTCCATGCTATTAAAGCTTGGATAACACACTTAGGCCTACATCTCTTTATCAGTAATAATATAATATGGTGGCTCTGTAGATATTTTAAAACCTAACGTAGCCCGTTGCCATGATTTTTTGAATAACCGATCGCAGAGGAAAATAGACGTCATTCTAGTAATGCGCGGAATTATTGGTGGAAACGCGACAGCATTTAACATAGACTAACTTTTAGAGTTATAGTGTTCATTATACTGACCATTCAACTTCCGATTGATTCTGGAGGAATAAGCACCGTTAATGCGACCTCCAACGCATGATCATATTTTGATTCATAATACGTGCTCAGAAGAGAGGCTATTCGCGTCTCCGTTGTCAAGTTTGTATGAGTGGGAGGGGAAGGAGTGACAGCTAAACAATAAAATCAAAACCTGAAAATGAAAGAATGCGTGCACGTCAGTGTTGATATTTGTGGCGGGCCGCCACAAATTAATGAATGTATGGGAAACCCAATGTGTAACCAGTGGTATTTATTACACAAATGCAACAAGTTCTTCTCCATTGCATATCAGTAAGTATAAGTAAATAAAACACGGAAAGGCATTTGACATTTTGTCTTCATGATGTTTTTGAGTTAGTTTATAATTTGCAACATAATTGTGCCACCAAACGTGAATACCCAAATTTGGATGCCCTTCCAAACAATCTACTTTGATGCAGATCTGTGCAGTAAAATAGAAAATATGTTTTGCAAATAGAGTGTTGCGCATGTGCATTTTTAAAAAAAAAATTACAGAGGGCGGGTGTTCTCTAAAAGTTCGGAAAGATCCATCCGCTATACCTTTAAATGCAAAAATTTCTCATATTATCACTGTTTTAACAGTTTATTAGATCAAATAAATATGGCCTTGCCTTGGTGAGCAGTATGCGAGAGCTATCAAATATATCACTGACCCTATGCAACTTTTATTTAATCTTTTTTTTTTACATTTAAAATGATCCAAAATGTAGCCCTACATGAAACTGGTAAAAGCTTTGCAGTACAATAAAAACATTGTGGCATAAAGCCTTTATTTAGTTCATAATCTTAATGAAGAGCGTGTTCCTTTTTGTCTTTCTCTAGCAGCTATTGGTGGCAATTACTACTAACAGGGACACTATCGCAGTTTTTTGGGGGCATTTTGAACAGGTTTTCTTTCGCACTCCTCACTTTAGCTGACACATGGTTTGTTGCCAATGCTGCATTATGCTAGTCTCTCCTGCATCTGGAATCCTGGATCCATTTGATCCATGACTTCCAACTTCTCCAGCTCCAGCCCCCTTGATTAAACCACCACACCTGTTCCGGAGAGGTTCGGAGTGCACTTTGATTTCTCATGGGCTGTTTTATAAATAGCTTTTCTTTCAGAAAGCTGCACCTGATGGTGTGGGGAGGTAAAGAAGCTCTCTGTGACTCACTCCTTTGTTTCAGGAGCTTCGGGAGGACTGAAGGGTTGATACAAGTGTCAGTGAGATCTGCCTGTCTGCCTCATGATTCAGTGCAGACTTGGCCCTCCGCTCAGCCTCGTCCCCTGAGACACTGCGGGCTGAGAGATGGTAAATAAAAGAGGAGAGTGTAGTACCGCAGATAACGTAGGTTTTACTGCTAATATCCGTCTCAGGGAGGGCGGCTGGAATGGTTAATAAAACAGAGAAATGAAACTGTCATGGTATCTCAGTGCGGATGCTGGGTCTGATGCTGTCTCTCTTCCAGTTTTGATACCCATTTGTTATTAGTAATCTGCAGAGCAGCCAAAGGACATTTTCTTCTGTGTGCAATAGCTTCAGTCAGATGCATTAAAGACTATTAGAATATGTGATGCACATGTACACACATATTTCCAATATTGTGTAATTATTTATCCTGTAAAGCCTTTTGAACCCTTAGAAACACACACTGCGCTTTCATATTTTATGGGGACATAAAACATATGTTTGTCCATAAGGAGTTTTATATCGAACAAATTATAGTCCCTTGCCAAACCGAAACGCTACTACTAAAAAAAAAAATAAATCAAGTTTTACTATCATTGTAGGGACATTTCATCCCCACAATGTAGGGTTTTACCAACACATTCTCATCCCAATCCGTCATATAACTGACGTTTTTGGGACGCTTTTCACCATTCGTCACATATCGACGTTCAGGGCCCCCTTAAACGTCCGGTAAATGACTATCCCGGGTCGTCATACAACTGACGCTGTACCTTTAACTGTCAGTTAGGTGACGAGTTGGGTTTAGGGTTAGGTTTAGGTCTGGGGTAGACGTTAGGATCCCATGACACGTCATCTACCGTCGTTTAAGGGGCCCTAAAAGTCGTATATTGACCAAATTGTCCCAAAACATCAGTTATATGACGAATTGGGATGAAGACTGCATTGGGTTTACACATTGACAATAATATTACAGTATTAATCTATAACTTATGATGACAACGAGTAGTATTTTATGTTATTGCCATAATTAGATTTTTTCTAAATAGTATATTCATATTATTACTATTAATTAAAATTTCCGTATAATCAATATATTAATATGATAATTATAATAATAATAAATAATAATATTAATAATAGTTGTTTTTGTTGTTGTCTTCGCCATCAGAAATGATATAATAATAATATGTAATAATAGTTATAATGATAATAATTGTTTTGGTGTGTGACATCAAGTTATAATTTTGTTTTTAATTTATTTATTTTAAACATCATAAAATTAATTACATATTAATATAATTATGTAATATAATGGAGGTATATGGGGTCCACCTCAAAGAGCATGCACAGAGAAGTCCAAATTAAACATGATTTAATGACTCGTAAATGTAAGTACACATTGATGGCCTAAGACATGAAACGAGCGGTTTGTTTGAGAAAACGAATAGTATTTATATCGTTTGTAACTCTTCTAATCACAGTCACGTCCAAGTACTCTGAGGGTGAGGGCGCTTCGGTCTGCGCAAGCGCCGTAAAGCCCCGGAAGTGATCTCTCAGCGTGTGTACGTCATTAATTGTTTCCACAGAGATTTTAGAAGTCTTATCCTTCACTGTGAAGATCTAAACATATTTAGATATACAGGAAATTGCAATGGAAGATGATTTCGATATATCAACAGACAACATTGATTTATGTATTTTATTGTATTTTGCAACCACGCAAGAGATCACTTCCGGTGCTTTCCGACGCTTGCGCAGACCGAAGCGCCTGTGCCTTCAGATCACTTGGACAGGGCTGTGGTTACAAGAGGTAAAAATGGTATAAATACTGTTAGTTTTCTCAAATAAACCGCTCGCTTCGTGTCTTAGGCCATCAATGTGTTCTTACATTTACGGGTCATTAAATCATGTTTAATTTGGACTTCTAATTTGGAGTGCATGCTCTTTGAGGAGGACCTCCATTATATGACTGACAGACAAGAACGGTTTGACCTAAAAATATCAAAATTGAAAATACTGTGGAAACAAAGACACCTACATCTTGGATGCCCTTGAGGTAAGCTAAAACCAACGCATTCTCATCCTTCAGCGTCATATGAACGCTATATGACAAAACGGCGCAATACTACGCACATGGCACCCATTATCATTAATATAACATGCGCTGTAATGGGTAGGTTTAGGTATGGGGTAGGGTAGTCTCAGATTACACTAAAGGATGTATGATGCCTTTGGTTTGTGTGTTATATAAACGATAAAGTGTGCCATGTGCGTAGTATAGCGCTGTTTTGTCATACAACGTTCTATGTAACGCTAAAGGAAGAGAACGGGCTGGCTAAAAAATATAAAAAAGGTATTTCAAAGTGAACTGTCCCTTTAATGTTGTTTGTATATGAGGTGTTTGCATATGCTTTAATAAATGTGCAAATTCATAGTATAGGAGTAGTTTATCATTAAACCTGCAGTGAACTGAAGATGGTCTCAAAAAGGCGATTCGAAAACGTTAAGTTAAGTTAAAGTTAAGTTATAGTTGTGTTTGTCATTACTTGAGAAAGATTTCCAGGCACAAACTCACGGTGGCAGACAGGGCATGTATAATCCACCAGGGGCAGAAGACAAGTAGAAAGCGTTTCAGGAAATTTGATTGATGAAGTTAATGATGATGAAAAGAAAGCTGTCCTACAGCTTTAACTAAACAACTAATCTAGAAATAAAACTATAATGCAATCTGAGTATGTGATGTGGGTTACAGGTTTTGCATAAAGTACATCAGTTTAATTTAGTGCCTGCATAGCCTACTGGTACTCTGAATCCTCAGGACAGAAAATTATGTAGAAAGCTCTTTTTTCACACCCTATGTGGAGGAAAGATGGATGAATGTGGCCTTTCACGTCACTTGCTGCTGTGCATCAGCGTTCCGGATCGCCGTCAAAGACCCGCAACCTGTCTCTCCTTCACTCTCCTCTCTCTCTATTAGCCTGATGGATTGACCATTTGTCCTGAACGCTGGCCCAAAATCTCACACGCAACTTGCAAGCCAAGCATGCATTTACAGCTTCAGAGTCAATTTAAGGTTCCGAGTCTCTTCAGTAATTCAGCGCAACACTGGGTTACATATGGGGTTAAATAGACAATCTGTTACACTGATGGCTTAACGTCACAAGTCCCTCATGGAGGGCAGGAACAGTATGGTGTATTACTTTGTCAAGGAGTTCTTTAACACGATAAGAGACACTTACGCAGGTGTGACAATAATAGTGTATAGCTAGTCTTCAACAGAGTGTCATTTGAGAGACCATTATTGCCATGGAGGTGACGGGTGTTTATGCAATAACATCAGGACATTTGTCTTCCCCATTATTGTACTTTTGACCTCTTAGTGTGTTTTCCTATGTGATTTAACCAACTCCCAATACACAGTTTACATGGTAAATAGATTTTAGGCCTCTTACTGATTTTTCAACAGTATGTTTGGCAGATTCATAAACCTGATGTACTGACAAATTTACATAGTTAAAAAATTGTTTGAGGTATTTTCTGATCCCTCCAATATTAAAAGATTACAGTTTTAAAAAATCTTTACCATAGTCCTCCGATCTCATTGCATTTATCGCTATCCGTTTTTGCTTAATGTGTGTGCTTTGATTAGTTCCCTTATTTCTGCTCTTCACTGTTACTATCCACATCATTTGCTTCTGTCCTCTAATATTTGATCTCAAACATGAGTAAGGTAAGGAGGAAATAAGATAGAGGCAAGAGGCCAGGGGAGCTAGAGCCCAAAGCTGGCTTTTAAAGGTTGATAGAGCGAAGGCAGAGCGCATCTCATGGGGAAGCTTGTTCCAAAGTGACGGAGCACCTACACAGAAAGCTCTATCACCAAATGTCTTAAGCCTGGACTTAGGAACAGCAAGCAGGTCCTTGTCAGAGGAACGCAGGGACCGTGACTGAGTGTAGGGATGGAGAAGATCAGTAATGTACTGAGGTGCAAGTCCATGGAGGGACTTGTACTGTACATCAGGAGGAGGATTTTATATTTGATGCGGGACTTAACGGGCAGTCAATGAAGCTTCATCAGGATGGGAGTGATGTTTAGACCAAGTTTTGTGTGTGTGAGCATCCATAGCCGCAGAGTTCTGTACATACTGGAGTCTGTCAGTAGCTTCGCTGGGTAGACCGAACAGGAAACCATTGCAATAGTCAAGTCGGGAGGTGATGAATGAGTGGATGAGGGTCTCAGCTACAGAGGTGGAGAGGCACTGTCGGAGTCTGGAAATCTTCTTAAGATGATAGAAAGCGATTTTAGTGACATTTTTGATGTGTTGTTGGAAAGAGAGAGTGGAGTCCATGATGACACCCAGGTTGCGTACTTGGGGAGATGCAGATATTGAGCAGCCATCCATATCCAGTATGATGTCCTCAACATTTTTAAGAAGTGACAGTGGGGCAAACACCATGAGTTCTGTTTTGTCTTTGTTCAGTTTGAGAAGGTTACTGTCCAGCCAGTGCTTTATGTCCTTCAGTTAGTAAATGCGTGGCACTGGTGGAAGAGGAGGCTTAGTACTAATGTAGAGCTGAGTGTTGTCAGCATAGCAGTGGAAGTGTAATCCATGTTTCCGGATAATCATCCCAATTGGTAGCGTGTAAATATTAAATAATAGTGGGCCAAGTACCGAATCCTTGTGGCACACCATGTAAGACTGGCGCCAGTTTAAAGCAAATTCCCTTGAAGATGATGTATTGTTGCCTGTCAGTGAGATAGGATTTAAACCAGGAATACACTGTACCAGTAAGACCAATGAGTTCAGAGAGATGTGCAAGAAGAATGGAATGGGAGACTGTATCGAAGGCTGCAGAGAGGTCAAGAGAGGTATAGACATCTATGTAGGGCTGTAGTCAAGACCACCTTTGTTGAGTCCAAGACCAGGACTAGTACGAGTCCAAGTCAAGACCGAGTCCAAAGAGGTTAGAGTCCAAGACAAGACCAGAGTTCAAAAAGGTTCTAGTCCGAGTCAAGACCGAGTCGAGGACAGGAAAAAAAAAAGTCTTCAGGACCTGAATTTCGTTTTTGCCAAACACAATTATTAAATTTATCGGTAACACTTTACAATAAGGTTCATTAGTTACTACATTAGTTAACATTAACAAAGAATGAACAATACTTCTTCAGCATTTGTTAATCTTTGGTAATGTTAATTTCAACATTAACTAATACTTTATTAAAATCTTGTTAACATTAGTTAATGCACTGTGAATAACATGAACAAACAATGCTAGATTTGTATTAACTAACGTTAACAAAGAATAACAAATACAGTAACAAATGCTTAGTTCATGTTAGTTAGTGCATGAACTAATGTTTAATAAATGAACCTTATTGTAAAGTGTTACCAATTTATCTTGCCTAAATGTTTGTGCTCGTTGCATTTTTTACAATGGGGTAGGCTAATGTTGTTAAGAATTTACACAACACAAGGCTTGATTTAAATTGTTCAATTAAATTGAAAAAAGTTGCACAAATAAATACAATAGAATAAAGACAAATAAAGAGAAAAGTTTTTGAATAGGTCTAACATTAGTATTCATAGACAGAAACTGAGTAAAGTAATCAAATGGAAAATTACACTGGATAGTATTTTAGTCCTAAATAAATTAAACACATAGGCTATCAATCCTGATTCCTTGAACTTAAAGCTCTCTTTTCTTGTATTGACGACAAAATTAATGACCGTCACATATGGTTGCTGCCACGAGCTAGTGAACGGATTCTGTGTTCATTATACTGGCATGCGTTTTATGCTTATTAAAGACAAAACCGACTATGTTTAGACCATTATACTCACAAAGACCGAAATTGACACAGTTTTGGGTGTTAAAGCAATATAACTAATCCGTGAAAAATAACTTTTCTTACTGGCCAGCTGTTCTTGAGGCGGATTTTTTATGAATGTGCGCAGAAATCATCCCAGAGAGCACGCGAGCACTGATTAGTTTAAAATCGCTTGAATGTTTAAATTGGTAAGACTTAAAAAGACTTGCAAATGGTAAACTTTATTCACTATGCACTGCTGGCCCGATTGTGCAAGTGAATATTCCGTCATGTCCCGAGTCTCCCGACTCGCGAGTGTGTATTATCGCGGCAGCGGTTGACTTGGCTTCCACAACACATTTTGAGAGAAGAGAAGACCCGGCACTGCTGAACACTCACGCTGTTTGTGAAATTGCGTCTGGCAGATAGTTATTAAAAGAATGATTTGATTTTATAATCTGCGTGAATTACGATTGCGGGAATATCCCGCATTATAAATGGGAGACCTGCGGGAATGATTAAAATTGTGCGCAACACCCAGTAACTATGGTAACAGCATTAGAAGACATGCTCCGTTGTAGTGAGCACTTGGTCGGTTAATTTTGGCATTTTCTAAGTTAACGTTACCCTGATAGGCTAGTAATAAATGAACACACATACAAAAATGTTGGACTCGAGTCGAGACCAAAGCCGTATTTGGCAAGACCAGTGGCCGAGACCGAGACAAGTCCGAATCCGAAAACCAGCGAGTCCGAGACAAGTCCGAGACCATAGAAAAATGGTCTCGAGTCCAAGACCGAACTTAAGTACTACAGCCCTGCATCTATGCATCTAATTGTCATGATTTGGCCTTTTTGTTCATGTCATGTTCCATGTCTGTCATGTAATCCTTCATTTAAGCCCTCATGTTTGCCATGTGTCTTGGACTGGTCAATTATTTTTTTCCTGTATCCCATGTTGTGTAAGTCTATGGCTGTTTCTCAATCAACTCCAGAGGACGAGAGAATGCAAGTCCGGTTCTTCTGCAAATGTAACATCAGCGTTCTTGACAGCGCAGTCTCATCTCAATTCGTCATATAACTGATGTTTTGGGACGTCTTTTGACCATTCGTCAATATATGACTATTTAGGGTCCCCTTAAACATCGGTAGATGACGTTATGGGATCCTAACTCTACCCCATACCTAAACCTAACCCTAAACCCAACTCGTCACCTAACTGACGTTAAAGGTAAAGCGTCAGTTGTATGACGACCCGGGATCGTCATCTACCGACGTTTAAGGAGGCCCTAAATAGTCGTATATTGACGAATGGTCAAAAGACGTCCCAAAACGTCAGTTATATGACGAATTGGGATGAGACTGTGTTATTCTTGACCGCGTCACTCAGTTCACTCTGGCTACTCCTGTTATCTCTTTATTTATATTCATTGATTTGAACTGGATTTGGCTAGATGTGAACTTTGAATTGGAACAGTACTTGGCCAGTGACTGATGATGTTTCACAAGAACAAAAGAACATAAGGACAGACAGACGCATATTGAGAAACGGCCTCAGTCTACGGTTTTGTTCCATACCACGTCATGCTTTGTTTTATGTTTTGATCTTGTTGTTTGTTAATTTTGAATAAATAGCTACTGCACTTGGGTTCCCGCTACAACTTGCCTCCAGTGGATCCATACACTAATATACAGTACATCTAAAGCAAGTTGAATGGATCCCATCTCTTTTGCTTGTCATGTGATTCGCTGAAACTGTGCCATCTCTTGTGAGAGTTCAGTTGTTCTTGAAATACCTATATGTGCTTTTATTTGGGTTTTATACTTAGATCTTGTTTGTTTTCTCAGGAATTTTAGCACATAATGCAAATTTACATTATGTCTTGTATAGCTATATCTTGAATTGTGTCTTGACATGCCTGAATTTTCATATGCTTCTCAGATTTGTTGGATTATTAAAAAAGTGGCATCTGTTAAGTGTATTCGCTTGACAAACTCGGGACTTCATTACAATTTTCTGGGACACCAAATCCTTGCATTTCTTGCAAAGATGCAGCCTTACACAGATCATGTTTGATCATGCGGTCTGATAGGCAGCACACCATGCTTTGTTTGTTTGGTCTCTTCCATTTTCTGCTTAGTTAACCCACAGCTCGAAAAACAGTACCGTAGGGATTTTGATGGAACCATTAAGAGCAAAATCAGGACAGAGACAGTATTTTATGCACACAGCCACTCAGCTGTCGGCAGTGATGAGTTGAGGATTATAATAAATCCTCCAATATTATGAGGAAAGAGTGAGCAACATCTTCTTCAACAGTCTCACTGGTGGGTCCTGTTAAAAAAAGGAGAGGGGACTAATGAAGAAGCTCCATCAACTATAAATACCACAATATCTCACTGCTCTATAATAAGCTGAGGACACATCCCAGACTGCCGAGTGTTTCCATGGTCTCTGCTGCTGTTGCTGGGCAGGTGTTTTCAGCTGGCGATATTGCGCTCGAGCAAACACCTTCCTTTATTGAAAGTGATGCAGCCCCGGCATCACAGTGTCAATAAAGTGTTGAAGATGAGTTTGTGTTTTCCATATGACTGGGGTCACTCACATTGTGAATTGCTTTAGAGAGGGTGTGCCTCTAAGATAACGGTGTATATTATATTTCATATCACATCTTTCTATCTGTCTGTCTGTCCTTATTTTGTTATATAATTCTACCTGCCTATCTGTCTGTCTGTCTGTCTGTCTGTCTGTCTGTCTGTCTATCTGTCCTTGTTATATCGTTCTACCTGTCTGTCTATCTGTCCTTGTTATATCGTTCTACCTGTCTATCTGTCTGTCCTTGTTATATCGTTCTACCTGTCTGTCTATCTGTCCTTGTTATATCGTTCTTCCTGTCTGTCTGTCCTTGTTATATCGTTCTTCCTGTCTGTCTGTCCTTGTTATATCGTTCTACCTGTCTGTCTGCCCTTGTTACTGTGGTTCTACTTGTCTGTCTATCTGTCCTTGTTATATCGCTCTACCTGTCTGTCTGTCTGTCTATCTGTCCTTGTTATATCGTTCTACCTGCCTGTCCTTTTGTTATATCGTTCTACCTGTCTGTCTTTTGTTATATCATTCTGTCTGTCTATCCTTTTGTTATATTGTTCTACCTGTCTGTCCTTTTGTCATATCGTTCTGTCTGTCCGTCCTCTTGTTATATCATTCTGTCTGTCTGTCCTTTTTTATATCATTCTGTCTGTCTGTCCTTTTTTATATCATTCTGTCTGTCTGTCCTTTTGTTATATCATTCTACCTGTCTGTCCTTTTTTATATCATTCTGTCTGTCTGTCCTTTTGTTATATCGTTCTGTCTGTCTGTCTGTCCTTTTGTTATATTGTTCTGTCTGTCTGTCTGTCTGTTTGTCTGTCCTTTTGTTATATTGTTCTACCTGTCTGTCCATTTGTTATATCGTTCTGTCTGT
Source organism: Hybognathus amarus (assembly GCA_030378365.1). Classification (NCBI taxonomy): domain Eukaryota; kingdom Metazoa; phylum Chordata; class Actinopteri; order Cypriniformes; family Leuciscidae; genus Hybognathus; species Hybognathus amarus. Next base: position 145,589 of record JAQIUQ010004955.1, on the reverse strand, counting down.
CTGCCCTTTTGTTATATCGTTCTACCTGTCTGTCCTTTCGTTATATGGTTCTCTCTGTCTGTTCTGTGTCTGTCTGTCTGTCTGTATCTCTTTTTCTGTCTGTCCTTTTGTTATACCGTTCTGTCTGTCTGTCCTTTTGTTATACCATTCTGTCTGTCTGTCCTTTTGTTATATCGTTCTACCTGTATGTCCTTTTGTTATATTGTTCTGTCTGTCTGTCTGTCTGTCCTTTTGTTATATCGATCTTTGTCTGTCTGTCCTTTTTGTTATGACGTTCTGTCTGTCTGTCCTTTTGTTACTATCGTTCTACCTGTATGTCCTTTTGTTATATTGTTCTGTCTGTCTGTCCTTTTGTTATATTGTTCTGTCTGTCTGTCCTTTTGTTATATTTGTTCTGTCTGTCTGTCCTTTTGTTATATTGTTCTGTCTGTCTGTCTGTCTTGTCTGTCTATCTGTCTGTCTGTCTGTCTGTCCTTTTGTTATGACGTTCTGTCTGTCTGTCCTTTTGTTCATATCATTCTACATGTCCTTTTGTTATATTGTTCTGTCTATTTCTGTCTGTCTGTCTGTCTGTCTGTATGTCCTTTTGTTATATTGTTCTGTCTGTCTGTCCTTTTGTTATATTGTTCTGTCTGTATGTCCTTTTTGTTTATATTGTTCTGTCTGTCTGTCCTTTTGTTATATCGTTCTGTCTGTCTGTCTGTGTGTCTGTCTGTCCTTTTGTTATGACGTTCTGTCTGTCTGTCCTTTTGTTATATCATTCTACATGTCCTTTTGTTATATTGTTCTGTCTGTCTGTCTGTCTGTCTGTCTGTCTGTCTGTCCTTTTGTTATATTGTTCTGTCTGTCTGTCTGTCTGTCTGTCCTTTTGTTATATCGTTCTGTCTGTCTGTCCTTTCCGTTATATTGTTCTGTCTGTCTGTCTGTCCTTTTGTTATATCGTTCTACCTGTATGTCCTTTTGTTATATTGTTCTGTCTGTCTGTCTGTCTGTCTGTCCTTTTGTTATATTCGTCTGTCTGTCTGTCTGTCCTTTTGTTATGACGTTCTACCTGTATGTCCTTTTGTTATATTGTTCTGTCTGTCTGTCCTTTTGTTATATTGTTCTGTCTGTCTGTCTGTCTGTCCTTTTGTTATGACGTTCTGTCTGTCTGTCCTTTTGTTATATCATTCTACCTGTATGTCCTTTTGTTATATTGTTCAGTCTGTCTGTCTGTCTGTCTGTCTGTTGCCTTTTGTTATATTGTTCTGTCTGTCTGTCTGTCTGTCTGTCTGTTTGTCCTCTTTTGTTATGTCGTTCTGTCTGTCTGTCCTTCCGTTATATTGTTCTGTCTGTCTGTCTGTCCTTTTGTTATGACGTTCTGTCTGTCTGTCCTTTTGTTATATCGTTCTGTTCTGTCTGTCTGTCCTTTTGTTATATTGGTCTGTCTGTCTGTCTGTCTGTCTGCCTGTCTGTCTGTCTGTCTGTCTGTCTGTCCTTTTGTTATGATGTTCTGTCTGTCTGTCTGTCTGTCTGTCTGTCCTTCCGTTATATTGTTCTGTCTGTCTGTCTGTCTGTCTGTCCTTTTGTTATGACGTTCTGTCTGTCTTTCTGTCTGTCTTGTCCTTATGTTATATCGATCTACCTGTCTGTCCTTTTGTTATATTGTTCTCTCTGTCTGTCCTTTTGTGATATCGTTCTGTCTGTCTGTCTCTTTTATGATGTCGTTCTATGACATAACCCATGACATTTTCCTTTTAAAACATGTTTTGTGCCAGTGTTGTTGCACTTAACTAAAATATCTAATAACAGCCTTAGCTAGCAAACATAATTGCATTACACCACAATACTCGTTTGGTTGTGCTTTGGGTCAGGATTTGGTGTTTGTTTTTTTAGCTCATTGAAATAAATTTACTGTGAAAATGTGACTTTTGAAAATTTAAACAGTTAATGTATAATTTAAAAAATATATATTTTACTTTACGCACTAATAACTTAGTGATCCATATGTGTTGGTCTGTTTGTCTGAGTGGATAGTTCTACAGAGTCATTCTGACTAATGTATTCTCCAAATTGTCATCTGTTTTGGGACTAGTCATATTATGCTGCCTAATCTTGCTGAAAATACCAGAAGAGCAAACACAACATTCTTCTCTCACCATTTGTCCTGTTTTTCCAGTAAGAGAGTCCTGCATGTGAATCATGATGTAATCAGATCTTAACACCCCCTGCTGCTTTAGATTTGTAATACAAGGGTTTCTTGTATTTCTGTGCTGAGTGGTGGAACTTCTGCCAGTACGGCTTATATTAAATAGTAATGGTTAAATCAAATATAACATATGTTTTGATTCCTCTTTAAGGTCACATAACTGTTTCAGGTGTGGATCACTATGTGCACTCCCGATGGCAGTCTCTGTTTCGCTTCATTTTTGCATAAAGTTCTGCTCTGCTCAACTTTCTCTCTTGGTGTCACAAGAAATTTCCATTTGCTTTGTTGTTGTGGATGGCTTTCTTTCTGATTGCCCCGTTTTTTTCTAAACCATCAAATGCAAAACATATTGTTCATACAAATCAGCATCGCTGAAATATAAATATTTTTTTGTTTATTTAAATGAAAAGTTCTGATCTGTTATCCTCTTCTATTTTTTCCATTGCAGGTTTTTCCGATTAAGTACTATAGCCATATAGTGGCTATTGATATTATTGTTTTTTGGTTAATTTAATACCAAAATAAGACACCAGGTGACAGCAAAGTCGCTTTATCTTTAGATTTTAGCTCTTAAGAACTTATTGGAATGATATTTTAATGTAGTTAAAACATTTTAAAATATAAAACATAAACATAAGCATCATTTACATAGAAAATATGGTACTTTTGAAGAATATAAATTCAAAAATATCATAAATGTATAGACAAAACTTTATCGAAGACAGTGATTATAATACATAAACAATAGGATCACACCTGAGTCCCGTGTGCCCACATTTGTCCACAATTATGGGATTAAGGGCTATAAAATGAATACGGTTTTAGAGGTTAAAGAATTGTTAACATTTTTTAAATATTTTATAAGGTCTAGAGGGGGGCACAATTGATTTAATGCATTCTTGCTGCATAAAAGAATCAAAATTCTTACAAAAATAAATCTTACTAATCCCAAACTTTTGAATTATAGTGTGTATATATTATAAGTTATTAAAAACCGAAAGCCATAGAGCATTCCATCATATCCTTTGCCCATATAAGTGGTGTCTGACTTGGTTCTGTATGCTTGAAGACTGTTGAATTTTCAAATTACATTAAAGTCTTAATTGAAACAGGAATAACTCACTAATCATGTTTTCCATCCCTAATCTGTGACATTCCTCTCCGTGATGATGATCTATGTTGATGACCCTTCCTTAGCCTTTCCCAGGGTTCTAAGGTATACATCTCTCTGATTGGCTGGCCACTTGTACTGAAATCAAACTGGCAATCACAAAAACAAACATTCCATGTAACCTGAGCCTGTGCCACGCAGGGGCCAGTCTGTGCTCAATCCAATCAGTGTCCAGGGTGATTGGCATGGCTCTCAATCCCAGAGAGGCCTCCTTCATCCACCAAGAATCCCCGCTCCACAAATCACACAGTGACGGCAGAGGATCCGGTGACTTTGCCGTATATCACAACCCGTGCGAGGGCGCGCTCAATCAGCATCATTATCCTCCCCTGCTCAGAGGAGGGCGGCCATTTTAACTGCACTGATTATGCTAATCTGGTGACAGGGGACCACCCTCGGTTGATGTAGTGGCTTATTAATATTTACTGACAGCGTCCCAGCACGGAGGAGTGTGTGACATAGCACTGGATCTGTTGGGAGTGCTGACACACTGCCGCACTGTGTTTACATCCCTTCCTTTCTGATGTTCTACAAACTGTTCAATTAACGTTAAAAAAGACGAAAACACTCACACATTTTTATATTTATCATTTAGCCACTAGGCAGATCGGAGTAGTTGGACTTTGCTGTATGGACATGGAAGAGAGTTGAAGGGGATAAAGGAATGGATGTATCGGTGTGACAGGTTTCATTTTTGTAGAAGTGATAGAAGCCAGGGGGTGTGAGAAAGAAGATTGAAGAGTGGAGAGAGAAATGTATTTATTTGTGTCAGTGCTACACAAGCGTGGTGAGCATTCCTCACTGTTTGTTTGGGGCTGACAAATGGCACAGTCCTCCTGGCACAGACTGATTGACAGCATTGAAGACTGTGTGAGACATCAACAGTGTGTCTACAGAGGAGACAGCTTAAGCCAATATGTCTTCAACTCTAGAATAAGGAAACAGGGCATGGAATTATGTTGTGTGTGTATGTTAGGTACAACTTTTCATTGTTGATATTAACATTAAAATTAATAGTTATTTTTCATAAGTAGTTAATGTGTGAACTACTGTTGGAAATTTATTGCAGATTGTTTTTAAAAATCATTTGTAAGCACTTTTTTAAATATTTATATTTAGCTTTATTTATTTTTTAGTTTCAGGTTTTTTTAGTCTTCAACTTATTTTCTGTTATTTGCAAAGGGAACATTTCAAATTTTGTTAGTAGTTCATATACCCTTAAATAATTTTATTCCAGCTTTTTAATTTTTTTAAATTATTTTTATTATTATAGTACCTCATTTTTCTTTTTGTTTTTACGTCTTGGGAAGACAGTAACAGATTTGAACCGATTTCTTGTTGGAAAAAATATTTCCTGGTAAATATTTCCTTTTTTGTGTTGAAACGAAGAAAGTCTCATATGTATGGCAGCTTGTTTCTGCCACTGAATAAATTTTTTTAAATAAAAATAAAATAATTGCGACTTTTTATCTCACAATTGTCAGATATGAAGTCAGAATTGTGAGAAATAAAGTTGCAATTGCGAAATATATATAGTCGCAATTGCGTGTTATAAAGTAAGAATTGCGAGATATAAAGTCAGAATTGCGTGATATAAAGTCACAATTTTTTTTTAAAAAAGACCGCCTCGTCACAATTCGGACTTTTTTCTCACAATTACGTGTTTGCAGCTCGCAATTCTGACTTTATAACACATAATTGCGAGTTTATGTGTCGAAATTCTGACATCCTTTCTCAGAATTGCGAGATATAAACTTGAAATCGCGAGTTATCAGGCCAATTAAGGGGAAAAAAAGACTAACTTTTTTCCCTCAGAATAGTTTAAATCTCACTACTCTGACTTTGTATCATGCATTTCTGACTTTATAACATGCAATTGCGACTTTATATCTAGCAATTCTTACTTTATATCTTGCAATTCTGACTTTATAACACACAATTGCGACTTTATATTACGCAATTCTTGACTTTATATCTTGCAGCTCTGACTTTTTAACATGCAATTGCGACTTAATATCACACAATTGTGACTTTATATATTGCAATTTTGACTTTATATCATGCAATTTCTGACTTTATATCTCGCAATTCTGACTTTGCACCTCGCAATTCTGAGAAATAAAGTCAGAATTGCGAGATGTAAACTCGCAATTGTGAGACATTTTTCACAATTTTTTATTTTTTTTTTAATTTTTCATTCTGTGGCGGAAACAAGCTTCCATACATATGATATGAAGGTGAATAAATTGCCAAATTTTTACTTTTGGGTATAAAGGGTATAAATTTACATTGGCTAGCGATTTTCACTAACGATGAGCCAGAGTGAACATGCAAATTCCTTCCCTAATGTTAGATGGCACCCATTTGCTCTGCAATTCCACTCCATAGTTCTCTATTATCGAGATGTCTGTAGTCGCTGTGCGTTTGTCATATAGTTCTTTATGTTCTAACACCAATGAGAGCCAGCAGCTCTACATTCATCTTGCCTCGCATCTTCCTCGTCTTATTTCTCCCTGGCTGTGTAGACGCGACGCTACTTGGCGTATATCTTCTTCTTCATTTTGTATGTGTGCTCGGCAAGACCGTTTTGTGTTTGAGCGCCCCAAGTTGTGTTTTACTGTAACTTTAAAAGCTCCAAACATGTGAGCAAGAGCACCAATCTCATTGGTTGGATAGTTTTTGACGCGGTGCGTCAAACTAAAAAAACAAACCTGAAGCATTTTTTTTAAAAAAATTACGCTTTTACGTGTCGGTGTGCACACTCTCATTGGCGCCCTTTGTTTAGTCACGAGGCGCTGAAATGTTGGTGAATATCGCGTGTGAAATTCGTTCCGGTGTGAAGAGGCTTTACATGACCCTTTTCCACTCTCTCTCTCTGATTTTGCTACTTTAAGAATTATATATGTGAATCAAAATGACCTTTTACAATTGATAAATATTTTTGCAAATCAAATGACTAACAATTTTTGCTTATGTGATGCAATATAGTTCTCTTCCTCGTTTTTCAAAAACGGCCTTTTTGAAAAGCCAGCATCACATTGCGACAAGTTCACAAATCAGTTCACACTGCATGTGCCACACAAACTGTAAGGTCAGGCTCCAGTTAACAGGGGCCTTGGTAAAAGACTTTATTCCTGTCAGAAGGGATCCTTTGGGAAGGCTATGAATGGCCTCTTTAAATTGTGATTTTATTTTTTCTCCTATGTCTCTGCTCATGTTTTAACCTTCTGTCGCATTGATACCACACGGGGAAGAAAATCAGCTCTCATCACACATAAAAAAGTGTTGTCTTTGCATTTAATTAATACAGCAAGAACCAGACAGCAGGGAGAAAGAAATCAATTAGATATTTCCAGCATGTCTCTCACTGTATAGCACACATAATCTAATTAAATCTGAACTCAATCCAGAAGGAAATCATAAAGCCTGTTGTCAGAAATCTCTCTAGAATTGTTTATATCGTAAACACATTAAATGCAGAACATAAATTTATGCCTGGCAAAAACTTGCAATACATGCGACAAGTGAAAATAAATAATGGACTCAAAGTTTAATGGTAGGTCCTCTGGGCTGAATAAGCACATTCGGCCAGCTATCTGCATTGTGGATAGTTGGCATCCTCTTTGCGGGTTCTGGTCATTCCGCATAAGAGAAGGATTTTTCATGCATTCAGAACTTGATTGGCTTCAGATACGAGCGTCCGCCTTGCATTCAGTCATAGCCACTAAGTTAAAGCAGATAAGACTTGTCCCTCTTCGTACAGCAAGCGCACCGGCAGCATTGTCAGCCTGAAGAGTCGAATTCAGACTCATTCGCATCTCCCTTATTTAAGCAGGTCAGCCAGTGTCAAGTCAATCCCGCCATGATAATAAATTCTCACGGACTAGGCGTAGAGTCTGATTCAATTTCTGAACAAAGAAATCTTAACCTACAAACCCCAGCAGGTTTCTGTCGAAAGAAGTTCGTGCTCAATTCTCCTTTGGCTCTGTTTATGAGAGTTTCACAAGAGCTTGACCCTTTCCATTGGCGGTCGAATCCATTTGGCGAGTTACAGAGCTGGTTTGAAACATAATTAGATAGCACTTTTGGGAACTCGCTCATCCCAGACAATTTTCGGGGTTGTGAAAGATTTGATTTGAACAGATCCCAAAGGTTCTAACTACATCTAGTCTCTGTTAAATCACTAACTTTGGGCGGTTCCATGTGTAGCACATAGTGTCTCAGTTATCAGTAACTTACACCTTGGTCATTTCTATTTCCTCTGAGAGAGATGTAAGCAGGCAGAGGGGACAGAGAGAGATCTCTCTAGTCATTTACTCTGACATTTCGAGGTGCAAGGGAATGCACAGAGAGAGACGGGGAAGAGAGGGAGCAATAGCCATCCTCTCTCTAGCACTTCAAATTCCATATGTGGTAGAATCCAGTCTTATCTTAGTGGAAAGAGAGTTGTGCAAATGCCCAATACCATTCAGTAGTTCCCTCAGACAAGGTGGACAGGCCTAGACTGTGGAGGGAGAGGTTAAAGAGGAACCATTTTAATAGGAAAGCCTGCAATGAAGAAAGACAACTTTTCTTAAACCACATATCATTCTTTTGACACCATGTGAAAATAAGATTGCACGAGTGAGTATTGAATATCTACAAGTAAAGGGATGTTTTTTTAGTTAACTTGAGAAGTCCAACAACTTTTAGAAAATTGGATCTTTTGAATTTGTTTAAAAATGAATCCTGTCAAAGAATTGATTGGGTGATTTGCTACAAGCGAATTCCACTGATATGTGTTAGTTTTTAGTGTATGCTTGTTTGTGTTTTTTTATTTATTTATTTATTTATTTTATTTTTATTTGTAACGCATTCTCATTCCCAAGGCGTCAACTCAACTGACAATTTTGACCATGCTTCAACATCCGAACGCTTTAGGCACCCTTTACCATCAGTTACATGATGCGATCCTAGCGCATCATCTAACTGGACGCTTCAGCGTCAGGTACTGACAGATGACGCGGGTAGGTTTGGGGTAGGGTCAGGGTTAGACGAGATCCTACGGCGTCATCTAACTGACTACATTTTTTGGAATGTAATGGTACTTTTACTTGAGTATGTTTTTTCAGTACATTTTCCACCACTGATACGCAGTTCATTTGACGTGTAATTCGACACGCACCCCACACTACTAATTCTACCCAAACGTACAGGTATAAACACGCATCCCACCCCACCACCCTAAAACTTACTCTAACCAACCAATGCGTATCATATGCATGTAAAAATTCACTTTAGCTTATAAGTTACACGGCAATACACATGTGTGTTATAAAGACGCATTTAGTGTTGGGTTGTTCAATATCCCAACTCATGATGGCCGCTAAGAAGGGTTTGGGCCTGTCTGATGGTACATTACACTCTGAAACGTAAAGGTTCTTCATTGCCATTGATGGTTCAATGAAGAACTATCAAACGTCCAATCTTTCCATTCCACAAAAGGATTTTTAAAATGTTCTTCACACTAAAAAAAAAAAAGGTTATTTAAAGAACTGTTCACTAAAAACCACCTTTGGGACCTTTATTTTTAAGAATGTAGCCAAATGTAAGTCAGACTGACCTATTTGCATTCAGTTTAACCAATGGGACATTTAGAGGAACTCATTCTGAAGATAAGAATGATCTTCAGTGGCAGTGAGAAAGCATAGCACACTATTAAATGACTGGTGTGTAGCCTTTTAGCCTGGGGGCTTTGCACTGCTGCCTGCTTAATTACCGCTAACTCACTTCTTCCACACCATGCATTTTGTTCGGAATGGCAAACACCCACAGAATTACAGTAAGGCAGAGAGTTATGTCTTCACCTCAGGCCTTCATTGATTTCAGACTGTTTTTATTGGTCTGGGGTCCCACGTGAGCAAATATTATGAGGACCCATGCACTTTGTTTTTACGGCTTTTAGTTATCATTACAGAAGTTTCTTGCTGCTATAGCTCAGTAATTTTTTATTTTTGTTTTTTGGCAGGTATTGATATTTTGGGGCATTACTTATTTATTCTGGCACAGCCTGCACATTTGTGGCTGGCTCTCTCCATTTGCACATCTAATTGCTTTGGCAACTCATCTCTACAACTCCCGCACTCTCCCGTGCTCTTCTGTTTTCTGCTTTTAGAGAGCTGCGCACTACGCAGCGAAACACGCTTGCGTTCCACTGCTTGAAATAGACATGTTTAATGCCAAAAAAGAGATGACTATCCCTATTGGTGGTCTGGATATGTCAATAGTGTATTCTCTCAGCTCGTAGAATTAGTGAAAAAAGTGGTGTTCTCTATTTTTGCTCCAATGGGTGTTGATTCATATCAGTTTAATTAGATTATTTGGCTGACAGACAGTTAGGTTTAATCAGAGAACCGAACTCTCGTGTGAGTGTGAAGTAATTAATTGCTTTAATTACATTTAGTTCCAGTCTTGGCTCTGAGGGAAGTTGTTAAAGATAACCCACATGCTATCAGAACTCAAACGTGGCAATAAAAAGGCAGGTGAGCACCAGCAAATAAATATTTACTTAATCGAAAGAAAGGTATATGGTCGTGGGTTACATCACTGCTACCTCTGCTACTTGTATTTTTAGGGCTCGTAATCTTCTATGTTAGACGTGTGTGCAAAATTTAGATCAAGATCAATATTTATTTCAATGAATTATGCATTTTCTTTGACGCACTGTAATTTCTTGTGGTAATTTTTGCTTTGGGATAAATCAAACACATGGAAATGTTTTCCAGGAGAGCTAGTCTGCGTGTAGCACAGGCAGTTTTCCTGACATAATCTCTCATCAATGTTTTGTGAAATGTGAGATCCACTTTGATTACAGGTGTTAATGTGCTTGCCTCAGAGTATACAATGTAATAATGCCTTCAAATCATTTCTACACTATATTAAGTGTAATTTTGTTCATTAACTTGTGACACCAAATATGTTGAACAGTACAGTAAGAAAAAAAAAAAACTTAATGAGAAGGTTTTTTTTTTTTTTCTCCCAAAGTAGCTTTGGGGAGTAATTATATTCTGGTTGCTACGGGCAGGAACTCGCATACCCTCAGACTTGTCTCCATCCAGATGACTAGCTCCAGCCCCACTGTGCTGTAATTAATCATTACGCCAGATGCCAGTGCCTTCCCCATGAGCTCCGTCAGTGTGTGTTTAATTGTGTGTTCGTAAGTGTGTACGTGTCCAGTTTGCTCTTGACTCTTGCATGCCGATGTGTGAAAATCATAAAAAGAACACGAGTTGGTCATTCTCGGATGAACGGAGAGACCTCCAGCTCAAGGAGTTTGTCGGCTTCTTCGCACTTTCATGTTCCATCATGCATTCGTTTTCTCATTCATATGCGGTCCGCTGCCCTCACCTCTACCTGAGCCACAAATTCACAGAGCACTTAACAAGGAACCCTAGACCTCCCACTGTCATCTCCTTATGATTAGCTCTGCGGGTAGAAGAACATTGTGATTTCATCTGGTACTGAGCAGTTCTTAAGGGGGAAAAATGCCTGAAAACTCATAAACCCTCATGAAGTCCCAAACTCAAATGACCATATTTATTTATTGCATGTAACACTAACAAGTTATTTAGCAATGCTCTCGAGTGACTTCAAAGGCCTGTCTTAGACTAGATGTGGCAGGGAAAGGTTGGGTAGCTGTCATTGGGTACTTGGGCAGCCAATTCTTTCTTTTGTTTTATGCTTCGCTTGGGCAGTTTTCTCTGTGTGTCCCCCAAATCCCCTTGCAGCCATCAATGTGATGTTCCTGATCTATCAGCTGCCAGTATCTCCCAGTTTTGGGAGTTAATATCATCTTTTGCTTCAGCTGAGCCTCATAGCAGCTTGCGTGAGGCTCCTCGATTCACTCTGCCTTTGCAAAGTTCCCCATAGAACACTGCTTTCGGCAGCCTTCCACGTCCTGCCCAGTGAAGCTGACGCAGTAGTAGCTTGTTCTCGATGCTTGGCAAGCCCACTTCTTCCAGAACTTCTGTGTTCTTCTTGAAGTCCTGCTAGAGTTCCCATGATGGAATTGAGACACCGTTGATGGAAGCAGGTGTCGGATGTGCACATAGTCGGATGTGCTTTCTGTGGACCAATGACTTGGAACCATACAGCAGATTGCTGAGGACTACTGCCTTGTAAACTTGGATCTTCAGTCAGCAGGTGCAATAAACAGTTTTGCCAGATACGTTTTTGGCTTCAGGATGATAGTGGTCCATGTCCTTATATATTGTTGCATCATTTAAAACGACACTTCGCAAATAGGTGAGGTTGGTCCACTATGTTCAGATGATGGCCATTGATGTTGATTGTGGGTGGTTTATAGGTGTCCATCTCAATAACTTCAGTTTTCTTCAGGCTGGTAGTCAGACCAAATTTTCTGGTAGACAAGTAACTGTGTGTGTGTGTGTGTGGAAGAAGATTATGCACAGTCATCTGCAAATAGTATAATAACTGCAAATCATAATGATGGAAACTTAAATGGAATAGAGTTATTGTGTAAGATGAAACTTAAGATCGATGTGATATGCGAATTCCTTGTAGCATAGCTTTCACACACACCCTGCTCTTAATGACGCTTCGGCGTACAGCAGCTTCAGCATGAACTTTTGCTGGCTCACAAATGAACAGGCCTAAGCTGGTGGTTCCCAGCAAAATTATCTAGCTTCCACACAGCACTCTTACTAGCCACATTTTTAATGTGGGCTCTGAAATGTGCTAGAATGTAATGATTGTATCATTAGCTCTGGTTCTCAGAGTTCATTTTTTGAAAACATGTTGTCTATTAAGATAAACACATACAATAGATTCTTATTGTATATAATAAAAGTACTGCATCTTTTTTTCTTTTTTTTTTACAGCAGTAAATAATACAGAGTAGAACAATTATCTGCATTAGTAACAATGAGCAAAGAATACATAATCTTTTCTAAGAAAAAAATCCACAATTAAGGCAACAGGATTACAACTTTATATAGGCCTATATGACATAGTTTTGGGGACTGTAGATTGTTTTGCCTCAGCATTTCCTCAAGAGAGACTTAATAATTATCATCATGAAGCTGATAGCTCTGAGTAACTGGAGATATGTCCACCTGAAACAGTATAGGCCTACATGTTTATTGCCCAGTTATTCCACAAATGCATCTCCTGCTTTCTTTCATGACATGATTAATTTTATTAAAATATAGAAGTAAGTCTGTAAAGATAGTTGTGATATGACGTGACATAAGGGCAGCCCTGCTAGTAGTTACACCCTGTCCCTTAATCATGGAGATTATTTTTTATATAGAATATCGGCCACACTCACGAACTGACTGACGCTGTGTTGATGTGTGTGTGCACGCGACAGTCACGTGTAATGAATCATTTGACAAAAGTCTGGAATGTCATATTTGGCGCGCGCACCTCGCGCAGAGGCACTACAGGAGCGCGTGAGACGCGCCTATGTTCTGGATTCTCATGCTTATTAAAAAAGATCGCTATATCATCACATTAAGTGGATAATTAAGGGCAGACTGAAACAGCCCTCAGTCGGACGGCCAGGCCCAAGAGTTTAATCTTCCACGTGTTTAATGTACGTGCAATTCGTTTGTTATGTCAGATGTCTTTTGACAAGACTACAATTTTTAACAAGCCAAAGTGGCTAGTGGGAGTGACTGTGTTACCCGCCACGCGTGAAATCCACCCCGCATTTGGTGGGTGTTAATGTCAAACCCTGCATCCGTTCGTTTTTATAACATAATTTCCCATCCACGGGACCAACCAAAGCGGTCTCGTCAGCTGTGTTCACTGTGGTTTGTTGTTTAGTTGTCTGAAGCATGGACTGTAAAAAAAAGTCATGAACGCTAGTTGGTGCTCCAGTATAATCAGTCCGCTGAAACTAATCCAGAGAAATGTTCCGCGGTGGAAAATATGTGCGATTAAAATGACGTTAATTTTTTGTGTAATTAATTAATGCGTTAAAGTCTGTAATTAATTAATCGTAATTAACGCGTTAAAGTCACGGCCCTAATATATATATATATATATATATATATATATATATGTAAGCAATAAGATACAAGCATTTCCAGCGGAAGGTAGGCTTTTAGTGATATTACTTCAAGAAAGTTGCACTAACATTGTTTTTTACTTTAAATATTCTGTGGCAACCGTTTTATAGAAGCAATAAGATACTCGAGAGCAAGTGCTGTATGCAGTGAATAAGTAGCGGCTCAAGGGCGTTGTTAGGCACGACAGAAGCGGAGTAAAGAACAATGTTCAGTGCAACTTTCTTAGAAGTAATATCACTAAAAGCCTACCTTCCGCTGGAAAGAAATAGTCCCCGAGTGTGAACAGCAACAACGTTCCAATGTGTAAAATGCATGAAAGCTCAAATAAAAACAACATAGAACCGCAGTGTTGCGCAGCGATCAATAGAACCGTTGGGTGAAGTGGTCGTAGCCGTGTTTTATCGTGAATAAAGCACAGCTCTTGACCAATCAGAATCAAGGATTTAGAACTAACACGTTTTATAAATATATTTTTTTTATAAATACTTTTATATATACTTTTATATTATATATATATATATATATATATATATATATATATATATATATATATATATATATATATATATATATATATATATATATATTAATAGTTGTGACCCACATCTGGCTATGCAAAAGACATAATTTTGTCATTGCAACAGATACATACAAATATCCAGTTAAGTTGCCCTAGTTGTCACTATTCTCTTTAATTGTGTAAAAAAAACAGCTTGGACATTTTGCAAGAGTTCAATTTTTAAACAATTTAAATTGGTGAATCACATGCTAAAACAACACAGACAACGCACACAAATAAATTACACTACCAACAGGTGCATTTCATTCCCACTGGATTCCTCCTTGAGAGTGAAATGCAATGTAAGAACAGACCACGTATATAAAAAAGAAAAAGACAGATCAAAGCTGTGTCTGTCTTGTGTCTTTTCTTTTTCTCACTTCTATTGTACTAGGTGCTAGATGTTCCAGGCTGGCTAGCCTGATTGAAGTGATTGGGAGGGGCTTATAGAAGTCTCGCTGTACCCTCTCATCTCTTCATGCTCGCAAAGACAGTTTTTTTTTTTTTTCTTTTTTTTTTTTGCCGCCTGTGGTTTTGGTGTGATTTCTGTGGCAGGAACATGTGAAGCACTCTTGTTGTACCTGCAGTTCGTGCACTGAATGTTTGATTGCTACCTCTCTCTTATCTCTCTCTGTTCCTTCTCTGTTTTGCAGGTGTCCTCCAGGTGTCAATCTCGCTAAAGAAGGTGGAGCTGAGCGTAGGAGAGTCCAAGTTTTTCACATGCACAGGTCAGAACTCTCGCAGCTTCACCTGATCATGTGTCTGACATTGATGTATATGAGATAGATGCACGACTGCACACAATTTACATGGTGCTGACTCAAGTAGTCGTTTATTTAGGCTGAACGGCTTAAATAACAGTCTCCTGTCATGAGCAGTATGGAATTCTAAGACTAAGACTTTCTTCATGACCAAGGCAAATTGTCTGATTGTGTTTATATGTTTGATTTTTTTTTTGGACTGACAGCTGTTTTTATATTGATTGTTTTACAATATTTAATTCATTTTGTGTAAACTGGGTGGGGACCATGAGGGGTCTGTAATAGGTTGCTTTGAGGAAATATTACCAAATATATATTTTAAGGGTTGTTAACATTACCAGGCTAACCTAAAATTTGATTTGATCAATTATGTTTATTTTATCACAGTTTGATATTTGAATTTGATATTATTGCAGTCAAAATCAGTAATCACATTTTTCATTGTATTGACAGGCATAGTTAGTAATAGTAAAAAGCTAAATATATTACACACACACACACACACACTCACACACTGCTGTTTAAAAGGTCAATACATTTTTTAATACTTTTATTAAGCATGGTCCTATTAAATTGATTTTAAAAGATTGATATTTTTACAAAAAATGTATATTTATGTAATTAATGAAATGTTCTTTGGAAGTTTCTATACATCAAATTCTGTTTCTATTTCTAAAAAAAAAAATAAACAGCACAATGGTTTTCAACATAATATTTTTTCTTGCTTATGAAATCAGCATATTGTAATGATTGACATTGAAGAAAGTTGAAAATTCACTGTTGCCATCACAGAAATAAATTATATTTTAATAGTTAATAGTAAAATTAAATATTCCATAATTTACTCACCCTTCTTCAAGCCATCTTAGGCATATAGAACTTTCTTCTTTCAGCCGAACACAATCGAAGTTGTATAAAACAATATCCTGGCTCTTCCCAGCTTTGTAACAGCAGTAGCACTGAATAGTGCTACTACATAGCACATACTGTAGCACAACAGTGAGTTTTTGAAGCTCCAAAAAGCACATCCATCCATAAGGGTAATCCATACGACTCCAGTGGTTTAATAAATGGCGTCTGAAGAGAAGCAATGTGTTTTTGTAAGAAAAAAATACTGGGTCAGAGGTCATCCTTCTGCCATAACTCAACTCTCGCATGAACCTGTGTACAGCTGTTGCCAGAAGCCAGTGGTTCTAGTTTAAGGTTAATGCACAACGAGAATGTCCTGGAAGGACATTAACCCGCTTATAAAGTCCGATTATCATCCTTTATCATCATATAGAACGCTATTTGACAAAATGGGCTATGTACGCACATGGCACCCTTTATCGTTAATATAACACGCGAACCAAAGGCGTAATAAATCCAGATAAATCCTTTAACGTAATATGAGACTACCTACCCTACCTCACACCTAAACCTAACCATCACAGCGTGTGTTATATTAAGCAGATAACGGATGCCATGTGCGTAGTATAGCACCGTTTTGTCATATAGTGTTCTATATGATGATAAAGGATGAGAATGTGTGCTTATACCCATGGTCACTTGCCAAATAACACATTTTTAAAACATTAAATTTATATTTTAATTAGTTTTTCAATCGAAATCGTATCTCGGTTACTTATGTAACCACGGTTCTCTCTAGAAGAGGGAATGAGTACTGTGTGATCTATCTTACGCTAGGGGAAAACCTCTTTTCCTCAAGATATTAAAGCCAAAAAATATCCTTAAGTTTGAATTATTGTAAAACGCGTTGCGCAGCATGCAAACATAGGCAAGGCGATGCAGCGACCTATTGGCTGTCCTGCGGTAACTGCAGTAGCTTATCAAGAGCAGTCCTTTGGTGACTGTCCAATGGAGGCGCTTCACGCCCATTGTGTCAGCGCTCCCGCCAGAAGCGGGTGTGGCCTTGCCTTATAAATATTGCTTTGATGGGCTGATATCACTGTTTTTTCGTCGCGAAGCGAACCAGAGCGTGTAGCAGGCACGGCACAGATACACAGTACTCATTCCCTCTTATATCAGAGAACTGAGGTTCGATTCAGTAAGCGAGTAATGTCTCTTACGAGAGGTTCTCTCGTACTGCATAATATCTTACGCTCAGGGGAATACTATGCAAAACGCCATGCATATGATGATCCAACACCAAAGTCCCAAGGGGCAGTGTAGTGGTGCATATAGTGCATAATCACCATGAACTCACAGAGAGTCCGTGAAGAGAGGCTTGCAGCATCATTCTCCAATAGTTTGCCACAAGAAGGCCATTCATTATAGCAGTGTCACACACAGTCAGGCTGAAGGAAAAACTTCGGCCTGCACTGAATGACAGTATGGGTATTATTTTCCCAGGAAAAAATCACAGCCCGTTGAGCGTTGCTCAAGCGAGTGCAGTACTCTGTGCCGACACGACGGGGCAGGTGGTACTTGACTCTAAACCGACAGCAATTTGACCTGTAAGCGGAAACTTCTAGGTTATAAAACCTTATAAATGTAAGACGGGAGGCCCAGCCTGCCGCCGTACAGATATCTTGTAAAGAAATCCCACTAGACCACGCCCACAATGAGGCCTTGCCTCTGGTGGACTGTGCTCTAACACCTTAAGGGCACTCAAGTCCCTTGGTAGTGTATGCCAGTGCTATGGTATCAACTATCCATCTGGATAGTGTCTGTTTCGAAAGCGGCTAGGCCCTTAGGCACGACCACTGAACGAAAGCGAAAAGCTGTTTAGTCTGTCTGAAAGCAGACGAGCAAGATACGTATGCCTTTAATGCCCTAACTGGGCAAAGGAGGCCTGTGGTTTCCTCCTCATTATGAACCGGTAGGGCAGATAGGGAGATAACCTGGGCCCTGAATGGTGTGTCGAGGGATTTAGGCACATATCCGTGTCTTGGTTTGAGTATGACCTTTCAGTCATTAGGCCCAAATTCCAGACACGTAACGCTCACTGAGAGTGCTTGTAGATCCCCTGTGTGTTTTACTGACGCAAGAGCCATGAGAACACTCTTTTGAAAGACAAATGTTCATATTTGGCATCTGGATCGGCTCCAAATGGGGCTCCATGGTGTTGAGACCACTCTCCTGGTGGTGATTTGTTTCTGGACAGTCTTTCTGGCCACAAATTCTGGGAGCCAGTCACGTGTGCTGCTCTCAGGGAGTGCAGACTAAGCTGAGCCCAGACCAGGATGCGTTCCGTCAGTCTGAAAAGGTTTCGAGATTCGGCACCTTAGTGCATTGTCGACTGCCAACATTTCCAGACAGTTTTTATGAAGGAGCTTTTCTTGTTCTGCCCATTGGCCGGGGAACGGTCTTCCCTTGTGCAGCACTCCCCATCCCGAGGTGAGGTCGAGCTAGAATCAGCCAATCGTCCAAGTAAGTTCAAAACTTGCATGCCCTGGAGTTTCAGGGGTGCGAGCGCCGCATCCATGTACATCGTAAATGTACGGGGTGCAAGACACAGGCCGAATGGTAGGACTGTGTATTGATATGCCTGGCCCTCGAAGGCGGATCTCAAAAATCGCCTATGACGTGACGCTATTTGTACCTGGAAACAGCGTCCTTCAGATCTATTGACATAAACCAGTCCCCTTAGGAAATCTGTGTGAGGATTTTCCTGGTTGTAGCATTCTGAACTGGAGTTTCATAAGCGCCTTGTTCAGTTGTTCTCAGATCTAGAATGGGTCTGAGATGCTTGATGGTGTTTTTGGCCCCAATGGTTCCTTCCAGGCAGCTAACCCTAACCCTCATCCCTAAACCTACCCATCCCTCGCTGCCTGGAAGGTGCCGTTGGGGGCTGGAAACATCAAACACCGGTCTGAGACCCCCATCTTTTCTATACCAGAAAATATCTGCTGCACAGGCCCCCTTCGCTCTGAGCTTGAGAAAAGGCTCTATTGCCCCTTTGCTCAATAAAGTTGCTATTTTGGCTCGAAAGTAAGTGTGCTACTTCTGTTTTTACCGTGGATTCGACGCGCGCCGTGCAGCAGCGAGGCGCTGTAGCGAATTTTAGCAAATAGCCTCTTTTATAATGTTCAGCACCCAATTCGGAAACCCGGGAAGCTGTGCCCACACGTTTGCGTGAATGGCTAGGGGTAGAATGGGTTTTGTGCTCTGGTTGTGACATAGTGACGACACGCGAGCTTTGATGTGCTGCAATATGGGCACTGTGTTTACAGTGAGTGAGGCGGGGGGCACGTCGGTGACTAAACACCTTAATGCATGAGATGAATAAACACCTTAATGCATGAGATAGTAATCTCATGTTTGGTGGTCCTTGCCTTTAAAAAAGTTTGTAGTCTGAGCACTAAAATCAGCACAATTCCCTTGCTTAAAGTTACTTATCATTCAAGACCAGTAGATTGCTGCCTGTAAACCTCAGATCCTAAGCCTGTCTCTTCTTGCAGACTGCAGGTAAGGTTTTGCTTGGGCATGAGTATGGATATCCATGTGCACAGGGCTAGATTATGTTTTGTGGTGAAGCTGGGTGTTGTTTTTCTGTTCCACATGGCTGAGCTGCTGTAGTCAGGTTGCAGGGCTTTGCTGCGGGAGCTCCAGGCACTATACCTGACAGAATCCTTTAAACAGGGTGATGCATGCTGACCCCTGCTGGACTCCGTCCAGTATTGCGAGTGATTAGCACACCTGGTCTGTGTCTGGAGATATTATGAGGGTGCACACATACCCTGCAGACCTTCAGTTCAACTAGGCAAACCAGCATGCTTGCCTTCCAAAATAGCTTTGGGATGTGCAGGGATGTTGCTTTGATGTATTTATAAAGTTCTTTTTTTTTTGGCTACAGTATGACAGATAAACTTTTTTAATTTCTGTGCAGCATTTTATGGAAATTATTTGCTTCCAGAAAAGCGAAATGTTGCACATAATGGTGGATAACTGTTTAGGGATGATTAAAAGACTATTTTTAGCAAAGTGCTAGACATGTTCAGCGCATACTGAAATAGAAAGGATAAACAGGTCACAGTATACAGTGTCTTTGATGTCTAAAATGGATCATAGGCTCAGTATGTGGTCACTTAGTGGATTAGATTTATGTACAGCGACAGAATAAAATAAAATTGATAATGTCAAATGCCTTAATGTGATAGTCATATCACAAAGGCTGTGTCATATCGCAATTCAGACTTTGTTTTTTTTCCTCAGAATTGCGTGATATGAACTCACAATCGTGTGTAATAAATTGGAATTACCAGATAAAAACTCGCAATTCCAAGGAAAAATGTCAGAATTGAGTTTATATCACACATTTTGACTTTATGACTTGCAATTGCAATTTTATATTGTAGAGTTTTTAAGGGAAAAAAGTCAGAATTCTGAGATGTATGAAAGTCAGAGTGGCAATGTGACCCACACTCACCTAAAGGATTATTAGGAAAACCTGTTCAATTTCTCATTAATGCAATATTCTAATCAACCAATCACATGGCAGTTGGTTCAATGCATTCAGGGTGTGGTCCTGCTCAATACAATCTCCTGAACTCCAAACTGAATGTCAGAATGGGAAAGAAAGGTGATTTAAACTATTTTGAGCGTGGCATGATCGTTGGTGCCAGACGGGCCGGTCTGAGTATTTCACAATCTGCTCTGTTACTGGGATTTTCACGCACAACCATTTCTAGGGTTTACAAAGACTGTTGTGAAAAGGGTAAAAACAGCCAATATGCGGCAGTCCTGTGGACGAAAATACCTTGTTGATAGAGGTCAGAGGAGAATGGGCAGACTGATTCAAGCTAATAGAAGAGCAACTTTGACTGAAATAACCACTCGTTACAACCGAGGTATGCAGCAAAGCATTTGTGAAGCCACAACACCCACAACCTTGAGGCAGAATGGCATACAACAGCAGAAAACCCCACTGGGTCCCACCCATCTCCACTACAAATAGGAAAAGAGGCTACAACGAGCTCACCAAAATTGGACAGTCGAAGACTGGAAAAATGTTGCCTGGTCTGATGAGTCTCGATCTGAATCATTTCAAATTGGTTTCTAAAACATGACAATGAGTTCACTGTACTGAAAATATCCCCCACAGTCACCAGATCTCAACCCAATCCCATCACTTTGAATTGTGGTGGAGCTGTTAGTGCCCTGGATGTGCATCCCAAATGCTATCCTATCAATATTTCTAAAGAATGTTTTCAGCATCTTCACTGTCAGAAAAAAAGGTATGAAAGCTGTCACTGGCGGGTGCTTCAGAAGGTACACTTTTGTACCTAAAAAGTGCATATTGGGTACCTTCAGTGGTACACTTTTGTACCTAAAGGAGTGCATATTGGTACCTTCATGGTACATATTTGTACAATTATGGTACCAATATGCAGCCCTTTTAGGTACAAATGCACCCTTTAGGTACAAAAGAGTACCTTTTTGAAAGGTACCGCCCCAGTGACAGCTTTTAGTACCTTTTTCTGACAGTGTTGTTGAATCAATGCCATGTAGAATTGACCTTAGAATTGGCTTAGCCAATGAAGTATCATTGGCTAAGCCACACCCTCAAATGCGATGGGCCAATCACAATGCGCAGCTAACCCAATACACTCGAACATTCTTCTGCTTCCACTTCCATCGAAATGCATTGTGGTTAGTCAGTTTTCATTAAGTTTTTTCTTGTTATTTTATGGTTAAAATGGTCAAACGGCGTGCATGGTGTACATGCAAGTCTGACGCTGAGGTTCCTGAGAGGCTGGGCGACGGTGTGTATTTTTTTTTACCCTTTCCCAAGCCACATCTCAACCGATATAAGTGTCTGCTCTGGATAAAGTTATGCGGTAGCTAGACCTCAACACCAACTAAACGCAGATAAATTAAACAAGGATGTCTACATCTGATCTAAGTTAAGTAAACAACGTATTTGACCGTTATCTTTTAAATCTCTAACGTAACGCTAGTCTAACATTAGACGTACTCGCGTACATTAGAAAACATTAACGTTAGCTTCTAGCTGCGTTGTACATCATTTCAAATAGCTTCATTAAAGTATATCTGTAAATAACCGAGATAACAAATGTTAACAGTGTTGCACCAACGGTGATGACAGCGATATGCTGGTTATCATGTTTACACTGTGACCTGTAACTTTACATCTCTGCCTGGAGCTGAAGCTTTTCATCGACCTTCTCAACAATAAAATTATTAATATAACCCTCCAATGCATAGTTAATGCCCTTTAGGTGACTTCAAGATTACATATATAATTTTTCTGTCTCCAAAAATCACCAATTGCCTCCTGTGAAATGTCTCTTACTGTTACAGCTGCCATAGCGCCCATGCCGTGTTTGTCCAGAGTGAGTGGAGGGGGCGTGGCTTAGCCATAGGTTAAATTATGGCAGTTCTGAAGGTGTTTTAGTATTTTGCTCCTAATAATCCTTTAGGTGAGTGTATACTGTGACACATGTGGCATAATTATTATTATTTTATTTATTTTTTTATTTTTTTACTTGCTGAAAGAGGTTTGTATTGAGTCTTGTAAAGAGAATACCCTATGAACACCCACACTTTTCCATTAACAAAAAAAGTAAAAAAAAAAAAATGTTCAATGCAAAATCATGTGGTCCTAACAGTGACTGACAGTACTCTTTTACTGGAACAAGTGGGTTAAGTGTCTAGCTCAAGGACACAGTGTTAATTTCTTAATATCTCTTGAATCCCCCCACCCCTTGCCAGCTTGAACCTTCAAGCTTTTGACTGCCAGCCTACATCTTACCAATATACCATACCATTAAAACTAAACTTCATTCACAAGCAAAAACAATTTAATGTGACCAGTGAAGTACAGTTCACTAAGTGTTGTCACTGAGCCCTTCAACCCCTAAAATCTCATCCCAGCCCCTTCAGCAACTCCTCCGTGGTCCACTGTCATGCTGAATGGACTGAGATTATACTGCCATGTCCTCTCCTTGAACCCCTCGCTGTCCCGCAGATCATCCTCTGCTCCTTCGCTGATAACCCCCTACCCGCTCTCAGCGTCCTCTCCCCTGGCAGAGCTGCATCACAGGGCCGGTTGCATCCTCGGCCGGCCCGTCTGCCTGGAGCCGCAGTCTCACGCTCCCCCGTTGTGCAGCCGAAGGCCCCTGTTGTGCAGTTGATTGATGCTTTGAACGGAGAAGTGCTGCACCATGCTGATGCTTTTTATGACCTTCCAGCAAAGCAGGATTTACAGCGCCAAGTACCTTGGTACCAAATGTGGGTCCGGCCAGCCAGTCTCTGCAGGGAAAAGCACATGACAGGTTTTGTTTATCAGTGTATGTGTGTGTTTTGAGACAAAGAGATAGTGTATGCCACTACTTAGAGGCTTAAGAGATATCATTAAAGGTGAAGTTCTGCACCACTAGCAGCACCAAAGGGAATGGCAGTGAAAAATGTCCAGTTCTTTCCTTTTGGGTGTGAACATACTGTATTTGGGCTGCATGGTATATCAAAAAATAAAATCAATATCGCGCAGTGTGGGGGAAGCTACTCTAAAACTGTAGTTTGAAAAGCTACAAGCTACTCGTAAGTTAAAGTAGATAAACTACAGTCAAGCTACCCTTTTGGTTATATCAAATTATATCAAAAAGTAGCTAGCTTTTTGCTTCAACGTATATTATAAATAACTGAATCAGTGTCTGAGGAATGTTTTAATGTTTTAGAGTATTGCTTTATTACACTCAACACTCAAATATCTCAGACTGTTTGTCAAAAGTGCAAAATTGCAACAAATAGCCTACAACATTGCAAGAACAAAATATACATCCAGACGTAAATTGCATGTAGAACATTTTTCTCAAAAATACATTTTGAACTTGGACAAATAAGCCCATTGGTAATTAACTTTAGTTGACTCTCCATCCTCCAAATCTGCCGTCACGTCTTGCTATATAATCAGTAATATCACAGGGGTGGTGATGGCGCAGTGGATAAGAGCCACAATGCCTTTGGCTCCACTGTGAGACACCAATGTGTCCCTGAGAAAGACACTCAACCCCTAGTTGCTCCAGAGGTGTGCGACCTCTGACATATATGGCAATTGTAAGTCGCTTTGGATAAAAGTGTCAGCTAAATTAATAAATGTAAATGTAATGTAAATATGGTTGCATCAACCCACTTCTGAGCTACTGCTAACAACTGAGCTACTGCTAAGCTACTGAAAAACATGTAAAGGGATAGTTCAATTTGAAATTCATTTTTTATATTTTTTAGCTGACCCCAAGGGCATCCAAGATGTAGGTGTCTTTGTTTTCAGCAGTATTTCCAATTTTGAAAATTTTCAGTCAAACCGTTCTCTGTCTATCAGTCATATAATGGAGGTTTATGGGGTCCACCTCAAAGTACACACTGATGGCCTAGAGACACGAAACGGAATGGTTTGAGTGAGAAAGCGAACCGTATTTATATTGTTTTTACCTCATGTAACCACAGCCACATCCAACTGATCTGAAGGCATGGGCGTTTCGGTCTGTGCATGCGCCGGAAGTGATTGCTTGCGCGTTTACGTCACTCATTGTTTACACAGAGATATCGGAAGTTTTACAGACAGGCCCGGTTCTACGGGGTGCTCCGAGGATGCTAAGCACCCTCAAACAAAAGTGACAGCACCCTCAGATTAATTTTTTATTAGCACACATGTAAACAAGACTTTGCCGACAAAAGAAAAACAGACGGATTTCACACTCATAAATAATTACACAAACTAAATCCATTAACGCGATTTTTCACATCAGAATTTATTTCAGTATTTCAGTAGTATGTTTAATGCATTGAATTGGTTGTGTCCTTTTGCGATCGTAATACGATTCTTTAATTAATATCGTAATATCGATCTCTTTAATTGCCCACTTTGTTTGCGTGTGTGCGTCCCGCTCAGGAAATTTGTTAGCGACAGGGCTGCCTTTAGATAGCCAATAAATGTCTCTATATACATCGAAATGAATAGAGAGTCTCTGCAACGACGGTAGATTGAAGTGCGCGCAGCCCGCGTCCGCGAGACACGAGAAAACTGCATCCATGAAACTGACAGCAGTGGCAAATAGTGCTCAGCTCTGATTTCAAAAACATCAAATTTAACTACTAGCTAGATCTCTTAATTAAGAGTGAACTAAATGAATGCTCTGCTAGTTAACTGGAGATGTTTTATATGTAGTAGGTAAATCTGTTCCTCAATATTTCCAAAAGTGATGGGTACAAAATTAGGCCACTAATGGCGAAATCTGGTGGGATCGACATCAAGTGACCAGCTTTTAATCTTTAAAAGGACTGATTCATTGTACATCAGAAACTAAATGTCTAAAATGTACGTTACTTATATTAACTTAATTTTTAAACTGCAGAATAAAATCAGTTTCAATAGTTAACAGCAGTTTGCATATAGGCTACTGCTGTTATTTGGGGAAAAAGCACTGTGTGTAACATTCTTAACTATGAAATGATATGTAAAGGACAAAAGCGCATAGGCTACAGGGACATAGGCTACTCAATCATGGATATGAACATTGTTTCAACATTTGAACATCCTCACTATTTTACAAAAGCACCCTCAGTGATTTGGTTCTAGAACCGGGCCTGTTTTACAGAACACATTTCTGTTTTATTTATTTTATTATTTTTTATCTATTGTATTTATTTTATGCAGATGCACTCCAAAATCACCCTACTCACTCTTGAATTAATAATTGAAAATTTCTGTATCTGTTTCTTATAGCAATAAATATCACAGGGAAAAAAACTAAATATTGCAAAGTCAGGTTTTCTTTTTCCAATAATTGTGCAGCCCTATGCTGTATCAAATGCTAGCAATATTGTCAAGTACTCATTTACACATATTCTTTACCCGCACTATGACCGTAACCGTGTGTGTGTTTTTCAGTGATCGGGGAGCTGTGAATCTGGACTGGTATAACCCACAGGGGGAGCGGATGGTCCCGTGCTCAGCGGGTGGCACTGCACAATGAAGGTATCCAGGTCCAGACTCACCCTCTACAATGCCAAAATAGAAGATGCTGGAATCTATCGGTGCCAGGCCAGCGATGTACAGGGACACACAGAGGAGGCCACTGTGGTGCTGGAGATCTACCGCGCAGTACCAAACACACACAATATATCTGCTAAAACAAACTTTTATTACCAGTCATGGTTTTATAACTTTGCATTCTGTATGTAGATGCATTTGAAATTAGATCAAATATTAACAGGGACTGGGGGTAAAATAACAAACATATCAAATTACAACTAAAACCAGAGGGATTCATTATTCAAAGGGCATTTTGTGTATACACTACAAAGTTTACAAGATAATGCAATTACATTAAGCCTTTTAACCACGACTTTTGAAGTTTTTAAAAACGTACATAGAATGTTACTGTAAAAAAATTGTAGAATAAAAAGTAAGTTCAGGTATGCATTAAAATTAATGTGTTAAGACAGTATAGTGTTATATATTTTTTATAACAAATGCTGTTCCTTTGAACTCATAAAAAAAAATTAAAAAATAAATATACGGCCATCACTGTTTCCACACAAAAAAGCTGTTAATATTTAACTGTCAGTTTTTTCAATTTAAAGGAGTAGTTCACTTAAAAAAAGATTGCTGAAAATTCATCTACCACCATGTCATTCAAGATGTCCATGTCTTTCTTTCTTTCAGTTGAAAAGAAATTAAAGTTTTCTGATGAAAACATTCCAGCATTTTTTTCATATAATGAATGAGCTTCAATGGGAGCCAAACGGTTCAAGAGGTTCAGAAAGACAGTTTCAGTGCAAACTGCAAAATGTTCAGAAGGGCTTTAAAGCGATCCAGTACAATGAATAAGGGTATTATCAAGGAGAAATGATTGCTCATTAAAAAAATAAAAAAATAAAGTTTTATAAGCTCAAATGGTTGCTTTGCTCTGTTCTGTGATGCTTCTGTTTGTGACTTCCTTTTCGAACTCGGTCTCATTAAAATGAACAATTTTTTTTCCGAGTCAACTCTTTCATTTCGATTCGTTGAATGAACCAAATGACACGCAAAAAGATTCATTTATTTTGCTGAACGAGTTCGAACAGGAGAGTCACGAACAGAAGTGTCACAGAACAGAGCAAGGTGAGCATTTGAGCTTATAAAACTTAAACTTTGTTTATTTATTTTATTAAATGAGCGAACCGTTTCACTTGATAAAACCCTTATTCATAGTCTTGAATCGTTTAAAAGACATTTGAACAGTTTGCACTAAAACTGTCTTTTGGTCCTTGAACCATTTGGTTCCCATTGTAGTCCATTATATGGAGAAAAATCCTGGAATGTTTTCATCAAAAAGCTTAATTTCTTTTCCAACTGAAGGAAGAATGTCATGGATATCTTGGATGACATGGGGGTGAGTGAATTATCAGCAAAATATTTTTTTTATAAGTGAACAACTCCTTTAACTGCAGAAAATTCAGCTTTGCCACCACATGAATAAGTTACATTTGAAAAAAATATATATATTTCATAGAAAACAGTTATATTTAAATTGTAACAATATTTCAAAATATTGCAAGATAACTTGCATCACCTGAATGAGCACCACAGCTCAGTTAGCCATAGAACAACAAATCGTTAAAACATTAATGCTAAAGTGTTTACTGTATATTACTTGTGTTTGGAGACAGAACCAATTAGAGAATTTAGATTCTAAATCGCCTGTGATTCAACACTGTGGGACTCTTCAGCATGAAAAGCAAGCAGCTTTTTCTCCCACCTGCTCACTGGATCTCGGCACACAGAATCTACCCAGGGAAACGAGGGCTTCATGGCACGCCTGTGGTCTCTGAGCAGTGGGGATGCTGTCCCCATCCAGCTATTTTCGTTACGATGTATGTGTTGAAATGGCATCTAATGCACAATCTCTCTCTATATATTATGCATCTCAAGAAGAAAAAATATTGGTACCCTCCATCTGTCCTCATTTGTTCTCTTTGGAGATTAGATTTGATGCAAACTTGTTCCTCGAATGATCGTACATTTACATTGAGATTTATTCAGCATATTAAAAGGAAGCATGTTCCGGCTATAAAAGCAATTCAAAAGTACTGTATATTGATGCAGATTACAATGGAACAACATCTTGGCACAACTATTTGGGAATCCATTACATGGCAAAGGACATTATGTGTGTTAGCACAAAAAAACCTTCCACCATTGGAAAAGCTGCCATTGAAATAGCTGTTTTGATTTCCCTCTGAATAGGACATCCAAAAGCTTTCAAAGAGAGAGCCTCACAATGCAGGGGAAATGGACGTGTTCCATCCGAAGATGTTTGACAAATCTGTTGATGTAAAGCTAAATGTGATTCCCCCAACAACAAGACAGCTGCCGCCACACAACAGGGAGAAAACCAGCATTAGTGATAAGGGAAAGCGACAGGATAAGGGATGAACTTCACTATAATAAAGAGAGAATAGTTCTGTTGTCGTCAAAACCAAATTGTATGCTCCTTAAAGTGGTACATTTAAAGCAGTAGTTCACAACTTACTTTCTACTGTGGAACAAACAGAAGAAATGTATATAGAATGTTCCAGTTGCTGTATTTTTATTAAATTATAATAAATTATGAATAGCTTTCAAGTTAATAAAAAAGTGCCAAAGAAGTATCATAACTATGAACATAGGACTATATTTCAAGACTTGTGAAATATCTCCTAGTGAGCTAAGCTCTAAAATAGTTCACTTCAAAATGAAAATTCGGTCCCACTTTATATTAAGTGGCTTTAAGTACTATGTACTTACATTGAAATTAATAATTTGATACAATGGACTTATTGTGTACATACATGTTTTTACATTGTAGTTATTTTTTTTAAATACCAGCATGTAATTACAGCTGTAATTAATTTATGTAATTACATTTGTAATTACACAGCTGACCCTTCCCTTACACCTTAACCTGCCCTTAAACCTACCCATACCACCACACCTGTCCCTAACCTTACCCGTATCACACCTCAATAGCAGCAAAAGTGTTTTACAATACAACCTGAACACAATAGTACATTGTACTTATTTTTCGATGTAAGTACATACTTAAAGCCACTTAATATAAAGTGGGACCAAAAATTCGGTCATCATTTACTCGCCTCTCAAGTTGTTTCGAACCTGTATGAATTTCTTTCTTCTGCTGAACACAAGTTGAAGATATTTCGAAGAATGTTGGTAACCAGACAGTTGATGTACACCATTGACTTCCATAGCAGGAAAAACAATACTATGGAAGTCAATGGGGTACATCAAGGTTACAGACATTCTTCAAAATATATTATTTTGTGTTCAGAAGAAAAAAATAAATCCATACAGGTTTGAAACAACTTGAGGGTGAGTAAATGGTGACAGAATGTTCATTTTGAAGTGAATTATTCCTTTAACCTAAAAGCCTGTGAGTTTACTACAAAAAGTGATTTCCTAGTAAGTCTTGTTTTCCAGGACAAATATCAGTAGCATTTTAAAATAAGAGTAATAAAGTACTTATAAATCATTTGCAAACTGATATATTATTAATAAATATATACATTTTGAATTGAGTCATAATTAATCAAATTATTCCTTAAATGTTAACCATTTTAAATGAGTAATATTTACACCAAAAATATTAACAAACATATCTCACTAACAGACAGACGTCAAAGATTAATTAAGAACTCTTTATTTTATATTGCCGACATTGAAGACACCTGATGTTAACAAGCAGAATCACTGAAAGGAAAAACTGTAATTTTAAAACAAACCTTAAAACAAACACCGATCACCATAATGGTGACTCAAAAGTTTTTTTTTTTTTTTTTTTTGGTTGTTGTAAGTTTACTCATTTTAAATGGTTAACTTTTAAGGAATGAATTTGATTCATTATTACTCAATTCTAATTTGTTAAATTTTATTAATAATATTGCTTGTAATCTGTTGCCACAATTTTTGATTAGATAAAGCATATTCATTTTTACAGTGTAGTTGATATACTGTAGCCTCTACATTATAGGTTTTATAAATAGTGAGTTCATTCACTGTGACTGTAATTAACAGACTTATTATTGTTTAATTAGCTCATAAAAATAGTTAAATAATGGTTTATGCTTTAACAACTTATTGTTAAACTCTTGAAATTATTGGGGAAGAGGTAATAAAGAACGAGTGTGAAAGCGAGAGATCCCAAGCACAGAAAGAGGAAAAAAAGAGAAAGGTGCAAGAGTGAGGAAATCTTTCTTTTTAAGGGACCGACTTCAAAGGCTTGAAACACAGGGGTAAAACAAATCTACATGAAATGTTCACCAGAAATTCTCTTTCTTTTTAATGTTCAGGAATGATATTTTAATCCTCAGTGTGTATAATTAGTGGATGTTGCAAAACTTTCAAGAGATATTTCACAAGCTTGCTTCTCTGTGGCTGTCTTTGTACCAGGCATGGCATTGGCCTGTTCCATTAGAAGTTGAATTTGGAGCAGTGGGAGCCGTGTGTAAACAGACATGACTCACAGATCAATACGCAGAGCTGCTGTGCTGATGAGGGTGTGCAGCATCTCTCAGTCCTCTGAAGACACATTTCCTTTTACTGTTTACACCAGCTTCCCACACAAACAGAATGTGACAGAATGTTTCTGTGAATTGTGAATAATCAGGGACTATGTAGAAGCACACCTGATTTATGACAAGCAGACGTAGATGTTGACACGTCCCTTGTTTTCATTCGATTTTTCTTTGGTTTTCTCACTGGGGGGCAGAATTAGGATTCCAAAGCCTTCGTGTTGTTTATTTTATCTACATACATCTAGGGTTTCAAGAGATAAAAATCAAATCTCTACAACTTCCACCCAACATACTGTACAACCCCGTCCTGAACAATTAGCAGTATTCAGCTTAATGGACAGGTTTGATTGTGTTTTATATTTCATTAAAGAGTTGCACAGTTTAGAGGGTATACAAAGGTAGAATAGAATTAGCATTTTCTACATAAGCACTATGACACCATATTAGAGCATGTGCTCTAACAACTTATCCGATGGCTCAGACAAATACAGATGTGATCTAAGCCTGAAAATGCTGTCTTATCACATCATCAAAGTCAACTTTATTGTCATTTTTAGATAAATGGATAAAACCAAGCACAGTTCCTTCAGGAAACAACAGTGAGGCATTCAGTAGACAAACACTATGACTAATAGCAGACAACACTAAATATGGACAATAAAAAAGACAACACCACAAGTAAAAACAGAATTGGCCGTTAAATAAGTACAGTAGGTATAAAGTGTAGCAGCAGTGGGATATGATTAATTTGAGGTACTAAGATTATATAGGATATGCTTTTGAATGAGGATAAGTGGAGTTACTGTTACGTCTTTGGTTTACAGTAGGTATGATAGTTCAGTTGGGGGTATCCAACTGTTTTATGCAGTATCCTGAGAAAGGATGGCTTCAAATCCAGTGTTTCTGTAACATCCTGTCAAGTAGGAATCATCTTTATCTGACCAAGATATTAATTCAGCTGCATTTATTATAATTCCACAATCTAGTGCATACAGTTTGGCTGTTGGTTGGTTTGTATACTGTTTCTGCTAAGGATTTCCTTTTAATGCTGATGTACTCAAATGTGTTTTCGATCAGATGTAGCATTATGGTGCTTTACAATTCTGAATACAGTGCCCTTATGAGGGACCTTCATAAAAAAAAAAAACATTGCAGCATGCTTGGTTTTTGGACCAAACAATCATGTAGCATTGAATATACTCTACAGTTTTTAATTGCTTTTGAAAGAAGTCTTACCAAACGTATATTTAATGCATCCTAGCTGAATAGATAATGAATTTCTTTCAAATAAAGAAATCTCACTGACCCCAAACATCTGAACGCTAGTACATACAATGGGGCTAAAGGCCTTTTCACTATACTCCCATAGCGTATGCAGCATATGAATGCAGAAAAAAAAATGTTTAGTGAACATTGATGGGCGCAGCAAATTTTAACTGAAAATAAATCATAAAAGTGATTTATTTTGTTTAAAAATCGTCTAAAATATGAGGTGTGGACTTATGCTTGTAGTGCTATCAGGCTAAAGTTAGCATTTTCCAAGATGTCCTACAACACCTTTAATCTCACCAAGGCTGATCAAAAATACAGTAAAAACTGTAATACTGTTACAATTGTAAATTAACTGGTTTCTCTTGTAATACATTTTACAAGAAAAGCTGAATTTTCATCCATTACATTCTTCAGTGTCACATGACCTTTCAGAAATAATAGAATTAGCACAGAATCTACTTTGCACTGACCTTGCATCTTGACAAGCGGATGTTTTAGAAAGTGCTGCGGCAAGTTTTTATGCCATCTAGTGGTTTAGAGGAAAATAAAACCAAAGCGACTTTTACCTGCACGCCTTTAGCCCAGTCTGTACCCTATACAAGTAGCCTTTCACGTAATCTTTCTCCTCCCTGCTCCCACAGAGAAGCTGACGTTCAGAGACGTGAGGTCTCCCCAAGAGTTTCGACAGAACGATGTGGCTGAAGTGGTCTGTGATGTCACCAGCTCACCCGTGCCTGTGGTATCCTGGCTTTACAACAACGTGGAGATCCTTGAAGATACTGAGAGTAAGTAATCGTGCTATACCGGCTAACAACTATATTGCTAAAGATATAATTGTCTGTGAACACTTGAATTATTGAAAGTTAACGTGGAGTTCATGCTGCTCTGGATATAATTTGAGAGAGAAAAAGGAATAAATAAATGCCAAAAGTGTTGTCATTGTAAAGGATTTAAGGCCTACTTTAACTGTAAGAGTTTTAAAATGTTATTTCCTTTCACGTCACAGTGTTGACAAGTGTTAACAAGCATATTAGTGGAAAAAAAATCTGTGTTTTATGTAAATGTCATGTCTGCCAGCAATAGCTCCTTTGAAGCCAAACTTTGCCTGTCATTAACACCATCAAACATTTTGTTCTCCAGAGTTTCAACTCTTACAAAACAACAATCTGCAAGTCCAGAGAGTAACTAAAGCAGATGAAGGAGTGTATCGCTGCGAGGCCAGAGTCGAGGCCAGGGGAGAGATTGACTTCCGGGACATCATCCTGGTGGTTAACGGTGAGTTTGGGAAGATATGTTGGGTGTAAGAAGTTGTAGGATCCAGTCTTTTTTTAAGATCTTTCAGTTTAATTATTACATTATATTAACAATCCCAATTTTTAGGTGAACTATTCCATTAAACAAAGTCATTCCAGCCCTATCTTTCAGACAAAAGCCGTGTGTATCCTGTTATCTCAATGACATTAGCCCTGTTCGCTCTGATGGGAGGGAAACGGCACAGTGACATCACCCTGTCTGCATGTCCTTTGTATAATGCAATGATAGCGAACATGAACGGGTGTCTGTTTAGTTTACTTCTGATATTTTCTTCGCTGAATTCAATCATGGTGCTCAATGACGCATGACCGATAATCCTGCCAACATGACAACACGTATCAGAGGCCGACATAAAATAAATGCCACTCTGCGGGGCTGTTCAGAAGCCCCTGGTCAGATAAGTGTTAGATAGGGAATACAAAATTAATATGTCTTTGTCCTCTAGGAGACATTTTGATCTCTTCGAAGTTAGACTCATTTGCTGGACACGTGTTGTTGGACACTTTGAGATGACTTTGAAATGCCCAGGCCATACATACTAAACAGAATCTCTTTTAATGTGCTTTAATGTGTGAGTAAAGCTGCAGAGAGCTTAGCTTTCCTTTGGCCCCTTCATGATGTGTGTATGTTAACCCTCTGGGGATGGATTGGGCTGTACCACCCAAAATGGCATTTTACAAATGTGTACTTCTCTTAAAGCAGCACTTTGCAGGATTTCTGTTTTTGTCAAACTGTGACCACTAGAGTCGCTGTGGAGTACTTGCACTGTCATAAAAAGCACTCACACAGAGATGTCTCTGCTAGAGGTCTTCTCGGGTCCTAAAAACTGTACCCGAATCGACCCGAATCACTACTTACCCGAACCCGACGTGCATACATTTTTTTTTAAGAAAAACCCGACCCAAGACAGACCCGATAAAATTAGACCCGAGTCCGACCCGACCTGACGCCATTTCCTTTAGAACCCAACTGGACCTGAACGTAAACGGCATTTACAGTGTTTACAGCCTGCAGCCCTGTGTTTCTCAAAAATGCACTTAACATAGACGCGCAAGTATAAGCACGCTGAGTGCTACAATGTCAATCACACATCACTGTAACCCATTACGTCCTATAACATTTGGCATAATGTTATTAACCGGACCATACGATGATGAGAACCACCACAGGGTAAAATTTACCGATGGCTGTTTTTAAAATGTAGCCTAGTAACAGATTTTCAATCAGATTCTCCCAGTCATCAACTTTTATTAAAGTTGTGTTATTTAGCCTACAATACCATTGTTACAAAGTTGTTTAGATAAAATTTGATTAAAAACAGGGCATTAGAACCACAATAGCAGGTCAAATTGGACGTTCTGAATCAAATCTTAAAATGGTAACATTATTGCAGTCAACGCATTAACTGCACAAGTCTTTTTTTCCTTCCTTATCAACAATGATCACAAAAGTTGCCCACAACGATGACGACCCTGGATGTGTTCTACATATTCGTTTTCCCTCACCTTTTTTCCTCAATATCTATTATCACCTCCATGCTTGTCTGACAGTGTCACGTATTTTTAAAATTGATTGACAGGCCTGGCTAAACGACAATTCAAATACTTGCATGTAGTCAAACATCCATCCACATGATGGCGCACTAGTTCTTTTTGGCAAACGGAGGGGTTGGTTTATGTGGAGCGAGCAACTGAGTAAATAAATGCGAATGCAACCGTGCTTATATCCCATTGCACGTAAAAACACGGATTCGCTTCTACTAAAAAAAAATCAGAGAACGTGTCATAGAGTTGTTTTAAATACTGCAATTTTGATAAATGCCCAACATTGTTTAAAATAATTTGGGTCTTCTCAGGTCCATTTGGAAAAGGCATATTTATTTTAAATTACCCGAGACCCGAGGCCACTAATACCGAACTCGACCCGTGTCCAAGACACTCGTAGGAGTTTTGGACCCGAACCCGCTCGGGTCTCGGGTTCGGACCTCGGGTTTTCGCATCTAAGTGTACCCGTGAAGACCTCTAGTCTCTGCACTCACGGCCTGATCCCCCCCCCTGTATACCGGTACCTGTTCAGTAGGATGGAAGCTGTAACAAGTGTAAATAAGGTGTGGCTCCTTTAAGAGCTGCGCCCTGTTGAACTGTCGGCAGTCTGTATTGTAGGTGCCTCGAACACCACATGCATACAGTGCTGGGTTATTTCTTTTGATGTTCTGATGCTTTTATCATGCTTTTTGATGGTTTTATTTTATTTTGATATTTATTTTAGCAGATCTTTCTTGCCGTAAAGCTAATTTGTTACTTCGCGAGTCCTGATATCGCGAGACACTTCCTGATTCTGCATGAGCATTCTGCCGGCTTTTTGTTCAAAGACTGTTCACTATTTTCAGAAATAAATGACAAAAATCTAATTTTCGTTTTTGAAATTCTCTAGTATATTGTAAAATTTTCACTCATTCTTCCTTTATAAACACATTACATGCGGTGCTTATGTTAGCTTAGGGTCTTCTGAATCCATAGATACCAAACACATAGTGTTCCATCTCCTATTAGTTTATAAGCCCAAATGTAAAAATAGAGAAAACAGACCAAAAAGGGCTTAGTCCCCAGAGGGTTAATATAGATACGAATAGAAATGGAATGAAAATGACTGTTCAAGAAGTAAAGAGGATTTCCTCAGGAGTTTTCATTCAATGGTTAAAATGTTGAGAAATGTTTGCTATAACTGCTGTATACTGTACTTTGGGGAAATAATTATTTGATCCCCTGCTGATTTTGTAAGTTCGCTCATTTACAAAATAATGAAGGGATCTATCATTTTTATGGTAGGTTTATTTTAACAGATAGAGACAACCAAAATCAACCAAAAAATCCAGACAAAAAACAACATTATATAAAGGTTGTAAATTGATTTTGCATTTCTGTTAGATGAATATTGAATCCCCAATCAACCATGCCTTAGTACTTGTGGAGAAACCTTTGTTGGCAAGCACAGAGGTAAGATGTTTCTTGTAGTTGGTCACGGTTTGCACACATCTCAGAAGGGGTTTTGGTCCACTCCTCTTTACAGATACTCTCTAAATACTTAAAGTTACTTGGCTCTCAGTTAGCAACTCAAAGTTTCTGCTCCCTCCACAGATTTTCTACAGCATTAAGGTCTGTAGACTGGCTAGGCCACCCCATTACCTTAATATGTGTCCTTCTTGAGCTACTAGTTTTTG
The DNA here is from genome assembly GCA_030378365.1 of Hybognathus amarus. Classification (NCBI taxonomy): domain Eukaryota; kingdom Metazoa; phylum Chordata; class Actinopteri; order Cypriniformes; family Leuciscidae; genus Hybognathus; species Hybognathus amarus. The sequence goes on along the minus strand of JAQIUQ010004955.1, from coordinate 109,512 downwards.
TCATGCTTGAAGACCCATCCACAACCCATCTTCAGTTTTGGCTGAAGGACAGAGGTTCTCATCCAAGATTTGACAGTACATGACCCCATTCTCATTATCATCCGAGATCTTGCATGGAGCTCCAGACTGAGGGCAATTGGTGGTTATTTTGTATTTCTTCCATTTCTGAATAATGGCACCAATAGTTGGCAGTTGTTCTCACCAAGCTTCTTGCTGATGGTCTTGTAGTCCATTCCAGGCTTGTGCAGGTCTACAATCTGATCCCTGACATTTGACAACTCTTTGCCTTGCCCTTGGTGGTGGAGAGGTTGGAATGGAAGATAGATTCTGTGGACAGGTTTCTTTGTACACATAACTAGGTGATATTAGGAGTACTTTCCTAAAGTGACAGGGCTAATCTGTGTTACACAAGGGCACTAAACCAATCTGTGGGAGGCAGAATTCTTGCTGGTTGGTAGAGGATACTACCAACACCAACTTATTTCTACCAACTACCAAAATACTTATTTCAAGTGATCAAATGCTTAATCAATTTATAACCTTTATATAATGTGTTTTTTTTTATGGATTTTTGGTTGATATTGAATAGACAATTATAAACTCACAAAATCAGCAGGGGATCAAGTAATTATTTCCTCCACTGTAGATATATCAGGGACATTATGGAAATGTTTGCTCTTTCATGGCTTTTCATAGCTCAGAGTTGTTGCTTTATTATCTTTTTAATGGTGTACTGCTTAATATTTTTGTGGAAACTGTGATGCATGTTTTTTCAGGATTTTTCATTATTTCAAATAGTAAAGACATTAATGTTACAACAAAACAAAATTATGTCACTGATCAATTTAAATGTGTCCTTACTGAATAAAAGTATTCATTTATTTTCAAATAAATCTTACTGATGCTGAAACGTTTGAACTGTAGTGTAGTACAAATAATTTTACAGTTATCAGAGAGCTTTAATTAGATGTTTCTTGGTCAATCTATATAAAATTTGAAACATTGAAACATTGTTGGGATCTTATCTAAAACTATAAATGATCCATTGGTGAGATTCTTGCTTTCTATTCCAAAGTGAAAAATTGACAAGAAGGAACCTTAAGCATCATTTGTTCAACAACTGCGATATTTAAAGAGATCTCAGTGGTTTTCTTTCCTACATTTTTTTTTTGGTCAATTACAGTCAGTTCTTACTCATAAGTGTTCTTACTGTCCTTCAAAAGAACTGCTTTAGTTTATAGGCATTTTATTTATAACTAGATTATTAGCCTTTGAAGGCATGTAGTTATTGATACTAAAGGTCAATTCAGGTCTATATCAGATGGCTTACTGGCTTGATTTGATGTCTAAATGCCCAATTGTGTCTCACATTAGCAGAGCTGTTTCAGCTGGGCATGCGTATCTGGGAATAGGTTAAATTAGATTACTGCCTTTGGAAAATAGGCATCGATTGGCAAGAAAGTCAATGATAATCTTGTTGAAACCATTTCGGTGCATGATAGCCCAGTGCTGTGTGTGTGTAGCGTGCATGCACGTTTCAAGTTTCCTCTAACTCTTACCAGCGTCCCACAGTGTGTGTGCAAATTTAAAAGGATATTTCACAGAGAAATTTAAATTCTGCAATCATCTTGACTGACTTTCTTCCATGTAACACACACAAATAAATGATGAACTCTGAAGACGTGTGTATTTGATGCAGCCTACTGTGCGTGTCACTTTTTTCATACAGTTACATTGTTTTAACCTTACAAAAGGCAAGAAAACATAAAAAAATAGTCCATGCAATTTGTGGGAAAATGTTCTGAAGTCATACTTTGTGTGAGAAACTGACCAAATTTAAGATCCAACTTCAAGATTTCTGAGAAAAACTAGATATTTTAAATCAACTCAAACACTCCCTCCCTTCATTGCTCTGCCCCCAAAATGCATGAACACGCAATGTGGGGATGTTACTTTATAGCTGAAGCGAAGCAAATACTGTGCAGAATATAAAGAGAAGATGACGAACGAACAACAAGGATGGATCAAATGGTACACAAAAGAGCAAGAGTTCATTGTTATTCACCAGCAGCTCAACAGCTCCAAACAATAACACTCAAAACTGTCCTGTTACTATAACATTATATAGTTTTATGTAATTATATATAACATATATAACTATAACAGAAACAACACAACCTCCGTGTCCATTTTCAGGGCTTGCCGATCTATAGCTTTGGATAGATCTGCACTTGAGCGTCAAAAGAAGCTCTGACCGCCCTGTCAAGGACGCTTGTCAAAAAGTACGGAAAAAGCTTGTTGATGCTTTGGATGCATTGAACACTCTGACGTTGCAGGGAGAATTGAAGTGTCACAACAAGAAATGTAACAAACAGAAAAAAAAGCAATACATTGAAGAAACCTTTTATAATGACAGCATTTTTGTAACCGTTTTGGTCACATTTGGTCGGGGAAAAAATACTATTATTATTATTTGCGTTAGAAATCGATGTGCAATGTGAGCAAATTAATTACAGCTTTAAAACGAGCGTTCGTAAATATTTCAAATAAAAGTTGCGCTCATGCGGTCCCTATAAGCAAACAACGTCATATCATACATGATACTGAAACCAGTAGGAAACACAGCAACGATTATTAGCTTCTCTTCCATTTTCTCTGAACGTTTTGGTCAGGAACGAACGTTTACATTGATGTCCGGAATCAGCCAGCGTGAAGGACGTCTATATTCCCATTGTTTACTGCCGTTTTGCCACTGCTTGCCGCTGAACCACGTCACAGCTTCATTACCATAAAGTTGAGCTTCTTTCAACTTTCCGATTGCGCTCAAAAGCGCCAAAACACCGACACCGATGGATTTGACACTCCTTGCAGCTGAGAAAAACAAACTTCCATTGAAAATGGATGACTTCCGGCCGCTTTGGAAGCTCAAGTTGGCGGTTTGAACGTACAGTAATGTTAATGAAGGACTCAAAGCTCTTGCCTGGTCATACCCCTTATTTTTTTCCAGTGATATTCCTCCAACCTATTCTCTTTTGTCTCTCAGCCATCTCTCTTCTTCTTCCCCATTGGCTACAAGTGTGTTGTGCTCAGTTTGATCTACTTTCAACATTTTTTCTCATTTGCACCTTTGAAATTGTTAATCATTGATAAGCTTCATCTCCAGTGGTCGTCTGTGACACTGAGTTGAATTTCCACAAATCATTTTTGATTCGTCAATGATTCAATCTTGACTTCACCCTTGCTCTCTTTGAATAATTAGTAAGAGAAAAATAGCAATGTTGAACGTTGTTTCTTTGTTCGAATAAAGCCATTGTTTGACTTTAGACCATCGCTGTGATAATGGGGGAAAAGCACAATCAAAGTCAGAAAAGATAAAAACCGACAAGCTCTACAGTGCGCTGTGTGATCTTTGAGCTGCCCACTCACACAGACACTCTCATTACCACCAGCTCAATTGTAAGACTGTCTATTGAACCCTGGAGAGTGGTCAAAGCATGCTGAGTTTGAATAGTTGGTTTTGAATGGTTTGAATAAAGGTTTGAAATTGAACTCTATCCTTAATGATGATGATTCCCATCAGGACCTCCACGGCTGTCATCTGATCAACAAAAACATGCTCATTCTTCTTCAAAGTGCCCTTGCGGGAGTAATGCGTGCCATAGATGGACTGAAGACAAATGGCAAATGGCAAAACAATCGTGGCATTAATTTGAACTTGGCTGTCAGCAGTTTGGGTTTACCTAATGAATGACCCGTAATGTGCCAGGGGAAAAGCAAATAGTGTGTGCGTTTATGATTTCTAATAGAGGATGAGAGCGATGTGTTAATATACTGCCAAGTCAGGCTGAAAGTGACCATGAATAAAACATCCATTTAATCTAATCTTTTTACCCCAGCGCACACTCCATTAAATATGTTATGTCTTGAAACCAGTCACAACTCAAAATGATGCCTTTTTCTAGACAGGATGGGTCCATCCATTCCCTAATCCAGAATATTGGAAAAGGGAACAAAAAATGCTGTATTTAAAAAACGGTTTTGAAAGTTCGCTGAAGAACATTGCTGCCTATTATTGAAACTATTTGAACGCTGTTCCCTCTCAGGTGAATTACCTCATTCTGAATGGCAAGGCAGAGTAATTTCTGAATGAGTTGGAATTGGGTTAGGTTCAGTCTGAAATTACTTTATCACCTTCCAGTTCTCTGCAGAGATGGAAATATAAAAATTCTCAGTCAAATCATTGCATGTACCAATAATAGATTCCGCCAATGAAAATTGGCGCTATATCTGCCTGACCTTGGAGTGCACATATAGAGCTTTTAATAGACACACACACACATACTTTCAGCTGTAAACAGTCACTTTGCGAAGATAAGTCGATTTTTCTCATGAATATAAAGCCTGAAAAAACTCATTATTTTGTGAGATTGTTTGTGGAAGTTTGTTTGAAGTCATCCAGGTTGACCTCTTGTTTGACCCTAGGTTTTTCTCAGTTGACCTTTTACTATATAATTAAGTAGACTGCTCAGGACGTATTGATTCAGAGACAGAGGGTGGCTGATGTATTTATTCATTCTGTTTCTGGCTTGTGACGGGAGCGTTTGAGTGCGATCACGTTGTTGTTGATCTGTATGCGCTGGAGATGAAGGTGAGTGAATGGAGTTAGTTCTATCAACTGCTGTGCCTGTGTGTGTTGGAATATCAATGAAAACTCACTACATTACAGGATAAAACAGAATTTGTGTTTTCAAAACAGCTGTTTTCAGCATGACTGGACATTGTATTGAGCGATTTACATCTTGATTCTTAAGAAAACAGCATTCAAGCATTAATTTAGCTCAATGACGGCCACATGCTGTCAAGCACTATTTCCCAGGAAGTGAACATGAGAACAATGGCTTATGCATGAATTTGTCATTTGAATAAGTATTTGTTGACACTTAAACATTTGAGAAATTGCATGAAATCCACAAGAGATTTCACACTTAAACTTGAAATGATAAGTTTAAGGTTTAGTTCACCCAAAAATGAAAATTATGTAGTATTTACTCACCCTCATGTTGTTCCAACCCTGTAAGACCTTCGTTCATCTTCGGAACTCAAATTAAGATATTTTTGATAAAATCTGAGAGCTGGATCACTCCTGCATACTAGCCACTGGATTCTTGAGGAATTGAAACTTGCCGTCCTCAAAAGTAATTAAAGACATTGTTAAAATAGTCCAAGTGACTTCATTGGCTTAATCTTAACTTTATCAAGCGACGAGAATACTTTTTGTGCGCAAAAACAAACAAAAATAATGACTTTATTTCAACTATTCACTTCCTTCTCTATGGGCCTCTAGTCAGTTAACGTAGTGTGATAGCGTAGAGCTACGTCACACGTAGGCTCACTATTGGCCGACGCTGGTCATGTGTGTGATGCGTGTGACGTACAATAACAGAAGCTTACGCTATTAAACTAGTAACCTGACTCGAAGGCAGAGAGAGAAGTAAATGAATAGTTGAAGTAAAATCGTTTTTTTTTGTTGTTTTTTTGCGCACAAAAAGCCACTGTAGTCACTTGGACTATTTTAATGATGTCTTTAATAACTTTGAGGCCAGCAAGTTTCAATGCCTGAAGAAGCATATGGACTAGTGTGGAGGAGTGATCCAGCTCTCAGATTTCATCAAAAATATCTTAATTTGTGTTCAGAAGATGAACGAAGGTCTTAACGAGGTTGGAACAACATGAGAGTGAATACGGACAGAATTTTCATTTTTGGGTCAACTAATCCTTTTCCAAAGTTTGTGTATTTGGATTATTCATTGGTGACCGACAGAAACACCTTACAATATTTTTGTTTTTCTGTCAAACAGTTCCACCGGTTGTCTCAGTGCCGCAGCAGTCCTTCAGACGCCACTGCGGACTATGGAGAGTCTGTGACGTTTACCTGCCGGGCCTATGGCTCACCTGAACCAGATGTTACCTGGCACAGGTATGACTTAAATACTATACAGGTATAGACATCCAAAGCCACTTTGTCACTTTTGCTTTTGTTTGCTACAATAATGGTGTGTTTATCAATTATCTGTTAAGGGGGACTTTTGTAGTTAACCCCTTACCTGTCACCCCTTTTTGATAATTTACATTAAAATGCACTATACAAACTTAAATGGTTGTAATTCAAGAATGCTTTGGGATATATACACTTGTTTTAAAGAAAACAATCAGCAGATTATTACTGAAGTGAAATCACTTAAAAAAATTAAAGCATGAAAAAGTTATGGAAGTTATAATTTACAGTATTTTAATATTTTTTATATAAAATAAATACTTTACAAAATATTTTTTACAATACAATTACTATAAAATGAAAGCTATATATCTAAACAAGTTGTGTTTCAAATTTAAAGTTGATATCACAAATTTTGAAGTTCCCATGAGATTTTTTTAGGCGTTATACCAAAAATAGCCACCGGGTGCCATTGAATTCCATTGAATTTAATTGGATGCATTCTGCCATAACAAATTAATACATTTCTATCCAAATATCAGTTCTGTCACTAAATATGGAACCTTGAGACTCAGACCTTTCTGACAATATGTGTTTTGTCAAGATTAGAAAAGGTTTTGATAATAAATTATGAAAGATGATGCCCAAAAGGGGAGGGGCCTAATACAATAATACCGTTTCTATGGTAACGCAACGTCCAATTTCAAAACGGTTTTTACAGGATGAATTCTGAGTTCATAAGCTTTCAAATGATACCTAATGTATGATAACTACTAAAATATCCTAATATGATTAGGATTTAATAGTAATAAATCGAAGTAAAGTTAGGCGTCCGTATACGGACGGTGACAGTTGTAAAATACAATTATTTGAATTTAAGTCTATATAAGGTATTTTATTTTGAAATCATATTAAAATAATTGATTGACAGCCCTAAAACATTTCGATAACTTTGTATAATTGTTTTATATAAATTATTAATTTACTCACCTTCATGACTTCCCAAAACCGTAAGACTTTAAGTTCATCTTCAAAATGCAAATGAAGGTATTTAAATTAAATCTGAGAGCTTTATGTTCCTCTTTTGACAGCTATGCAAATAACACTTCGACGTTTCAAACTGTTTATAAAGATATTGTAAAACTAATCCATATGAATTCAGCGGTTTAGTCCAAATTTCACGATCGCTTGATATGACTGAACAGACTGAATTTATGCTTTTATTCACATATAAACATTCATCCACCCACACATCAGTAAACAGAAGCTCAAGCATGCTTGTTGATGTGCGAGAACCAAATGAAATTCATTCTCATGTGATACACAGCACATTTGAGCTTCCGCAAGAACCAATGAAGTTTGTTCTTGTACATCAAGCGGTTGAGCATCTGTTTATGTTTGCTGATTAAATATGTGAATAAAAGCCTAAATTAAATCTGTTCATCTTATTTATGAAGCGATCGTGTCTCTTAAGAAAATTTGGAATAACTGTTTGATTCCATATGGATAAGTTTTACAATCTCTTTATGAACTTTTTGAAGCTACACAGGGGTAGTCAGTGGACTGTCAATGAAGGGATAGAAATCTTTCAGATTTCATTATAAAAGATCTTCATTCATGTTTCTAAAGATATACAAAACTCTCACAGGTTTGGAACGACATGAGGGTTTGTAATTGGATTTTTATTTGATTTTTTCTTGAACTAACCCTTTAACCTCGCCTTCTGTTTTTCATTACAAATTACTCAAATGTTGCATGTTGCAAATGTTTTTTTCCTCTCAGAAAACAAACGTATTCATGAGTTAAGGTGTCACACTGAGGAAGCAGAAATTGGGGAACAGGAACGGGGGTAGCGCCGCCAAGAAAGAGCTGTGATAACAGAGAATGGACACATTTATTCCATCCGTAATGTGCAGGCTTTGAGTGACAGCAGCACAATGTGTTGATTACAGGCTCTCAATCACTGTAATTACCTCTGGCTCAGATGAGAATGAATATGATGAAACCAATCCCTACCGAGCATTCTCACACTTTAAACTTAAACGAATGAGCCTAACCAAACCACTCAATGGGACATTACAAAACCACCACCAATTACATTACGCTTGCTAAAACCTGATAGTTTCATTTAATTTTGTGTATGCATGTGTAATGGTGCCAAAAAAAGGATTGTGGAGATAATATTGTATATTAAAAAGCTATAAATAAATGAATTCCAGTTGAGTTAAAAGTGTAAATAGTATAATAATATTAAATTTTAATATGATACTTAATATACTACCTAAGGGTACGTTTACACGTCCATGATATGCAATGATATGAGTTTTACGTGTACAAAGTACAAACGACACCATTATCAAAACATCCCCATTCACACTGAATCCGCGAAAACTACTAAAACATAGTATTGTATTTTATCTGCCAGACCACTAAATGGCAATGAAACACTATAGACTGAACAAATAATATGCATGTGCATGACATCATCATCTTCAGATATTTTTGCATTTTTCTGTTTACACAGAGACCGTTTTCAAAAACTTGCGTTTTCAGGCACCAAAACTTTGTTTAAATAAACGGCCAAAATGCATAAAAAGTTTTACGTTTTTAGTTGAAAACGGTGTTGTGTAAAGAGCCCCTAACCAACTAGATTTGTGAACATTGAGGAATGCTGCAGATAAATACTTAATGAATAAAGTGCTTGAAAGGGTTAAATCTTTTCAAAAGGGGTCAGTGACACACACGTAGCCTATTTTATTATTAAAGCTGCAGTCGGGTGTTTTTCCTCTTTGTCGCCACCTCTGTTCGAAATCTGCAATTGCAGTCATTCGCTGGAACTACCAACTTTAAGTGAGTTGTACTTCAACACCCTCGACACAGTACAGCATGGATGAACACAATGTTTGAGCAGACTGTGAGGCTGTCAGTAGCCGTGCCGGTGTGGAGACTGGCATTCAGAATCACAGATTCATCTTTTTTGAAAAGAACGACCAACATAAGAATTTTCACTAGTAACTAGTAAAAAACATCCACTTTTGTTCTCGTTCTGACATTGTAGTAAATTGCGCTGATTAAATCTAAAAGTCGCTTATAAGTTATCATATGCAAATTATACTTTGTTCTCAAATTGTTAATGTTAACAACATAAGCATTGAGTAATTACATGTAATGTGTTTCCAATATGTATCCTTGTTTTCGCATGGGTTGGGTTGCAGTCTCTTTTTTTTCTGTAGCCACTCCGAAGTCCGAACAAAGTCTTTTGCATTTTACAGCAGGTGAATCTGTTGTCGCTGGTGATTGTCGTTTGAACCTTTCTGGATCCGCCATCAAATTGATAAGTTTAATAATATCAAGTGCTGTTAGAAAAGGCTATAAATCTCCACCTCCAACATCATCACACGCAATATACCCAAACAGAATATTTTTGAACACTGGCTGGTTATGCATTTTCTCAAATATGTATTTTGGATAATTTTTACTCAAAAAAGCTACAGACTGCAGCTTTAAATAATATAAAAATAAAAAAAGATATATATATATATATATATATATTGACTGACAGTCCTAAAACATTTAAAGAAATATATATATACCCACACACACACATACTATATCTAAGTAGATAGACAGACAGACAGACAACAGACAGACAGACAGACAGACAGACAGACAGACAGACAGACAGACAGACAGACAGACAGACAGACAGACAGACAGACAGACAGACAGACAGACAGACAGACAGACAGACAAGACAGACAGACAGACAGACAGACAGACAGACAGACAGAACAGACAGACAGACAGACAGACAGACAGACAGACAGACAGACAGACAACGAACAGACAGACAGACAGACAGACAGACAGACAGACAGACAGACAGACAGACAGACAGACAGACAGACAGACAGACAGACAGATAAGATAGATAGATAGATAGATAGATAGATAGATAGACAGACATACATTTGAACCCTTTTTATGTTTAGGGGGTATTTATCAACTATCAATTTACATTTTGTAAATGTATTTCAGACAGACAGAGGTAATTCCAAGAGATTGGGAAGTTACTGAAATCACATACCTGGTCTATTTCCATTGTGCTCTTGAGCACAGCACTTGTTTGTACCAGTGAGACTTGTGTACAATTAGTGTGTTGTAATGTCTTTTGGCTGAAAAAACATCTGCTGAGTTTCATCAGCTTTGTTCAGGCTACCTGAATTTGAGCGTCCGTCCTGTTTGTGTCTTTGTTGACTCTGTGTATAGCCAGAGAGAGCATGATTTGATTCCCTTCTCCCCATTTCCTGTAGCCACACAGGTCTCACTGCTTTAAATAGATTTCATTTCCGCTCATTCCTCTCCTAACATTATGACAGTCTTAAGCCGTGCTGTAATCTTCTCCCAAAAAATATTTCATTATCCTGTCTCCACCTCGGGCATACCTATACCGTATGTATATTGAATGTAACATAACAGAATATTCTGAAATGTTGCATCTCCATCTATGATGAATAACCCATTGCGTTTTTTGTTGTTGTTGTTGTTGTTGTTGTTGTTATTTTTGTCTTGTCAGAGATTTTCATCTTGTAATATGAATAAAACCACAGTATTGAGGATTTTGGCTTTGTTTGACTGACATATGTTGTGTATGTGTGGTTTGTCAGGAAGGGAGTGCAGCTCCATGGAATCGGAGCGGAATGTAATGAGAGCTCGAGGTACAACGCTCACAGTTCAAACATTCAGCAGGACGTCTGGGCTCTACACCTGCAAGGCCTCTAACAAGGCGGGAGAAGTTGAGCACGAACTGTTTCTCAAGGTTTTTGGTGAGAACTCCTTTTTTATTGAGTTATAACTCTTCATCTGTTAAATGGGATGTTACTTATCAAAATATGGCTACATTCAGTAGGCAAATTATGAAATTATCAGAATTTTGGGCAACTTCCATTTGTGATACTAAATCCGCTATGCTATGCAACCTCCGTCTGAACAGTCATATCGGAATCATGCGACTATGTCACTCTAGAGCAACATCGTCACAATTCTGTCATTCAAAAATGTTACATACCCTGAAGTTATCAAGACAGTTGTGAAAGATAGTCAATGACGGACAATGATGTGTGAGAGCTCATAAGTATTACATTGACAGCTCATACAAGCAAAATATGAGGGTTGGTATAGATAAATGTTTAAAAACCCTGCTCTTTTTTCACACCCTCTTCTTTTTTTCTGCCTGCGCATAAATTTGCTGGCTTCTGCGGCAGTTCACACTCTAAATAAATGCATAATCACTCACTACTGTTTTCTGTGTTTTCTACCATGTAACTGCGTGAATATGCTAACTAGCCCCGCCTCCACTCACAGATTCACTTGGCCAACTTACTGAGGTAAACGTTGCACAATGGTATCACTCTTTACTACGTCCGACAAATAACGATCAATTAATGATTAGCCTATTGCTAATCAAACAGATAATAATGAGTTGCTAATGTTACACAAATTTGTTTCCCATCTCCGTCTGCCTTTTTAATCATCGGAAACGCTTTAAAAAACTCGTAAATGGAGAAAGGCATATAGTTCATCATAGCATCGTAAGATACATCATACACCCACAATATTGCTAAATCTACCCGATTTTCCATATCAACAAAAACAAATACCAGGATAACCTGGCTTCTCTCAGACTCCCTGCTGAGTTCGCAGGAATGATTGGTTACAAGGTAGTTTGTTACTGTCAGAAAACAATAATTTTCAAACCGCGTTTTTGAGATTGTCTTTGGTTCATCGCAGTTTTAAGGAAAAAAATACTCGGAAAGCAATGGTGTTGACTTTGCAATTTGCATAGGGTTTGTCTTAAAACATATTAAAAACACCACAGACATATAAACAACTAACACAGTCTCATCCCAAAACGTCATATAACTGACGTCTTGGAGACGTCTTTTGACCATATGTCAATATCCAGCCTGGTCTCATTGTTAATACGTAGGTATTTTACGTTTTTGCAAAGATAGAAAACGTACTTTTTAGTACGTTTTGATAGATGCTGAAACGTATAATATGGACGTATCTGCAACATTTAAACGTAACATTATTACATTTTTACAGCTAAAAAACGTAAACTGTTTACGTATATTCTATATCATACAGATATCTGTATAATTTCCCTTTTTACCATTTTATAGATAAATGTAAGATCCAGTAACCCTAATCCCAAACCTAAACACACCCATTTTATACATAATATAAAAAAAGGCTAAAACGGTGTTGGGAAAGGGCAGTTTTATTAACAATATAACGTTAGCATTAAAATCTATTTTTAGCCACCAATCCTACTCCTACCCCTAAACCTACCCATAACAATTCCTTAAAACTAACATATAACAAACTACAATTATAAAGAAAAACATAAATACTGTAACAAACAAGTATAATCACAATAATTTATTTATTGCGAAAATGTCAAAACCAATACCAAAAGCCGTTCACATGATGATGCGTTGCAGTCGCAGTCTTCTCTGGCAGTATTGTAATAGTTTTGTATGAAGTACGGAGCAGAAATGAAATAATAATCAATGAAAATGTTAATCCGGCTTCGGTTCGCGCTTCTCCATTTCAAATGATTAACCAACCTTCTCACAGTCCTTCATGTCGCAATCTGTGACGAAGCAGGGAAGTGCCAATGAATGTTTGATATCACTGCCGTAAAATATGACGTATCGCTTCTCAAGGGCTCATTTTTGAATTTCAATTCAATAACCAGCTCGCGTTTGACATGTACGGTCGCTGCTGAGAATGGAGGAGACGAAGATTACGACAGGATAAGAGGCTGAATTAGGAGTTGTTTCTTGCATACAACTATGGATTCTAAAGATTTGGATTACATCAACCTAATAAAATTGATGTCTTTTGTGAATTTTGTTGTGTTTTAATAGGAGAAAACGCTTTATGTGTCTCAAGGTAAATAAACTATTACAAAACGGTTAAACGAGTAACGTTAAAGAATGTATTTTTAAGGTTTTATATTGTATTGTTTAACACCATGCAGGCGAAATAAGCAAAATGTTAATATTTATGAGTATTAAATCAATAAATGCGACTAAAAACTTAATTAATAAGATCGTGGAATGCAATAGGGTCAAAACATAATGCTACAATATTAATATGAATAAATTGTGATACATCATACTGATACAAATGTGTACGTGGGTGGATTTGTTCATACGTAAATAAATTAAGTTTTTGTGTTGTTAATACGTAATTATTTTACGTTTTAATACTGTAAATACCTCTGTATTATATGTTTCTGCGCATATAAAACGTAATTATACATACGTATGATAGAACGACACTTTACGTACAAATGCATACGTAATTCTCATGAGATCACGTTGCAATCCGCCTTTTAGAGTACCCTTAAGCGTCGGTTATATGACGATCCTGGAACTGTCATACAACTGTTATACAGTTATATACAGGTATATGACGTCTTGGGATGAGACTGCGCTGAAACAACAGTAAAAAATAGATTTTCACCACTGGGGACCTTTTTAAACAAAAAAATTAAATAGCTGTACAAAAAAAGATCACTAAGGCTTGCAGTGTAAACGTAGCCTATAAGAGAAGACAGTTGTTGCTATCTTAAACATATTCATATAAATCATTTGAAAATTAAGCCACAGACTAGTGTAGAATGAGGAAAAAAGCCAGGCTTTGTCAGGATGATTACTGTGCAACTGTTGATTTCACGTCAAGGCCAGGCAAAATTTTTCACATGAGGTGCTTTTTCCCCATCATTGTGCCTCATCACCCAGAAGTTGTTTTCATGTCACGTGTGACCAGCATGAATAAATTATATAATTAGAGCCTCATTGTTTAGCATTTTACTGCATATTTTGCACTGGTGTTTGTGTTTGTTGTTCTTTCAGTATTGTGTCATGTAGTGATAATTGTAGTTGTGGATCATTGAGTATGTTTACGTGTGCAACAAAACATCTTAGTATGAAAAATCAGCTCATTATAAAAAAACAGCACATAAAAAACAGTGTTTAGCTTTTAAAATAGTTTTCTCCAGGTTTTTCTGCAGTTAAAATGTATGCATATTGAGAACTGTGAAATGGAACATTTATATGCTGAGCGAACATGGGGTGATTGTTTCAGAAGTTTGGGGTTTGTAAGATTAAATTAGTTTTATTATTTTTTTATTTTTTTAAAGAAGTATCTTATGCTCACTAAGGCTGCATTTATTTGATCATAATATTGTACATATTGTAAAATATTACAATGTCAAATAGTGTTTTTCTGTTTTAATATATTTTCCAAATGAATTTATTCTGGTGATGTGCGCTTTTTTGTGAAAACCATGATACATTATTTCTCAGTTCTCAGTTTTCCTCGATAAATAGAAAGTTCAAAAGAGCATTTATTAAATTGCAGTGGTGCCAAAAAGTATTTAGTCAGCCACTGATTGTGCAAGTCCTCCTTAGAATGATGAGAGAGGTCTGTAATTTCCATCATAGGTACGCTTCTATGAGAGACAAAATGAGAAAAAAAAATCCAGGAAATCACATTGTTGGATTTTCAAAGAATTTATTTGTAAATTATGGTGGAAAAAAGTATTTGGTCAATAACAAAAGTTCAACTCAATACTTTGTAACATAACCTTTGTTCTTCACCAGGTTTGCACACACTGTATTTTGGCCCATTCCTCCATGCAGATCTCCTCTAGAGCAGTGATGTTTCGGGGCTGTCACTGGGCAACACAGACTTTCAACTCTCTCCACAAATTTTCTATGGGGTTGAGGTCTGGAGACTGGCTAGGCCACTGCAGGACCTTGAAATGCCTTCCCTGCCCGGGCGGTGTGTTTGGGATCATTGTCATGCTGGAAGATCCAGCCATGTTTCATCTTCATGGCTCTCACTGATGGAAGGAGATTTTGGCTTAAAATCTCAAGAGACATGGCCCTGGTCATTCTTCCCTCAACACAGACCAGTTTTCCTGTCCCCTTTGCAGAAAAAAAACCATGCTTCACAGTATGGTATTCTTGGGATGCAACTCTGCATTCTTCTTCCTCCAAACACTGACAAATTGAGATTTTACCAATAAGTTCTATTTTGGATTCATCTGACCACATGATACTCTCCCAATCCTCTTCTGGATCATCCATATGCTCTCTGGCAAACTTCAGATGGGCCTGGACATGTACTGGCTTAAGCAGGGGACGTGTCTGGCACTGCAGGATTAGAGTCCCTCTCGGTGTAGTGTGTTACTTATGGTAGCCTTTGTTACTTTGGTCCCAGCTCTCTGCGGGTCATTCATCAGGTCCCTCCGTGTAGTTCTGGGATTTTTGCTCACCGTTCTCAAGATCATTTTGACCCCACGGGATGAGATCTTGCGTGGAGCCCCCCAGATCGAGGAGAGATTATCAGTGGTCTTGTATGTCTTCCATTTCTTACAATTGCTCCCACAGTTGATTTTTTCACACCAAGCTGCTTGACTATTGTAGATTCACTCTTTCCAGCCTGGTGCAGGTTCTACAGTTTTCTTCCTGGTGTCCTTCAACAGCTCTTTGGTCTTGGCCATGGTTGAATTTGGAGTGTGACTGTGGACAGGTGTCTTTCTATACAGATAACAGGTTCAAACAGGTTCCAAGACAGGTAATGAGTGGAGGGACAGAAGAGCTTCTTAAATAAGTAGTTACAGGTCTGTGAGAGTCAGAAATCTTGCTGGTTTGTGGGTGACCAAAATATTCATTTCCACAATAATTTACAAATAAATTATTTAAAAATGCAACTTTTTGAATTTTTTTTCTCATTCTGTCTCATAGTTGAAGTGTACCTATGATGAACATTCCAGGCCTCTCTCATTATTCTAAGTAGGAGAACTTGCACAATCAGTGGCTGACTAAACACTTTTTGGCCCCACTGTATATAATACATTTACATTTTTTTGTAACATTATAAATGCATTTACAGTCACTTTTGATCAATTTAATGCATCCTCACTTAATAAAAGTATTAATTTCGTTAGAAAAAAAAATTGCTGACCGCTGCACTTTTGATGGTAATGTCCATTAAAAATAGCTTAAATACATATTATTAACAGAATTTACATTTGATAAATAAATGTATATTTACATTTATATAAACATTTTATATTAATATCACTGGCATGCCACTTATTAATATTAATCCTAAATGCAAAATCAAGTTTATTATTAAAGTAAAAGCTTTAGATGTAAAAAAAAAAAAAAAAAAGCTTTAGATTACTGAGTAAACCCTGAATGTTTGAGAACAAGGTGATTGACAGGAATTCCCCTGTAATTTCCAGTCTGGCCATACAACATACTTTTCTTCCATAAACAGACAGCCTAAATTACATAAGAATGGGTGACACATCCTTTATGCCAAGGAATTTCGATTTTCATGAAGTTGGCAACATTTTCACAGATTACTTCAGATAGCACCTTGACTGCTCATGTAAATGTATGGAGATTCATTTCTGTAGTCATCAGAATCCTTTCCATGTGCAAGCAAAAGGTATTCTTCAAAGCAGCTCATTTAAATGAGCCCCCGTTATTGGATGGGAGTTTTGTTTTGCAAAGCGAGGTGGGATCCTGAGTTCTTTCCTTTATGACCGCTGACAGCTGACAGAGACGGACTTGCCAGGATTTCCACTCAATTGGGCACGTATCTTTCGCGTTTCCTGCGTGCTCATAAAACTTGTTTTTGTTTTGAATGAATGGCATCCCAAGGTTTAAGAGCTGGATTATCTCGATCACGCCTTACTCTCAGCACGGTTTTGCCATTTGCTGAATATGTTTGTGTTTTGTTTTGTTTTTCCCGCGGTGTTTTAGTAATCCTTCTTAAATAATGAATATTGTTCAAAGCGTGCAAAGAAACTGACATTGTGTACAAATCATGGGTTGCATTTGCTATCTTTTTGCTATCTATTAACAGAGATGTAAAAAAATAGTATTTATGTATTCTAAAGACAGATTTAGAACATCTAAATGTCAGTCGGTGTCATTAGGTTTATCCAATTTTTTTTTTTTAGATTTCAGTGTGCACCACAAGATAAATAGTCTCTTGTATAAAGCATTAGAGATTTTTTTCACCCAATACTGTTGTTGTTATCATAGTTGAGTCTGTTTGAGTATATGTAGTTCTGTCAGCGTGACCTGAAACCAACACGTCTGCCAATGGTGTTGGACTTTCTGATTTTGTGGGAAGTAGTTTCTTAATTTTAAAAAGCAATAAAACTGCTTATTAAGTGTGAACACTGTCTTAAGATACTGTACATGAAAATCAAGGTTTATGTTGTTTATGCTATTGTTTAGCACATTTTGAAACATCTGTATCCCCTGCCCTGATACATTACCAGATTAGGTTAAGAAAACAAAATGTGGTTAATTCACAATATTGACAATGTATTTTGAGTTTAAAAATTGCACAAATGTTAATATTCACATGTTAAACTAATATTATTATTGTCAGTTGACAACAACTTTGCATTTTAGATATTTTCTTGTAGGTTTTCACACAAAGGATTTAAGAATCACTTGAAAATTATATGCTTTGTCAAGTACATGATAAATTAATTTTTAGTTATAATTTTTCACTCCTGCCTGTTTAATGGTTAATTATTATTTGAATCTCTATGGATCACCCTTAAGGGACATGGTAAAATAAATAAAAAATGAGATGGGTGGGAAAAATGTCTTCTCTCACAAACGTTTTGTGTTCCCCTGAGAAACTTTGCATTCAGTCACAAAGAACATGACGTTTTGTGAGTTACGCCAAGTTTCTCGAGGGAACGCAAAAGCATTGACCTATTATTTACAATTTATGTATTCATTTCACCATCATGTCCCCATAGGGGACATAGTCAACATAGTAAGAGAAAGAGTTTACGCTGACAAGATTTTTTTCCAGAACACTTAACAGTAAGGTTTCTTTTTTTAACATTAACCTGGACTAACAATGAAAAACACTTCTAATACATTTATTAAACTTAGTTCATGTTAATTTACTAATGCATTGCTGAAATTAAAAGTTGCATCTGTTAATATTATTTAAAGGAGCTGTATGCAAGATTGTGGCACAAAACTGGTACTGCAATCACTTTCAAATTAGGGTGTATCCCTGCCTACCCTCATGACTTCGGGGTTGCCAGATATGCTGCAGTTACCAGTAAGAATGTAGGCTGCTAAAAGAAGCTTCCAATGGCAAGTGACGAGTCCTACACCGTGAGGTTTTTTTTTTCTGTTAATTATTTATTTCTGACTTTGTAACATAGTATTTCAGATTTATATTGAGATTTTGGGGGATTCGCAACGTTAGAATTTTTTATCCGATTCAGACACGTTTGTATCTGCAGCTTTGGTAACTAGAGAAGAGCTGGCAACCCGAATGCCGTAACACTTACTGACTCCATGATTGGTCAGATCGGTGGAGGGTGAAGCATCAGAAGAAAAAGAACACAACTTGACAACATCACCATCAGTCAAGGGCTGCGACTTTCACTTTTTAAATGACAATATCCTTGCTGGACTACTGTTTTCAGTGATATAAGTATTTGAAATAAACATGATTTCTAAATGTCTAGTGACATATCAGGGGAAATGTATGATTAATTGAAATACATTTCTTCCTTTAATGAACCTGAGCTGACATAAACTAGTTGTTGTTTTTTGTGAACTAAACATTAAAAGATTAATCAGAATGCAACAAATGTATTGTTCGTTGTTAGTTCATGTCAGATAATCCATTACAGTCACTAACGTTCACTAATGGGACCTTATTTTAAAGTGTTGCCATTTTTTTCTTACTGTTCTACTGTTCTCTTTTATTTATCCGCTATTATTGTGCACCCTGCGGGAAAGCATTTTCTGATGTATATTTATAAGGTTAAATGCTGCGATGGTGTCACCTCTTTGCTTGAAGGCTGCCACTGTTGTACATCAGTTACCCTACTAATGAGCTTACACAAGACAAGCCTCATCTTAGATTTATGATGAGAATCTTAAGTATTCCTATGCCACACAACCCCCTCCAGTTCACTAATGTTTATTTACCAGTGGGAGCCTGTTAGATTCAGATAGCAACAGATGTGTTGTGCTTGTCAATGTGTTGTTTCTTTTTCTGAACTCTAGACAGACAGAGAAAAACACTGACCTTTCTGCAATATTCTGTTGTTTTCTCTCCATCTGGGTGCTCATGAAGGATTTTTGATAGTCAGACCAGAATGATGTTGTTGACGATAAGTTCAGTCTGATATTTTACTGAATCGTTACCCAAGAGCAGTATGTGCTCTGAACAAGAAATCTTTATTGAGCAATAGATTAGATTTGTTTACATGCTTCACAGCTATTGGATTACTATTCATATAGTATTTCTGTGCATGTAAAGGCAGGTCGGTACAATGCAAATTATATTACTTTTGGAAGCTGAGTGTTTGTTCCATATTTCTCAAAATATCCCCATTCTTTAGTTCTGTATGTTACTCTTTTGTGTTTGTCACATTGTCCTGTTGACCCTCTCTTGCAGTCCAGCCCCACATTACTAAGCTGAGGAATGTGACGGCTGTTGAAGGCAGTGCTGCTATGATCTCCTGCAAAGCTGAGGGTGAACCTCTGCCTGAAATCTCCTGGAGGAGAGCAAGTGATGGACACAGCTTTTCAGATGGAGATAAGGTACAATATGATCTTTTAAGATAAGATGTTTTCATGTTTTCGAAAGAAGGCTTTACAATTCAAGAATAACTGTTTCCTATATATACATATGTATATATATATATGTGTGTGTGTGTGTGTGTGTGTGTGTGTGTGTGTGTGTGTGAATGACACTGTGCAGCTTCTTTAAATATCATCTTTCTAATGGAAGACTTGTGATGAGCTTTGATTGCTCATGTAATTCGCATCACTGCTGTGATGATTGTTGATTGTCAGTGTATTATAATCAGTGGTACAAAACAAATATCAATATTTCAAAAGTTTGCTAAATCAACATTTTATCAGAAAATGAAATACGGTTTATTACTGTAAATTTTAAGTTAAGTCTGTAAAACCAATAATGTGCCTACCGTATTTTAACGGTAAAGTTCTGGAACCACAGCTGCCGTTTTTTTACCGTAATTACGGTTTTATTTTTTACAGTGTAATTAATATTTTTTCTTAAATATACATGCATGTGTGTTTATTTTTATATATACAAAATAATTATACACAGTACACACACATCTATTTGTAAACACAAACTTTTATTTTGGATCCGATTAATCGCTATTAATCGTTTGGCAGGCCTGATGTTCCTGTCATTAGTGTAACATGATCCTTCAGAAATCATTCTATTATGTCTATTTAGTCCTAGAGAAACATTTTTGGTACCGCTTCCTTTTACAGTACAGTACTTACAGTGTACTTACAGTGTACTTACCTAGAAAGTACTGGGCTAATATAAGGTAAGTACATGGAACAGGGTTAGGTTTAGGGTAGGTTCAGGGTTAGTACTAGTTATTACCCAGATTTAGTCATTAGATTGGGACAACGTTTTGCTCTCATGTTTCTTATAGAAAACATAATAACAGAACTACTCTAAAGCCATAGATTTTTAACTGCATAGAATTCATTTCTTGTTCTTGTTAGACTTTATCTAAAGTATTAATTGTTACAATAATGGCAGATGTTAAGTCATAGCAACGTAGCATTTAAGTTCAGTGAATATATATTTTTAATTAAAGGGGGGGTTGACTGCTTTTTTTCTTTGCATGATTGTATTTATGGGGTGCAATATAACATGTATTTGTGGTTTTGCTTTTTTTAAAGTCTTATTTTTCATAAACTTCACCTCTATAGTCACACGCTCTCCTCTGTCCTGAACAGGCGGTCACTCCTGGATTATGGAAATATTCCTCAAAAAATAACAACATTATATAGGCTCAGATTGGTTAAGTTACACCAACTCTGATTGGCTAATTCACACCAGCTCACAATTCTCAAAGGTCAGCCATTGCTTACAGGGCATGTAGTGATTCCCAAGTCCAGATGAATATATCAAACTGCCAGCTATGACACAAGCATAATGAGACCAAAGAAAAACCCAGATAAAGTAAACAAACCCACCACATTGTTCACTCTTTACTAAAACATTCTGAAAGATAATTTGTTATACACGTTTATTATTACACAATAGCATCTGACTGGCTACTAATGTTATACTCAAACAGCGTTGGCATGTTTGATTTCTTTTAATCAAATGGAAAATAGGCTAACTAGAGCACTATCATTGAACATAAGTTTAAACATTAAGTACTTATAGAAAATTTAGGCGTCCAGTGATTGTTAGCTATGATTCTGGTCAACACAAAAATAGCTGAGTCCGTTCATAGTGGCTATGAGAGCCAGCGCTGGCATTTAAAAAAAAACAAAAAAAAAACACAAGGCTTAAAATCTCTGAATTCTGCATGCAAAATACACTAAAATGATTAAAATTTTTCACTCTCCAAGATATAAGCCAACTCCTTGCTAGTCTTTTGTTGTTTTAAAGCTGGAACTGCTTCATGTTTTAGTAACAGTTTCTTGTTGAATCCGATGTATTCAAAACTAATAGGAGAATTTGTTGGAAGCTATATTTCATAAAATGCGTAGCACAAAGTACTAGATTGTGGTAACATTTAGGAACATAATAAAACAAAAGTGTATAATTTTGGGAGTATAGCGTGCAAAACCAGAACACAGAAGACCTGACAGCTGCGTGAACAACACACTTGAGGGTCGACGTCCCTACAGAAATATACGCCATGCCATTTTCTGCATATTCTTCGCGAGGGTTGATGCAATGTCTGGGTTAGTGACATACCATAACCCAGCTGTAGTCCCAATCGAGTCGTTTTTGTAGGCAATATACTTCCTGATTTTTAAACGATGATATCTCTGGTTACACTAAATTTTCAGCGCTGCAACTTTTTAGGGATGCTAGTGCCAACAGCAACATTACACACTATTTAAAATGAAAAAAAGTGATGTGGCAGTAGACCCCCCTTGAGTAACAGAATCCAACAAAAAATGGCCATGCAAACTGTTGTTTAAGTGCTGTGAACATCTACTGTAATATAACCAAACTATTTCCAAGAACAAATATAGCCTACTTTATATTTAAGGTTTTCAACCACCTTTTTAATTGTCACTCAAAACAGTCACACTTTTTGCAGGCACATTTAGTACAGATGTGAAAGCATTAGAGTATTGCTCAGGCCCCATGTGATAGTACATGAACACACTAAAGAGATATAATAGACTAACGGAAAACACAGCCCTGAGGCACGCTGAGTCTCTGTTACGGTTAAAGGCTGAAGAAGGCTTTCTGTGCTCCAATAATGCTTTGCAGTTCCTACAGACATGCTGGGTGTTTAACGTAAATGAGAATGGGCCCTGCAAATGGCAAATGAATCCATGGCAGCCCGGAAAAATGTAATGAACAAAAACTGTCAAAAGATCATTCAGAATTATCTGAAAGGTGATGTCGTAGACAATGGGGGCAAGACTGACTCAGGGAGACTCTGAAGAGTTCCCCCATCACAGTTAATCTGAGAACTGCTGGGTCCAGATTCAAAATAACCTGATAGCTGGGAAATGAAGAGGATTGGTGTAGAAAGAGGTGTAGGTGAGCAGCGACGCTTTGCCGCCACTCAATATGAACAAAATGAGTTTGATTTAAGTTGCTCTTTAGGAGGTGGAGGGATGTTGAAGGAGTTACATGGGAGTAAGTCTGGTACAATTACACAAGCAGGACAGAACTTGTCTGAATAAACTACAAACAAATTAATATAAACTGTTCACACTCCTGAGTTAGCTCTAATGGTTAAAGTTGAGACTCAAAATGAACACCAGAAGTTCACTGCTTGAAAGGGTGAATGGTGGGATTTGAGTTGATTCCTTTGGCCCTTTCAGCACCAACCCATGGAGCAATAACACACTTTGGGTGATATGTTCACTTGTCTAGAGGTGTCTCAATAAAAAGAAGACAAATGAAATCACTATAGCACCTTAGAACAATACGGCTCAATACAGTTGGCTTGCTGGTACAGGTGCTCATTGAGCTGGTTTATGTTAGCTGGCTCCATGCCTGCATTGAATATGAATGTTGTCACAGGGAAGAATGGAACAGGGACTGTCAAAGATCATTAGAATTCATGAGAAGGTACAGTGGTTTGGGGAGTTATTGTGTAGGGGACATATATGTATGTGTGTGCATATATTAAAGTCTTTTTTTTTAAGTTGACCATTTCTTTTCTTGTTCTGGAACATGCAACCAGTGACAACAAACAAGGCCCAGTCAGCTGATTACTGGATATATGCACCATACACCATATGTCCTGGTGGTGCTTAAGTAAAATCAGCGGAATCAGCTAGTGGGCCTCGTTTTGTTGTCACTGGTTCCATGTTCCAAAAAGGAAAAATGTAAAAAATACTTTCTTTCTTATGTGGAGCACAAAAGGTACATTCAGAACACCCTTCACACTTTTCAGTGAATGGTGAGAGAGTTTGTCAAATGACAATAACGCACCATAAAGTAGTCCAAATGATTGGTACACCATATTTCCATTCTTCTGTAGCCATTTGATAGATTAGTGTGACAAATAAATTTAGTTGTAAGTTATTCACTGAAAATCTTGACATGCAGCCTATTTCTCCATTGTGTGTTCATGATGTAAAATGGTGAATTTGATAAAAGTATACAGTTCATGAATGAATCATTCTTTTGAATCAGATCCTTTCAATGAATTTTTTTTTTTTTTTTTTTTTTCAAAAATCTGAATGATTTGTTCCCATATCAAACTGATCCAGTCCTTGAGCTCAACTCACTGCATCATTGATCTGGTGTCAGCGAACTGGCACAATGTGAACAATGTGAACGATGACACTTTTTTTTCAGGAAACACAAGAACGAGATGTAATAGATCCTTTAAGTACAAGCACGTACCAGGAGAATGTACTTGACCTTGGCAGTTGTCAAAGTTGAGTTTTCAGGTGGGCATCTTCCCTTGATGGATGATCTGAGTGATACATGAAGCATAATTGGATGTTTCGACTATTATAAAAAGACATCCTCGGTTTAGGAAGGCCCTACAGGGTTAGATCAAGTCCCCGCAGTGTATCCCCCCCCAATCACCTAATCAAGCTGGATCCCAGCAATAGTCTTGTCTCTTTATCCACAGCCACTGTACTGCTTCTCTCAGCTGCCTCAAACATTGCTTTGATGGCCTAGTGCAGGCTCTGGCCTCTGTGATTCCCAGGTCTCCAAGCAGTCTGGTGATAGAGACCGCCACAAACCCCCCCCCCCGCACCCCACCTCCACTGGACAGACTTCAGTTTTCCAATGCAATCTTGTGCTTCAGCAGCTAGCTCAGCATAGTGTAGACATTTTCGCTCTTATGCCTCGCCCAGTAAGTCCTCCCAGGGTAGACCCTCTTCAGAGAGGAGGGCCAGAGAACTATGGCAGGCCTGAGTGTGGTAATCTGAATCTCTGGAGGAAAAATAAGCTGCTGACTCAGGGTTGAAACAATTTCATCGAAGTTCTTGATTAACTCGATTACAAAACTCCTCCAGGCAAAAACTTTCAGCTATGAAGCCTTGTTAAATTCCTCTGACGCACACTATACGTGCAGAAATCATACCATAGTGGGTGATACTTTTTTCATTTAGTTGGCGCGATGGCGGAGATTAAAGATGTTCTGTGAACGGCAGTGAATGCCTAAAGTTTGGGATCATTACAATCTTAAAAAGGAAGTTGCACTGTGTTCAACTGCAAAGCCGACCTGGCATACCACAACAGTACGACTTCAATGATTCAGCATCTGAATTGAAAACATCTACTCCATGCTGTTTCACCAAGCGTACGCTGAAACAAGGTAACTCGGCCACAATTCGATTTTCACTGATTTTAATCCCATAATGTATTATTTGTTGCGATGTCATGATGCGGTTTGACTAGATGATGAGATGATGTTTAGCTTTGATGTTTTTAAGGAGTAAGCGTATTCACATTCAATTGCAAGAGAGTATACACACACACACACACACTAGGAGTGTCAAGTTCAGTGTTTTGATATTGAGGCTTTCGGTTCGATTTTCGGGACGCATTTTAAACCGAACGGTACGATCGGACCATTTTCCTGCCGATCAGACATTTTGTTATTTCAAATGTAGGCGTCGTGCGCGTGGCAAGCCTGCTCATAGACGCTGACAGTGACCACAACTTTGCCCAACATCATATGGCAAATGTAATATAAGCGGAAAGAAACTGAGCTACTCGTTATTGTGTGGTTGACGGACCGTTTATCAGTTTGGACCAATGCAGCGTGAGCCAATCTTGATCATCAGCACTTACTACACAGCAAAATCCAGTAAAGAAAGCATTTGAATTCGCCACTGAAGTAATATTCATCGCTGCGAGATCTAGTGAAAACATTCACAACATCTCCGTTATTAATGTATCAAACCATGCTGACGTGGAAACCAGGAGAAATATGAATGAACTACATCCAGTGTCCACAGATCAGCAACATTCACCATGGATTTACTGTAGTAACACTAACTGTAACCATGGAAGTTTGGCAGGAATAGTAGGCTATAATGCTTTCAAGTAACATTACGTCAGTTCTATTTTGACATTATGAATACAATTGCTGCCCTCAAATGTTAATCTGAACTAAAATAAACATTTGTTTATAACTACTACAATATTACATTTCATTTTGTCCAAAGAGCTGTTTTTTTATATGCTCCTAAGAAAGTTCAAGAATAGCTCCATCATGGCTCAAAGTAAAAAATAAAATAAAAAATCATACTTTATGATGTTAGTTTTAAAAAATATATATAATTAAAAAAAAATTATATCAAGGACATTTCTCTGGCATTTTCTTTGTTTTTGCTGTATCGAAATCGCAGCCAAATCGATACCGAACCATGGCACAAGTGTATCGATCTAAACCGAACCTCTAATTTTGAGAACCGTTTACAACCCCAACACACACGCACGGCACATGCACCCTCGTTCTCACATTTACATCACAAATGCTTAAAGGGGCAACTCCACCCATTTGCATTAAGCTTTCCATTGTTAGAAACCCAGTTATACTATTGAATGGTCATGCAACACTTTATCATTTTCCCCTGAGACGAGAGAAATCTGCTATTTACCTTTTTCACTTCCTCCAACAATGACGCAAAAATCGTCATTTTACGTCATTGTTGGCGGAAGTGTAAGAGGGCGATTTCAGTCAAAAGACTACAAGCCCGAGTCCCCACCCTTTCAAACCCGCCAATAGGGGGTTGGACCTGCTGCGCTAACAGACCTATCACAGATCAGTGCCAATGCGTTTGATTTCACTGGCAGAAACGTTTTGAAAATGTGGACGAAACTACTGAATACGCTGACAGATGCGTTATGGAGGATTGGGATTAACATTACACATCTTTTTGGACGCTAAGCTAGCAGGCTCTTGTTCTGTGGAGAAAGCTGAGTAGTAGGGGTTACCGTCCTCTTTTTCCTGGACATGTCCGGCCGTCGAATGTCCGGGATTCAGCTTTAATTTCTGAAGTCGCCATTCATTGTTTACATGTAAGTTACAGCTTTTGTTTCAATCTAACTCAATTCCTTATGATTGGTGAATCTGACTGTTGTGTTTACATGAACGCCAAACAAGTGATCGGTTGATGCGTTTTAACATTGCTAAGAAAATTCCTGCTCCTCCGTGAAGAGATACGAGACCGGGTAACCTACGTCTTAGGTGCCGCTCATCGGTAAATCACGCCACCGGCCTCGCGCCGTTCTCCAGACAGCCGGCACTCATCCCGGTCAACACAGTAAACCTGGCTCGTCTCGCGCCGTTTACATACAGCTCGCACTCGATTCCGCTTGCCACAGTAAACATGATGAATGAGCGACTGTAGAACGCAAAAGCCGAATCGCGGACATTTTGGGCGATCTGAAACACATTTTCGGACAGACTCATCACGGAGAATCACTAGTAGACTGTTGTTTACATACTGCGAGGTTCAGCGGTAGGCGTGGCCTCCTAGGGCAGCGAAAGCAAATGAATTCTGGGAGTTGATGTTTTTCATTCACATAAGCCAAAAATACATTTTCTGTCTTTTCTCAGTCTAGAAAGCTCCAAATTAAAAAATAATTTCACATTTCTTCTACATAAATGACCCATTTTAAATACACATTAATCTTTCCAGAGGTGGAATTGCCCTTTAAACTTTTCAAATGGATTTGAAGCATCCATTCGATTTTTCGAAATGGTTGCTTCACCTGAAAGTGCACCGCAATGCAAGTGATGCAAGCTAAATGCAGCGTTCTAGTGAAAATGAATGTATTTCTTCCTTATCAAACTGCAGTAAAGCAACTGATCTAACTGGGGTGTCACTCTTCCTCACACACGGCATGCAGTGCACACACAAACACACATACACACACACACACAGGTTGCTAGGTTACTATAGCAAATAGCCTCACCCAGAAAATGATATATTATTTGTTAGTAGCCTAATGATAAATGCTGCAGGTTTAGAAATCTACATAAAACAGATATTTACTTTGATGTCAGGGCTAGATTACAGCATGAAACCTGTTCTGCATATTAATAAATTAAATTGCTTTTCTCTTTTCTCGCATCTCTCAGCACTTCACAACAGAGAATGGACCGCTTTGTTCACCCAGCTCAGTCATGCACTGTGCAAGAGGCTGCAATCTTTCAGAGAACATTTTGAACATGCTTGTGACCGATATGAGGCCACTGTCCATGGTGGAGGACAAGGGATTTAGAGACATGATCGCAACTTTCAATCCTAAATACACCTGTCATCAAGTAACATATTTCACACGACTGATGGAGAAGAAACACAGAAACATCACAGAAATTGAAAGCTGTCCTAAGAGCAAACAGAGTGTGTTGCCCTGACAACAACATTTGGACCAGTGTGGCAACAGAGGCCCACCTGGGGGTGACAGGGTAGTTTTGAGATTACAGCTGGAAGAAGTCTGATTCTTGTTTATAATAGTTTTAATTATGTGTGTGTGTGTGTGTGTGTGTGTGTGTGTGTGTGTGTGTGTGTGTGTGTCTGTATAGCCAAGGCTAATTTGCAATGTGATTCCCCAGACTGACTTTTTATTATCCATTATTTGTTTTGGTTGTTTGGTTGTTATTCGATTAATCGATCCGATTGAGTGCTAGATTAATTGATTACAAAATAATCAACAGCTGCAGCCCTACCGCCGACCAACTTCCACTAGCATCTTCCAGTCACAGGCCCCTCGGGGCTGACCATGCTCCAGAGAAGCGGGCCTGCACCTGGCTACCTTTGCCCCCATGCGGACAAAGTTGATCTGCCAGTGGATTGGGTGCTGATGGTGGTAGTGAGTTGGAGGCAGTCCATTTGTTTTCCAGGGTGGCTGCGAGGATCTAAAGGACTTGGTTATGACGCCAAGTGTAACCGTCCCTGGGTGAGGCTGACACTACACCCGGTCAGTATGTGCTTCAGGGAACCTGGCCTGGAGCAAAGGGCACATCCTGGATCTCACCAACCACTGATGGAGATTGCTAGGTGTTGGAAGAACATCATATGTAGCCCTGATGATGAGAGCTGAGTCGCTTCGCTTCCCATGCTCCGCAACTCCTTCCAGCTGATCCACCTCTCTACACACTATACCCAATGTGTCCACTGCCCCTGTTTACCAAGGGAAACTGCCTTGAGTCCACCATCCTGTCAGGGGTGTCCCTCCACCACCAATTGCCTCCTTTCTGGTGCTGTATTCCAGGCTGGTGGCCTAGTTGTTAGCCAAAGGCCTGCCCTTCCCTTCTGGACGTGCCCCACTATGCCGAGTCTGAGAGTGGCTGCTGCCTCCTCTACCACACTGGTTGGTCTCAATTCGTGGCCTGCCAGGCTAAGGGCTCAGTGCGTTGTTACTTCACCATCCGCATCTGGAGTCTTACTTTAGCGCGCTTGGATTCCTATTGCGCTACTCGTGAGGGTTCCGTTCAGGGCACAATCTAAGGCATCGAGGCACTCCAAGCCATATCTTAGATGCAGCCTGTTGATTCCCCTTTCCAGGATCTTTTGCCACTGTTTAGAATTGGGACCTCGGAAAATGAATGTGGGGCCACAATTATATATACATATATACAATTATATGTGTATATACACATGTATAATTGTACATACATATGATTGTGATTTTATGATGTTAAGATATCAATCCAACTATGTGAAGAGATATATTTTCGTTCAGTCAAATATCATGAGACTTCTGTATTCTATCTTAGTGGACTGTAGCTGGTTTAAAGTGATGCATTTGCAAATGCATTTTCTCAGAAAAAAAAAAATGATAAAATTCTTACATGAATGAGAAGTTAGAAATCTGTATCTTTTTATAAAGTTAATTTTACATAAACGCTTTTTTTGGTAAAAGGCCTATTTAAATAAATATTTATTTATTGAAATTTAAATAAATATTAAATTATAATATTATAAATTATAATTATTATATTAATTATAATAATAATTATATTATATTAAAACATATCATGAATCCTCTAAAAACTGCACAAATGTTGAGTAAAAACATTAATAAACAGAGTAAAATTAAATTAGTAAAAAAAATATTATTCCTGTTACAAAACTAAATGTTATTGTCTGGGAATCTGAGAATCAGAGGGTTAAGCTGGTGTGGCCTGTTTCTTTCAGCAAGAGCGTCTATGATCCATGTGTCAGCATGAGTATGGAGATTAGTGACTGACTGAGGGCAATTTTGGTCAGCTCGGATGATGAGCGAGTGTTGAGACAGGAAAACAGGCCTCAAAACTGTCATCATGCACTGCCTCTCGTTAACCACACTACTGCTCACTCTCACTAATCATAACTGACACTGCCACACGTCCCACTGCTGCTTATTATGCAGTGAACGCTTTAGAGGGCAGTGGGAAAAACTGAAGAGGTGATTTACATCAGAGCGCTTGTGGTCTGAGAAACAGAGGTCTGTGTAATGTCTGCTCAACTTGTTTGCTTTTAAGATGGTTAAACAGTTTGAGATCATTTTTGTATGGGTCTGCCATCCTCTTATGGCATTCATATCCTCTCATGGATTTACATTTTGCCAGTGGTTCAAAAAAGCCTTGTGGATGGGTTGTATTTTAAGCTGTAGTAAAATTCCAAAAGGATTCGGTTTTCTAAAGTCGCCAAAGTGAAATGTAACGAGATTTGTGACGCTCTTTGGAAAGTTTTATAGTTTCTTTGACACAAAGGGGCATTTCTATTCATTTTAATAGACGTTGGCTTTGTCATGTTGCTTTTGCTTAGCTAACAACGCACTGCTCTAAGCACAAAATACTATGGATGGATGAATGGATTTATAAAAAGAATGGCATTTATTTCAAGTAGAATTTCATCCTTGCTGAATAAAAATATTAAATTCTTTAAAAAAAAACACACATCATCCCTTATTTCTTGGCCGATTCCATTTTTTTTTTTGTAAGCTGACCGGCCTATTCCCATTTTCTTTCAGAGAACTCAGGCTATAATTTAAAGCATATACAAAAACAAAAAAAAAAAGTTAAAGGTGCTGTATGTATTTTTAGTGGCCTCTATCGGTGATGTTTCAGATTGCAACCATTTTTTACGAGAGCGTGCCTGCTCAAACACAAGAGCGGTATCACGGCCACACTGAGACTTTACACTAACCAGAGAGAGCATCACACAACATGCTGGAAACTCATGTAAACTCCCACTGGCAACGTTACGATAATAGGCTACTGTTTTAGCTTGACTGAACTATGTCCATGCTTGAACCATGACTGACATTCTGTGTGGTGTTATTAGCATAAGGCACTTTCACTAACTATTTGTGTATCTTTCCACCAATAGGCAGCAATGTCAACATAGGTGAATGTATAATATAACGAAAACGTTCAGACTGAACAATTCCAGTGTTACAGTAAGATCGTAGGAAGCAACATTACTGTTACTGAAACGTGTCTGGAAATGTGTATTATAAACAATATGAATAGTAGTGGAATGAGTGACGTTAGACAGTAGATCTAGTACATAAAATAAAAGTTACATCCTAAAGCACCTACTTTTTGTTATCCTGGAACAGTCTTTTTGTTAATTTCATGTCTCATATGTTGTGAGTTTACCTTGCTATTGCATCACAGTTTACCATTATTCCAGCATATCTGAAAACTTTATCATAATTAAAATAAATAGCAGAGGTCTCTCCATAATTCAAACACTCTGCCGATGTTGATCCATGTTTTACGATCCGATCTCGAATTCACGTTTTGGCCTGACAAGCTTCAGCAGATACATTTTTTTTTTCTTTATATTTATGTGGAGTGTGTGTTGTGCTGGACGCAGGACTGTATTCGGTGTTATCAGACTCATGTCGTCAGCTGCAGTGCATGTCGCATCAGACTGTATATAGAGGAGAGAGGCTCAGTAGCAAGCATGCACACCACATCCGGTTTGAATTTTGACAAAAATAGAACCCGAGAAGACTCTACATAGAAATAGGAATACTGGCCTTCAGAGGTAATAGCAAAACCGACAAGTGGACCATTGTAATGTGAGATTACAACCCTTCACACACAGGCAATAAAAATTCATTTTAGAAGAAAAGTTCCATATAGCGCCTTTAAAAGACAGCAACAAAGTAAGAAAAACTAAAAAACAATTTCAAACAGCACAAATAAATACAATAGAATAGAGAGAGATGATATAAACAAGGCTTTAGGTTTTTCCAGGTGGGAATACAGGTTAAGAAATACTACAGAAATGAAACCAATCAAATTTTAAATAACACTAGATAGCCTTCATTGTAAAAAATTAAATACAGATTAATGCTCACAATTAGTTACAAAAGTTGTTCAATCAAGAGCAGAGAGTGATTTTCTGCCATATCTTTGATTTTCCAGTGGAACTGGGCTACTTTAATTTGTCGCCGCCTTGTAAAACTAAACTGTCAACTGTTTACGTTCCAAAACTGACTGTTTAACTGAAATACTCGCCAAGACGGGCATTTTTACATAATTTTGTGTTTGAGAGAAGGCTTGTGCAATCCACTTATCATTGGTTTGCAATGCATTTTAGTGTGAAACTAAAAGCTTCCCGAAACCTGCGAGAATGGGTCAAATAATGCGCAATACAAGTAGTACAAGTGGCTAACACCAGACCACATATCATTGAGAATGAAACGTGGTCTGGAAACCACATGTTAAATTTCTCGTATTTGAGGCGTGGCTTACGAATGCCCAGAGCCGTATTATTGGGTGCTACAAATGTCTATAAAATGCGCCTGTAAGTCTATAAAATGTGCATGTGCTCTTGCCCCGTTCTGTGATTGGTTCCCTATTTCAGGTGAAAATTTGGTTTATGGTATCCAGACTGCCTAGAAGCGTGAATAAAATCGCGCTGCAGCAAGGCATAATGGGGAAAACCCAGGCTACAATACAAGCACTATTTCATTGTAAAAAAATGAATATGCTTTATGTAATAAAAAAATTGGCAACAGATTTAATTTTTTTCAAGCAATATTATTAATTAAATGTAACAAATTAGAATTAAGTAATAATTAATCAAATTAATTCCTTAAAAGTTAACCATTTAAAACGAGTAAAACTTGCAAAAAAAGTCACCATTATGGTAGTATCGGTGTTTGTTTTAAGGTTTCTTTTAAAATTACGTTTTTTCTTTCAGTGATTATCTGCTAGTTAACATAATGTATTTAATGTTGGCAATGTAAAATAAAGAGTTCTTAATTAATCTTTGACGATCTGTCTGTTAGTGAGATATTTTGTTACATTTTTTGGTGTGAAACTTTACTCATTTTAAATGGTTAACTTTTAAGGAATAATTTGATTAATTTGAACACAATTCTTAATTTGTTACATTTAATTAATAATATTCCTTGTAATCTGTTACCACAATTCTATTGATTCAGATAAGGCATATTCATGTTTACAGTGTAACCAGACAGAATGAGACGAGTGAGTGAGAAAGGCAGGTGTGTGTTGGTTCGCCGTGGATAGAAGAGAACAAAAACTTACCGCTGACGTTATCTGCCTGTGCCGATGGCAACAAAACGGACCGGCTCTAGAATTGGAAAGACGTGAAACTGATTCGGCCGGTCACCGGGACAATTCCGGTCCCTGGCTGGTCGAATCGTTTTCTTTACACTTTTGTTGTCGTACTTTCTGCTAATTTCATGCTGCTCTAGAAATTGCCTACAGAGAGGATTTTGAAGGCGGCATGATGTACGCTTCCTGGAACAGCCTCTTTTTTTCTCTTTTTTTTTGGTAGCATGCTTATCATGCCTTTAAAAGCCTGCCAGCTCACTTTGGCAAAGGGCCTTTATGCATAATATCACCTACAATTATGCTAATGAACTATATTACAACTTCTCATTTGTTTAACATTCAGTGCCTTGTATTATAAAACTGTTGTCAATATTTTATAAAAGCATTCTTATATAACACCATTTTCTTATAACTTCTCTTAACTGTGTCTTATACAATAGCTTTATGTTCAGGACATGACAGAGTCCTAACTTGAATGTTTTCACAGTCAGGACAAGAGTTTGTGGGAAGTTAGAAATAGTTCTGTACTCATTTACCATGATAAATGTTAAAAGTAGATAATACACTTGAGTTATGTTAAAAGCTGCACCAATCTTTTCACCCTTATCTCTCATAAATCCCCTAAAAACTCCCTGGTTACTTTGGATCTGTACTTGTGAGTGAGTCATGTCTTAATTTGTTAAATCCCCACTTCTTGCTATAGCATAATTTTATACTCTAATCCTACAACCTTGTCTCTTTGATAATCGGGTTTATCTACTTTTGAAATAACTGAAGAATATGATGTTGTTTCAGAGTCCAGACGGGCGTGTGGAGGTGCGAGGCCGGTATGGCGAATCCATGCTGACAATTGTTGGAGTCAGGCTATCTGACTGGGGACGCTTTGACTGTGAGGCTCTCAGCAGAATCGGTGGACATCAGAAGAGCATGTTCCTGGATATTGAGTGTGAGTGGTCTAAATGTTCAATGCAGGGTGGAGAAAATTCTGAGTTGAGCTGGAATTTGAATTGAAATTGTCACAGCTTTCAATAAACTGAATTGGTATTTGAATTGGAGTGGCAGGAAGACATTTAAATCAATAATTGCATCATTAAATTAAACTAATTAATTTATAAAATAACCTGCAGGGAACGTTCTGGAATTCGGCTTCTGGGAGCACTTCTTGTTAAACTGTTTAGCATTTTAATTTTCACTACAAAGAGTGTATGTATATTTTTTATTGTTATTATTTATTCATTTTTTGGTACATTAAGCATAATTTATTTTTAGACTTTTTTGTTGGCCAGTTTTGGTCTGTGAAATATTAAACATTAAAAGTTCTAAACCTAAAATTATGTTTTATTGTTTAATGATAATATTTAAAATAATATATTGAATTTTATAGGAGTCTCTCACATTGTCCCACAGCAACTTTATTTGCAGCAAGTAGATTATGATTATGCATTACGATAGTGTACAGTGTTTTTTCAAAGTGTCCATTTCATTCATTTAACAAAGCCTATTTAATATTGGGTCCATCAAGTTATTTGACATAGGCCTTTTTTTTAGTAACGGAATAGTTACTTTCCCTGGTAATTAGTTACTTTTATAAT
The DNA here is from genome assembly GCA_030378365.1 of Hybognathus amarus. Classification (NCBI taxonomy): domain Eukaryota; kingdom Metazoa; phylum Chordata; class Actinopteri; order Cypriniformes; family Leuciscidae; genus Hybognathus; species Hybognathus amarus. The sequence continues at coordinate 74,789 of JAQIUQ010004955.1, read as the reverse complement.
AATTTAATTTAGTTACTAACTCAGTTACTACTTGTTAAAGAAGTAACTAGTAACTATAACTAATTACTTATTTTAAGTAACATGCCCAACACTGATGATAACATATTTGTACTGAAAAATGAAAAAGCTTCATTTACATCAACATTTCATTTCACGTCCTAAAATCAAATTACAATTCTATATTATGTATCCTACTGTATCCTTAACACCAGCAGCAGGGTAGATATATATCTCATTATGGGGTGCACTGGAATGGACCATCTAGCAGGGTTGCTAATATACTCATTCATTCAGGCTCAATCTGTCACCGATGTGACACTGTGGGCTGCATCAATCTCTTTAATGGAAAAAATGGGTGTGATTGTGTGTGTGTGCTGTTCCTCTGTGTCTGTCTATGTGTGTGTCTGCCGGTATATGTGGGTGTAAGACTGAGAAATCACATATAAGGCAGCATTTCCCAATATCACGATACTGTCTATCTCACACCCTCTGCCTCATTGCATTTCTCTTTCATACTGCCAAATGAAATCTTCCACCACCCACTGCATTGTGGGAGAAGATGGGGTTTGAGTGTGTGTGGGTTGTTTTGAAAAATTAAAGGCAACCTGCTAGAAGTGGCAATGCTTTAGATTCAGTATGATTAGGAGCGCATTTTACCCAGGTGAAAAAGAACTCCATGATAAAGTGTTTGGTTTACTTGAACGTGGAAGCTCATACCTGCTTGGTACATGCACAGATTTAATTTAGACTTCGGGCAGCTAATCTTGAATGAGTTTTTGATGGATGACTGTAAGAAGAGCTTGGCGTGCCATTACTGAGTACTCTTTTGCGGTTCTTTCACAGACGCACCAAAGTTCCAGACCAACCACACTATATTTTTCTCGTGGGAAGGGAACCCGGTCAACATCAGCTGTGATGTTATGTCTAACCCTCCGGCCACAATGCTGTGGAGACGGGAAAAGTTGACCATCCCCAGTGAGGGCGCTGGAAATATGCGAGTGCACAGTGTCCCTGGGAAATCGCTCCTAGAGGTAACCCACCCACTGCTGTCGGATAGTCGAGCCCGATCTCATGAAAGTTCGTATCTATAGCACAAATGTCATTTCTCGTGCCATTTACACGCCAAAAACAGTTTTTGCGTGTACTGTATATGGTTACGCGTTTTCGCGTGCATATGATGCGCACTTTATGCCGTATAATACGCACAAACTCCCCACCCCCTCCCCACTAAACCTACCCAGGGTTTTTTAGTGCATAGCATATGCACGCCAAAAAATATTATAAAAAATTGGCCTATAAATGCCACTAGAAATGACATTCGTGGTATAGATACGCATTTTCATGAGAATGTTGGATAGTCTATCCAATGTGTTGGATAGTCTCACTCCTGACTGGATCTTTGTGCTTTCTAAAATAGGAAAACCAAAGAAGTTAGACACTAATGACATCCAGACATTAGCCTATTACTGGAACGTCATAATGCAAACAAGTAGTTAGTACATTTTAATTCATATTTATTACATTTTAATTCCTGAAGTTTTTCATTAAAACGTTGGTATTTTTTAAAAGCTACATTTACTTAACTTATTTTTTGCTTTCTGCCATCAGGTTTGTTTAGAAAGCTAAAAATTAATTAGCATAAATACTGAGAAAAGATTCAATTAAATAATATATAAAATAATGTAAAAAATAAAAATAAATAAAAATATCAAGACCATTTTAAACAGTGTGATAATATTAATACATTTTAATGTAAGTATTATGCATGATAAACAATTTTGGTGCTGTGTTGAATTGCCTCTAAATCAGAAGTTGCCAGATTGGAAATGTCAAAGTACCGTACCAGAAGTTCAAAATTATCGTATTTGGAAGAAAAATTTTACACGAGTCAAGCGTACAGAATAGAGCTATTTATCTAGACCAACAACTTTTTGACATGGCCTGCAAATTGCTTTTTCTACTAAACTATCAACCTCAGTTTGGAAACAACTGACTTAAGTGCAGGAGACATCTATCATTTATGTTAGCTTGTGAAAGTTATTCTCCACGATGATTGGCCGAGAAGACGTAATATGAGATGAGATGGAAGACAAGTGTAACACCACATTCACATTCTCCTCACAAATCATGATGGTAGACATTGGACCACAACGACCATTATTTGAAGTGTCACACAATTCTGAAATTATCGTACATTATGGGATTTTTTTATAAATTATCATACAAATACAAGTATTGCACGTAGGCTAGATTAAGTAAAACCTGGAACATACTTTTGCTAAAACACTTCAGGCTACAGGTGTAGCAAGCTAGAAAATGATTGTCAGCAGTGAATTCTTATTTATAGTCATACAATCAGATTTGCCTTTCTTCTGTGAACTCATCTGAACAAGACTCAACAACACTTCTCTCCACTGGAAACAGATGTGTCCTCAGCCATTTTTTTTACGTGAGCACAGTGTTGAATGAACACGAATAGCAAAACAACATCTTGTCATTAAGACTCCTACAATAACAAGAATGTGAAACAAGACAAATGTAGGCCTATGTATGAATTCTCACTCAACACATTGTTCTCAGGTTACCCCAATGTCAGAGAGAGATTTTGGCCGTTACAACTGCACAGCCAGGAACAACATTGGGATACGGCTTCCAGGAGTTCATCCTAGCTCAGGCAGGTGAGTGGTTCAAATAATCCACCTGATTAGCGTATGTCATGACAATACTAATAGTCTATTTTCAATGTTGAAATATTTTATCCTAGTTAATCAAGTAGAGACAACAATGTTTCTCATTATGATTACAGTGTGCTGTAGTTAGTGAAACTTCAAGTGGAATGCAAATAATTATTATTATTTCCAAACAGCTTACCTAAATACTCCAAATGCTTCTAATAGCAAATGCGGAATCCACACCCAAACACTCATTTCTGTAGTGGAGTGGAGAGGTCTATTATACATGGGAAAAGCTATGTTTTAGCATTCCCTTCATTTTAATGGCAGTTACTTTACTTTCTGAAGTGATAAAACAGCATTTTGAGCCTATGCCAACTCCGGTGCCATGAACCTTTGGTCTGATAAAACATTGGTACCTAGTCGACCGCTCTCTGAGCCCCCTTCCACACAAAGACGCATTTCGCTGGATCCGTATAAATTTTTATCTGATATTGACGGTTTTGTGCCACACGGATCCGGCGTTTTGGGAGAGTGAAACCGCTCTTTTTTGAAACCGGGTCCCAAGGTGGATAAATCTCAAAACAACACCCTTGCATTTTCGTGTGTACGGCCAATCCGTATATTTTGTGAAACGATGCTGTCATCACCCCACGTGTCGACCTGTCAGACAACAACTGCCGAACTGCTTGTATAATAATAATATAATATAAATGCGGCAGAAACTTCTGAGCCTCTTGTATTCCTTTATTTATTATTTACTTGAATGTTTTGTTTTTTTTAGGCCTATACTTTCTTTCGTATGCTGCTTGTCTGTTGTCTGGTAAAGACATTTCGTATTTTATAGGGATGGGGATTTAAAGCAAAAATAATATTCAACGATCGATGGGAATTATTTGATTATTTTGGCTATTCAAAAAACGCACCCCTATGTTCCACTCTGACATTACATTTCTCTGTAGGTTAGGCATAGGCTACGTGTTATATCCATTAAAGAATGTATTCAGTTTAATATTTATGTATAAATATGTTATTCTTTTATTGAATATATGTTGATTATGAAAAGTAAACCGCGTGCATATGCGCAATAGGCTATATTGGGAGACCTGATTTTGACCACAGTAAGTTTTGTTTTGTATAAAGCCCTTCTTTGAAGTGAATTTTGTTTTTTTAACAATTTTATCTTTATTTTAATAAATGTTTCATCAACCAGTTACCTGGATTTAATAAATAAGAAGAAAATATATAGCAGACAATAGCCATAATCAGGACATGGACGCCCCGGCGCGAAATAACTTGCATTGCTCATGAACTGGAGCTCGTCTCATAAATGAACCGAAAACTCAGAAATATATATAAATCTTGATATGGCTACGTTTAAACAACATCGACAAACAACAATTAAAAACGAACACAAACAGATAGGCTACTCTCTCTTATAGCCTAATCCGTATTTGCACCTATGTTACTCCATAGGCGCGTTCACAATACTGCGAAGTGGCGAGTCAGCAGCATTATTAACTTCCTCTTTCAGTCAAGAATGACACAGAAGTTTATTAGTTTATTAATAACAAATTAAAATGTCTATATTTGATAAATTCGTTACTTTTGTCGGTCTTTGTGGCAAGCTTTCTGAGTCCGCTAACTAATCGAATATCTTGACTCCCTATTTTGTACCAGGTAATTTATGGTTGTTCAATAAAGTTCTTGGTAAAAAAGAAAATAAGCAACTGTGCATAATATTTCATAGCCTTTTATTTTACTGCCTACAGCGCGCAATATTTTATGCGCATGCTTTAAGTCTTCTTCTCACATTTTTAGTGGATATCTATGGCAGAATTACAGCGCCGCATACTGGTCTGGGATGTCTACTACATCGTTTTCAGTCGGTTTCAGTGGTTTTAATGTGAACGCAGATATTTTCGAGACGCCGCCGTGTTTACGGACTTTTTTAGAATGAAGAAAAAAAATATCGGATAGGGGAAGCTCTGGCTTCGTGTGCACGAGGCCTGAGATTTTTTTTCATGATAATCGAATGTAAAGAGTTTTATCTCTAAAACTGTTTCAGCGTATAATGCTAGGATATGGGGGCATATGTGATGCGATCTGGGAAAACCCGTCGGATGTCGCGCTAGTACGTTTTCAGTAAGGTCAAAATATAGATTGAATGTCAGTTTTTTGTCAAAATGGGGTTTTAATTAAATTATTATTCTCATAACATCTTGTTCATCATCTCTGAATATATCTTGGGAAAATTCACTAGTTTAGTTTAGAAAAATAGTGATTTATAATGTCCTGCTGAAAAGAGTGTGTCTCTCTTTAACACGTAGGCGGAGCGGAGGGCAAAAAACAATATCTCCCGTTTAGCTCTCCTCTTAACACTACAAAGACAGTTCACCTATCAAAAATAAATCACATAACAGAATAAAGTCCAGTCCTGGGTGAACTACAACAGCCCGCAAGTTTTTATTTATTTATTTTTATCCAGCGTTATTGTGTGGTGTGATGCAGGGCACAAGAGAACAACAGAGTTTGAAGCTGCTCGCTTAAAAGATCTTGTTTGCCTCTCAGTCGTCCAAATTTTAAAACGGTTTTCACAGGAATGAGTTTTGAGTTTGTAAGCTTTCAAATGATACCTAATCAATGACGATTACTAAAATATGTGATTTAAAAAAGGCAATAAAAAAGAGTGCCAGTTGTCCCACTAGCTGGACATGACCGTTAATTAAACCTGTTTTTCTCAAAATTCCGTTTCTGAAAACCACAGCGATCAGCCGACTTCAGATAACCATAACTTCTGTTATGGTTTGTCTTCAGACAGTATAAAAGAAATAAAAACAGATTTGGAAAGGGCTTGAACCCAGCTCAAAACCTGTAATATGTCAAATTTCATCATGGGTTTTCCCAGATCGCATCACATATAATAAGTAGAAAGAAATCGCTAGTTGATACCACAAACAAGGCTCAAAATAGCCCCACACTAACACAGTAACAAAATGATGGTCCCTGCATGCAAAACAAAGCATTGATAACTTTGTAAGTGAAGTTTTTTTTTAGTTTTTCTTATTTTGTTACTGTCACTTCGTGTATACAGACAGGAACCATCGTTGGAAAACAGTCTCGACAAATTGAACCACGAACACTGTAGATGGTTCCTGTCTGTATACACAAAGTGTACTGTCTTCATAAAATACCTTCTTATTAAACGGTCTGTAACTAATGCCTAAACCCAACCCTAATCCTACCCATCTTCACCCTTGGATGTTGATCCGACTCCTCCGTGGATCTCATGTACTGCATTGAGGTGCTACTGAAAATATTTGTCAAAATGACCCAAGCAATGGATGAGGATTTTAAATGTTGTTTGTAAAATAAATAAATAAACCCTACTTTTTCTGACTACTTTTGAATGGCCGTTAATGGGAAAACAGGGTTTTGGGTCAATATTGTATAGTTTACATGTGAACCAGTCAAACCAAGACTTGGGTCTAAAATGTACAGTAAATGTCAATATACTCAACCAACAGCATGCGTTTGGAACAGGGTTATCTGTTTGGTGGAATAATGGCAAATGGGGTGTGAGGAGTGTTCGGAAACTGTCATTATTTCAATTCTTCTTGGTGCCGCAGAATTTACTCACCTCACCTTTAATGCTTGAATGGATTTTAGGCACATTAAAAGTCCCAACCAATCTTACTGTTGTCTAAGCCTGTCCATGTACATGTAATCTCCTCACAGAGCTCCTCAGCAGATAATAATGACTTTTGCATCAGGCTGAACGCCGTGGCCACGCATGAAGTAAACACCGCTTTAGCTTTCAAACAGCCAGCAAAAACATGTTTCAGAGTTACTCAAGCTTAGAGAGCTTATGGCAGCAGCCTTTTCAAATATAAGGCAGATCACTCTGACGGATTGTTGTCCAATGTTGTTAAATTGTTTGCGTCTTGAAGTGTTTACCACAATGAAAACACATCAATATGAGTGCAAGTGCATGTCTTTGTTGTAAACTGTTTCCTACCTAGTTCTAGCAGATAGACAAAGATGGAAGTGGATTCTGTGACGCATTTTGTGTTCCGTCTCTGCTCCACCCAAATGTCTCAGTCTGTGCCACTGGCTCTACCTCCCCTCATCCTCTATAATGCACACCTACTTTGTTTCTCTGTCATCCTGCTCCCTCTCCTTGTTACATTTGCTATTTCTCTTTCCATCAGTTGTCTGGCTCTCTAATTCACAGATGTTTGTTTTTTAGTGCAGTCTGTGTTTTCTGGCTTAGCATAGCAAAAAAACAAAAACAAAAAAAAACATAAAATACCTGAAACTATGCCATACCACTCATAGTACATTCATGAGAGGTTTAGGCAGGGTACAACATGTTTTTGTATCAGATTGGCAGCATCGTGGTTTGTGTCACCTGAGGACTTTATGAGCTAATATTGGTGCTTCTGTTATGAAAGAGCCTGCATGGAATCATTCATAAAATATGATGTATCCCACACACCTAGTGCTTTTGTTTATCAGTTAGTTTGTCTAATGTCTATATTTTTCAGCTACCAAACAGAGTGTATAAATCCATTGTGTGGCTGGATTTAAGGTTGCCCGTCATGTACAATCAGCTTGTTTTATTTATTTTGTTTTATTTTTTTTAATTACAGATAACTTTAACTTTGGCGAGCACTCAGCATTTTGTTGTATTTCAAGCTGTTTTAAAGCCTTTAGAGGTAGACCAATTTTACTTGAGTCAAAACACAATTTATATACTATTAATACTATTTGAATACCTATTTATCACTTTTTTATTATTATTATTACATTTAATCACACATTAAACATTGGTGTCTTAACATTTTACAGTAAGGTTTCATTTCTTAAGATTAGTTAGCGACATAACAGTAGTTAACATGAGCTCAATGAATTATACTTCTACAACATCTTAGTTAATGTTAATTTCTACATTTACTAATACATTTTCAAAATCTAAAGTTGTGTCTGGTAACATTGTTTATCCACCGTGAACTAACATGAATATGAAAATTTTTACTAACTACTGTAACATTAACCTTGAATAAATGCTGTGTAAATATATTGATCATAGTTCATGTCAACATATTGCTTTACAAAAACATATTATTTAATAAAAGTAGTAATCCATGAGAGGCGCTGTTGCCATGATTTTACCATTGATTTTAGGCAGTAGTAATCCATGATTTAGGCTATTTTATTTTCCTTTTCAATCTATTTACTTAACTTTCAACATTCATTTGACACATGTATTTTTCGTAAGATGGGAGTACAGTGCAGTCCTTTCTTGCTGAGTGTGTTTGTTGTCTTAAAAGTATTTTGCAGAGGGACCTTGGATTGTAAGACCCTGAAAGCAGCTCTATAACTGTTTTCTATACCCCACAGAAAGACACAACCAGTTCCTTTGATACTCTCTGAAACTGTGGCCTCGGCACTTAAATGGAGTCGTTTGTTAGTCTCTCTTTCCCTGACCCATAATTTCTCTGTCACAGATGTTCCCTCAAACCCTTACTCTGTTCGGCTGAGCTCGGTGGCACAGCGCGTGGCCACAGTTACCTTCACCAAGCCTGACTCCCATGGCGGTGTACCCATCAGTTACTACCTGGTCAAATACAAAGACATCAGCTCACAGGACTGGAAGGATGTGAAATCACAGGGGACGCAGAGTAAGTGCAATGGTTGTTCGCTGAAGGTTGTGTTTTATCAATTCTGCTGTTGAACTGTAAAATTATGGATGAAACAATTTAAAATATCTTACTTACCCTAAGCTTTTGAATAGCACTGTATTTCCAGGAGTAAATTCATGTATCGCTCAATCTCAATGCTGTTCATACAGTATATTTACATTGAAATTGATATCATCATCAGAAATCATCTAAATATTGATTTCTTATTTTTATTAAAACATTGAAAAATATTTCACCCAAAAATTAAATAGAATGAATGACTTATTTTCTTCCATAGTACACTAGTGTTTCCCACAGGGTTTTGTGAAAATGTGGTAGCTGGATCTCTGTCCCTCTAGTCTGGGGGGTTCCAGGGGCATGTCCCCGTAAGAACATTTTTCACATTTTAAAGTTAAATTCGTCAGTCTGGTGCACTTTGAGAGTTCAAAATTAAGATCTCCCACCTATATTCAGTGTGCAAATTGAACAAAGTAAACGTCAGTGCATTGACTTGTACCTGAACTTTAAAGGGGCCCTCTTTTTAGTTGAGATATAGTGTCTCAGTCTACATTACACTACATAATAATAATAATTTTATACTATTATTTATATGACAGTAATAGCTATACATTGTAAAACAAATGCACTAAAAAATAAATTAAACTTTTATAATTAGTTTTGTCCTAATTTCTATTTATGAAAGATATAAACCTGTGAACTTTTATTTTGACAGAAACTTCAGTTAAAGTCCTTTTAAGCAAGTCATGCCACTTGTCCGCCATCTTAGCAACGCCTCCGGGCAGCTATTTCGGAACTAACAAGACCAGGCTCCTATTTAAATGAATGGACCGAGAGTCAGAACTGCAGTTTCACTGGTCACCGGGACATAAAAACTGCATGTATAGACCAACACCACTTTTGCGTCATTGAAGGGTAATGCCCCCTTTTGGGGAAAACAAATGGATTCCCCTGAGAACAGAACTCGCTCTAGATCTGCTAAGTTTCTTGATGGCAAAAATGGCACAAACATACACACTCTCTTTGCCGGCCGAGGACCGTGAGCGGTATTTAAAGAAGCTACTGGATTCGGGGTTACAGAGGTGTCCCTTTGAAATGGTCGAAAACTGGATTAATGACACGCAGTGGCCAATTACGGACTATTCAGACATCTAACATTACCACTATCTCGTGGAATCACCAAGTAAGTACGTAGCCTTTTTTTTTCATTAACACTCACAGTATGACAAACTAGACAATGAATGGATCATATTTAACTTGATTTAAGCTACTGACATAGTTTTGTTGTCGACTAGCTATACTATACTGTTGAAATAGTGGCAGGCTAGGACTAAAGTGGACTTGGCTGGTTTCTGCTTGTGTCTAGAAAGTGCTAGGACTTTGAAAGTTGAAAAAAAGTTTACAGTGTACGGCAAATATGTATAGGACCAATGTATGGGGCTATCAAATTGGATGTTGTGACATTACGCTATCATATCTAGCCTAGAAGGCTTGATCTATTGCCGTTTGTGTTGTTACATGTACTGTAGCCCAGAACAGTGGTCGTTGAAAAGTCATATTGGCCTAAAGCACTTTCTAGACACAAGCAGAAACCAGCCAAGTCCACTTTAATCCTAGCCTGCCACTATTTCAACAGTAAAATCAGTTAACAGCCAATGTAGCGTGCCTAGTGAGAGCTAGTAACGTAACGTTAGCTGCTAGCAGCTTAGTCTTTCTAACTAGTTATAGCTAGTCGACAACAAAACTATGTCAATAGCCTAAATCAAGTTAAATATGATCCAAGTGACATGGCCTCATCGTCTAGTTTGTCATATGAGTGTGTTGATGACAATAAATAAATAAATAAATAAATAAATAAAAATAAATAAATAATAAATAAATAAATAAATAAAGGCCACTTGGTGATTCCACGAGATAGTGGTGACGTTAGATATCTGAATAGTCCATATTTGGCCACTGCATGGGGTCATTAATCCAGTTTTCAACCATTTCAAAGAGAGCCCTCTGTAACCCCATATTAGTTAAGTTTGTGCCATTTTTGCTATCAAGAAACTTTGCAGATCTAGTGCGAGTTCTGTTCTCAGGGGAATCTGTTTGTTTTCCCCAAAAGGGGTGTTACCCTTCGATGACGCAAAAGTGGCATTGGTCTATAGAAACGGGAGTACATTATGACAAAAATCGCTGAAAAGGTTTGATGACTTTGCCCCAAAATAAGGTTTAAAACGCCCTTCTCCCTACATGTTATACTTTTACTGCGCATGTGCAAGGGTTCTATCGCTACTGATCGCTCGCTATAGATTCCGGGAGATTTGAACTAATTTGCAGTCATCAGGGAGCCGCTATCAGTCGGTTGTCTGATATTTACACAACTATCTGCCTATCTGCAAATCAAATGTGTCGCCTTTTCAAACACTAACATCATTTTCCGCTGTCGCAAACCTCAACGGTGCGCATGCGTCAGAGAAACCAGACGATAGACTTAAATGTTTCCCGGCTTGACTGTTAAAAGACAATCGGCTTTTCAGCGGGAGGGGCGGGGCATGTGCATACCACCGCCATCTTTGGTGTTATGGGTTTTCTCTATATAGTTGTATTAATTAAAGATTGAGAAAGTGGCATGTTTCTATATAAATAGTCTCTGCTTCAGTCTAGCCTTTATTTTGGTGGAAAAAACTAAGACTAACTCAACACTAAACACTAAACTCAGCATGCGCAAATGTTCACTGCACTCATTCACTGTGAATCGAGACATAAAGCTGACCATGTGCGTACTTCTGCAAACACGGTGCGCACAGTGCAAACAGTCTTTAGCAATTTGATAAGGACACAAAGCTTTTATCAAGCTCTCAATTGTAGTTTGTTTGAAGGCAATAGCGCAAAACACGACATTAAAGACCTTTCATTGTGGCGGTCAATGTTGAAATCGTGGCAGGCCGCCACAAATAAATCAATGAATGGGAAACACTGTACACAAAGATTAATTATTGAAGAGTATCCTGTCAACTATCTTAAATTTAAGAAAGAGCATTTGGGATATCAAACTTGAAAAAATGACCCAAAAAAGCACCATAAAGGAATCAAAAAAGACCATCCTGCATTTCAAGTGTTCTGAGGTCGTATGGATAGCTATGTGTGAGACAACGCATTCTCATGGCGTCATATAGGTGACACTTTTGACACTGCGTCTAAATCTGACGCACACGGCACCCTCTAGCGTCAATATAACACACTTCGGTTATGGGTAGGTTTAGGTCTGGGGTAGTGTTAGGGTTAGACCACTAGGATGCACCTTCTGGTCCATATATATCTGCTTCTCATATTGACGCTTAAGGATGCCATGTGCGTCGGATGTAGACGCAATGTCAAAAGCGTCACCTACAGTATATGACGCCTTGGGATGAGACCAGGCTGGACACAATGTAAGCAGTTATTCACTGAAAAGTTTCTCCTTGAATGTAGCTCTCATATCAAATGGTACTAAACAGTAACATTTACTACTCTATCCTTCTATCTACTATTTACTATTCTATCTTTATTTCAGAGCTTCGACAGGAGTATAGCACTCAAATTGGCTTTTATTATAGCTTAATGTTGAATTTACACACATAATTGCCCAAACTAGGGTCAAAATAGGTGTGGGAGATACAACACCAATCCAACCTGAACTTACAATGCTCATATTTTTTCTCTACCCACAACACTCAAATGGGTCTGCAGAAACTTTAAGAGCACATTATACAATTAGATAAGCAAGTTAAGCTACTTCAAGGACTCTGAGCTAATATACATAATCCTGAAAAGGCCTGAATACCAAGAGCATGACTAGAGAAAGCAATAATTTAAAACAATGTACTCTGTTTTCTCTCCCACAGCAATCGTGTTGCTCACTAACCTTGAGCCCAACACTACATATGAGGTAAGAGTAGCAGCGATGAATGGAAAAGGTCAGGGGGAGTTCAGCCGCACAGAGAGCTTTCAAACTCTTCCCATACGTGAGTGCCCTCTGCTTTGACCCTTAAACTGCGTAGGTTTGGATAAACAACCTTCAGCCTTTATTCTATTGTAGTAGCATGTTGCTGCCAACCATTGAATTAATAGACAACCAGTTATGAATATGAATGTGTCATTCATACATTTTCTTTTTCCATTCAGGAGAGCCAAGTCCCCCTTCGGTTCAGGGTCAACGAGGGGTGGGGAAGGCGTACCGACTGGGTCTTGGTCAAGCAGGACGATGGAGGAATGCCCATTCTGGAATACATTGTCAAATACAAAACAGTAAGTGAGCTTCTCTTACAGTCGCAATGAACCAGTCTCGCAAGGGAAACGTTGCTAGCGCTGTATGAATGTTTATTTACTTTATGTAACTTTGCTCTTGATGATGCACAATACAGAGATACAACCACTTTATATGGTTTATAGGGTTTTTTTTAAAGTTATTTAAAGGGCACCTATTATGGAAAATGAACTTTTACAGGGTGTTTGAACATAAATGTCTGTTGGCAGTGTGTGAGCAAAACCACCTAGAATGATAAAAATCCACCTAGTGTTTTTTTTTTTTTTTTTTTTACAATCTCAATAAATCATATGCACTGTCTGAGAACGAGCTGTTCTAAGATTCAGCACTTTGTGACTTAGAATTGAACAAGAGGTTTGATGTGTGGTTGTGGCATAGACCCCGCCCTCGGTGATCTGTACACCATCCTCCATTGTTTCAATGACAGCCGGTACATAAGTGTTCTGTCGTGGGTTAATCATGTTGTTGTGGCTTAAAAGTTAATCCTCAAGTGCGGATCATCGTATTATGTTTGCGATCCAACGTTACCTCTAGTAAGTGTATTTTATGATTTTTGAGCAAATAGTCATTTCAGTCGATGTCAGCCAATTCAACAACAAATGTGTCTAAAGTTGTTGTCGTCATAGGATGTCTGTGTATATCATTTAAACCTTGTTTGTATTGTGTGTAACCACACATTTATAAATATATATAATTTTAAAGATATTGTATTAAAAACTGCATATATGTTGTTGTTCTGTAAGTTAGACATCTCACATTTGCCACAGAAGCACCTGTATGACAAGTAATGTAAACATGACTCAACAGGTCCCTCGCATAAATGTAATTTTGCTTGTACAACTTTATCACAGAATGTGTATGTAGTTTCAAAAAATTGTGCCGTTAGTGTTTGTGTTCCACATCCATAATTTCAAAGGGGACGCGATTACAACTCTATAAGTACATAAATGTATCAAATAACCATACCGAGATGTACTGGTCCATTCTCATTTGTGTTTATTCTGCCTGAGTCTCTTTGTCATCTGGGTCTGATCAGAGACTATTTATATATTCTGATTCAAACGTACAGCTGAATGACATTCAAAACAGCAGTCTCTCACTCTCTCAGCCCTTCTGCTTAGACCAACTGCCATAGGTATCAAGTTACGCCCTCATCCAAAGGCAGGGCGGGGATATGCAGCTCATTTGCATTTAAGGTCGTATACACCAAAACAGCTCATTTTTAAACAGGCCCCAAAATTACATTTTCAAATGGTTATAATACATTAACTGTGGGGTATTTTGAGCTGAAACTTCACAAATACATTCTGGGGACACCCGAGACCAATATTACATCTTGTAAAAAGGGGCATAATAGGTGCCCTTTAATTATTTACTAATTTATAATCATTTGTTAATTATGATGTGAAAGGTTTTTGTTGGAGGATTTTACTGTTATTTGTTGTAGGATATTAATATCGATGGATGGATGGTGGGTGGGTGGATGGATCAATATCCTAGTAATATGCATGCTAGTAAGCTACTAGTTAATAGTGAGAATTGGACTCGCAAATTTAAGTGTTACCATCATTTTTTCATTATGACTTAATTAGGGGATTGTTAGTTTGTGTCCAGCAGAACAGCATTTTACAAATTACAATGATCTTTGTCATTAACTAGCTGTAGAAACCCGCACTAAAATGAATCCTGTGGTTGTTGTTTTTTTGTTTTTTTTGTAAGTGTAGCGTCTGATATTTGAGCTGAAATGCAGAGGTTGTTATTCTAGTAAACACATGGAGATGAGTGGGCGATGGTTTCGGTAATGAGCAGTGAAAATGCATTTCTTTGTTTGAGCCCATGCCCCTTGTTTATTCACCAGCACGATCTATGGCGTGCATACAAAACATTCTTAACTAATTCTTGCTCAAGATATTCTGTTGTTTTCAGGGCTTATCTTCCCAGTGACTATTGTGGGTTAAGTGTCACTGCATTGCCGTTTTCTGTAGAACTGGTGTGCAGTGCGATAGAGGGGTCTGGGTGGATCAGGTTTTACATACATTGTTGAAGAATTAACTGAAATCACTTAAACTGTGGGGGAAAGCCAATACTTCCCCACGAGAATATACAGCCTATGAATATAAAAGCCACAATATAAGTCAAAGGAAATTCCCCACCATGATAGAAAAGCAATGTGCAGGGGGTATTCAGAGATATTCTCAATGGGGAAATAAAGACCACAATGTTTTTTTTTTATATAATTCCAAATATTAAATGTTAGCTTTTAAGAAATCAATAGAAATCTAAGGTATATTCTCATTTACATAGCTAAACAAATGCAATCTGTTCCATTGGACTCGATCCTTTAAAGAGTAAAATATCCTCTTTTTATACTATTTGGTTATATTATTTGTAAAGTTATATATTTGATGTGATCTGGGAAAACCCGTCGGATGTCGCGCTGGAACGTTTTCAGTAAAGTCTAAAAATAGACTGAATGTCAGTTTTTTGTCAAAATTTGTTTTTTATTAAATTATTATTCTATAACATCTTGTTTATCATCTCTGAATATAACTTGGGAAAATTCACTAGTTTACAGCAGAAAAATAGCGATTTATAATGACTGGCTGAAAAGACTGCATTTCACTTTAATAACATGCAAGCAGGCAGAGCGGAGGGGAAACACCATAGAGGAAACACAAATCTCCCGTTTAGCTCCCCTTCTCTTAACACAACAAAGACAGTTCACCTATCAAAATAAACCACATAACAGAATAAAGTCCAGTCCTGGGTGAACTACAACATCACGCAAGTTATTTATTTATTTTTTATCCAGCGTTATCGTGTGGTATGATGCGAAGCACAAGAGAACAACAGAGTCTCGCCTTGCTCGCCTCTCAATCGTCCAATTTCAAAACGGTTTTCACAGGATGAATTTTGAGTTTGTAAGCTTTAGAATGATACCCAATCTATGATGATTACTAAAATATGTGATATGTAAAAAAGGCAATAAGAAGGGAGCTTTCATCGTTCGCGCTAGCAGGATGTGACAGTTATTTAAACCTGTTTTTCTCAAAATTCTGTTTCTGAAAATCATAGCGATCAGCTGACTTAAGATAACCATAACTTTTGTTACAGACAACCGATAAAATAAATAAAAACAGATTTGGAAAGGGCTTGAACCCAGCTTTAATATGGTATCAAAACCTGTAATGTCAAATTTCACCATGTGGTGGGTTTTCCCAGATCACATCACATATATCTGCATCTCATATCTGACGCTAAAGGGGTGCCATGTGCGTTGGATGTACTACGCTTTGGCAAAAGCGGTGTATATGACGCCTTGGGATGAGAACGGGCTGGTTCAGTAGGATGGAAGTTGTAACGAGTGTAAATAATGTGTGGCCCCTTTGAGAGCTGCGCCCCTGTTGAACTGTTGGCAGTCTGTATTGTATGCGCCTCGAACACCACATACGCGCGCGGGTTATTTCTGTTTGATGCTCATTTTAGCAGATCTTTCTTGCCGTAAAGCGAGACGAGACGCCCAACATTCAACCCGAAAATAGTCCTATAACCATTGCAATAACTCCAAAGCTTTTCCGTTAAGGTAAAAAAAAACTGCATAATGCTGCTTTAATACTCAAACTCTTTGGAAAAATATTTCTAAACAAAGATTGAAAGAGTTGTCAGAAGCTTAGTGATGGTGAGTGAGGTTGAAGTCATTGGACTGTGATGTATTTTGTTCATAGCCTACATTTAGCTTTTGACTTCTGCCAAAGTATTTATGTTTAGATCCACAAATGTTATGTTCATTTGTGAAGATTATCATGATGAACAAAATGTGTAAGAATCATAAGCTTTTGTTAGTCACAGACCATATTTTCAAGCAACAATTCAAAAGCCAATGGAAAAATCATGTAGGGTAAAATCCTGTAACTTCCAAAAATGCAGTCACATGACTATTGCAGTCAATATTTGTTAGCAGTGGTGGAGGAAGTACTGAATCTCAGTACTTAAGTAAAAGTACAAAAAAAAACAGATAAATATTTACTTTAGTAAAAGTAGAAGTAACACAATGACAACCATACTTAAGTAAAAAGTACCTGATTTTAAATGTACTTTAAGTATTAAAAGTAAAAGTACTTGCTTAATTTATTTTCTCAATGTCTATTTCTAACGATTAATAAAACATTTAATTCTAACTCATTCAACCTAATACTCCTACAATGATGTAAAAAAAAAATTTTGTCACCATTTCTGAAACAAGCTTGCAATTTGGCAATATACACATCATGCTTATCCTTACTATATGTTAATAACTATGGCAGTAAACGCGATTAATTTATGGTGTAATTTTGAACCTCTTGGCTTGCCATCCCAACCAAACGTATATTACACACGGTGCGTTTCCTATGCACTTAAACAAATTTTCGCACTGCGTGCGAGACGCAATTAGTGGGACGGATTGATATATCTATGGCAACCAAAGGTCACTGGTGACACAAACGTGCACGGTCAGATTACGTTTTGGCAGGGGAAAAACTGATCAGAAAATGTAATGAAAATGGAACAGAAGTTGTAGAAATGTAGTGGAGTAGCACTGAGTAGTGAGGATGTCAGCATTCTAAAGACCTTGTGTGACTTTGCGTCATGGAGTTACCTCACAATCAATAAAGTTTGTCTACATGTTGTGAAATGTTATTGAGTGTTACCACACTAGTATGTACACACATTCACCACAGCTCACTTGCTCTCTCTCCTACAATCCCTCTGTTTGTTTTTCCCCTCATGGGCCTCAACATTTCCTCATTTGCTTCATCTCTTTGTCTCAGTCTGTTTGGTGATGCCTCACTTCCTCTACCTAATAGGGTCCGCTGGCATCTTTTCCTTCTCTTTTATTTGTGCTCTTCCCTTTTTTCTTTTTCTTTTTTTCTTTATCTCACTCTCCCTCTCTCACATTTGCTTGTCTCTGATCGCCTGTGCATGTGGAGGTGAGAACAGGGGAAATGGAGATGTCACAGTATGCCTAAGGACTGTCGACATGTGAAAGGCACATTCAACCATTTAGCCTTTAAAGAGCTGAGGCATTTTGAAAATGTCAAAATATAAAAGCAGTGAGTTTTTGAAGGCTGTATGTGGGCCTAGTTTAAAGAAAAAAAATGTAGCTGGTGGAACAGCCGGTTGAAGAAAAAAATCGTTGAAGTACTATTTATGTTAAAAAAATTCTTATTGTATAAATAAATTAACTAATTGTATTTATATTTGCAACCAATCAATATGACAAATGTGACAAATTAAATGACAAATTATCTAATTAATAGATAATTAAAAATATGTTGTTGGAGCTATTTGAATATAAGTGAATTTCCATATTCCAGACAAATGTGATCTTCTACATTTTGCCCCTTGAAGAGCACAATATCATTTTTAATTTGTCCATTGTTACAAATAAAACAACGGGTCTCATTCACTAATCATCCGTACACGTGTGTGCAAGTTAAAAAAGTAAAAAATAAAACCGTATTTTTACGAGTAAAAAGAAAATGGCAGCTGTGGTTGCCAGAACTTCACAGTTAAAAATACGGTAGGAATGTTAATGATTTACAGACTAAATTTAAATTTTACAGTAATAAACCGTATTTGTTTTCTGATAAAATGTTGATTTACCAACTTATTGACGCATTGATATGTGTTTTAGACTATTGTAATACTCTGACACCCAACAATCATCACAGCAGTAATGAGAGTTACATGAGTAATCACAACTCACCACAAGTATATACTTAAACAAAATAATGCTTATATAAAGAAGCTGCACAGTGTCATTCACACAAACATTAAACACCATCATGGTAACAAACATGAAATTAAAAAATGCAATAAACATTAATTTAACAACTTTAAATGTACCATAAAACCCTAATGTACATAACTCATTAGGAAAAAAAACAATAAAACTATGAGGAACTATAGTAATTTCAACAAAAACTCATCAAATGTGAAGTGTCACACAGGGAATTGTGGGAATGTCGATTTACGTTTTTTCACTGTAAATTATACAATGATTTGTACTTTTTCACTTTCAAAAACTTAACGGTATTTTACTGTAAAATTATGTCACAGTTATTTACCGTGTACGGAAACTTTCTGTTAACCAATTAAAAGTTTTGCACTGTAGCATTTTTACAGTATTTTACCGTTAAAATCACGGTTATTTTTTAGTGTGTTTATTCCACCCATGAACTCAGCCAGCTGATTTCACTAATTAGTTCTATCTCCTGGCGGAAAAACTGTGCTAATTAACAAATTCAGGTGATTGTAACAAAATACTGAGGTGGACTATTACTTCTCAACCTGGACTTTCCAACAGTAAGAAAAAATTGTTAGAACAAGTCTTATGCCCTAAAGCCAATTGTATAGTCATATGCTACTCTGTATGTGTATGCTTGTGCATGTTTTATGAAACACTTGTGGTTTTGTTTAGGACAAGGAAGAACAGTGGATGACAAAACTGGTTCCAGGTGTGAATGATTTTGTGCTGCTGCAACCGCTCCAGTGGAATACGCAGTATGAGGTGGAAATCACCGCCCGCAACGTCAAAGGCCTGTCTGAACCAACCTTTGTGAAGTTCTCCATGCCTCAGAAACCTGATATCACAGGTACAAGTGACGTCCACAACACATGCAAAGTATTACTCTTTTTCATATGACAAATTGAGTTCGATTACTTACAGCACTTCATCACCCACTCACAATACCTATAGCTGAAATGATATGTCTCCTATTATAATTATATGCTCCGCTACAGTTCAGCACACTTGCCAGCCACCCACGCTTGATGGAGCTCATGTATATCAGAATCACAATCAAACGTGTTACCGATTCCGTGTACTAATCAGGAGCAAAATGTCAGAAAAAAACACTTTCTCCTTAGGAAAAAAGAGATGAGAAAGATATTATCGGTAAAGAAATATTACGAATATGATCAAATATGTCTAAATGCCCATTCACACCAAGAACGATCACTATAACTATAGCAATAACTAAATTACCATCCACACCAACACACAATATCATTCTGCTTATTCTATGTGAATGCGAGAGCTGCAGTTTTGTCATATGCCACCTTAAATTCTCAAGCTCTTTAAAGCAGAATGGATCCTGGTTGCTATCAATGTTTTTATCGTTCATTGTAACGAATATTCTTCCTCTGTGCTGTTATCATTGTTTAGTCGTGTTGTGTCATTAAGAAGGATTTTTAGATCTACATTTTTATCATTATTGTTAATAGTTATCATCCTTGGTGTGAACTAACTGTCCATCTTTTAGTGACCCAATATCACTGTTTGGCTGACCATGTACAATTTGCACTGAAGGTCTTTTTAAGTCATGCTTTTATAAGAAGGTTTTTAATATTTACTGGGTTCCAACAAATCTAGGGTTACAATGAAATAAGAAAAAGTCAAGAATCAATCAATCATGGTAGCCAATGGGTGTCTGAATGGTGTAAGCATGAAGGGTAATTTGCTGGATGCACATACTGTATGTAGTAAAACTGAGTTCAACCAGCCAAATCCACAGAAGGGGTGTTCCCCATCAGTAATACAATAATACCTTTCTAATGCTTTTTTTTATGGAGAGCAATGTAAGGGTAAACACATTTTAAAGAGGTCTGTTTATTTGCTGTCTACTGTCAATACCTCTGTGTTTGTGTGGAAGACATATAAGAAAGAGATTCCTGAATCTCATGCTAGAACTTTCCTTTGGTTTAAAATAACACTCAAATTACAGCCACTTCATCTACTGTAAACAGAAAAGCATGTTTTTTTGTTTACACACAATAGTAGAATTATTTTGGAAAAGACATTTTCTCTCAGGCCAAGGATTTACACTCACCTAAAGGATTATTAGAAACACCTGTTCAATGTTTAATTAATGCAATTATCTAATCAACCAATCACATGAGAGTTGCTTCAATGCATTTAGGGGTGTGGTCCTGGTCAGTATTTCAGTATTTCAAAATCTGCTCAGTTACTGGGATTTTCACACTCAACCATTTCTAGGGTTTACAAAGAATGGTGTGAACAGGGAAAAACATCCAGTATGCGGCAGTCCTGTTGGCGAAAATGCCTTGTTGATACTAGAGGTCAGAGGAGAATGGGCCGACTGATTCAAGCTAATCGAAGAGCAACTTTGATATAACCACTCGTTACAAATTAGGTATGCAGCAAATCATTTGTGAATCCACAACACGCACAACCTTGAGGTGGATGGGCTACAACAGCAGAAGACCCCACCGGGCACCACTCATCTCCACTACAAATAAGAAAAGAGGCTACAATTTTCAAGAGCTCACCAAAATTGGATGGTTGAAGACTGGAAAAATCTTGCCAGGTCTGATGAGTCCCGATTTCTGTTGAGACAATCAGATGGTAGAGTCAGAATTTGGTGTAAACAGAATGAGAACATGGATCCATCATGCCTTGTTACCACTGTGCAGGCTGGTGGTGGTGGTGTAATGCTGTGGAGTATGTTTTATCACATTTTAAAAGCTGCAAATGCGTTTACATAAAAGCTTCCTTTTCCTCGATTTACTGAAAAGGAAAAACTCCCTTTCCGCGATTTACTGAAGCTTTTATGTAAAACAAATTTGCAGCTGCACAGCTATCACATTTAGCGTCTGGCTCGCTCACTGACTGGGCTGCGGCAACTGCATTCTGATGGCGCGAGCGCCTCTGATGTGCGATCATGTTATAATCTTTCAATCAAACTCCGCTTCCAACTGCCTCCGGAACCCATTTAAGGTACAAAAAAACGATTTAATAAAAATATTGATGCAGTTAAGAGTTTTTTAGTTTTTTTTTTTCTTAGCCAAGCTCTCTCTGTTGCTGTGTGGAACAGCCTGTGTCAGTCACCTCTTTCTGAATGTCACTCATGCACTGCACAGCTTTTTGATATAAAGTTTTTCTTGGTCCCGAATACAAATATTTTTCTTCGAAATAAGTATTCATAAAAAACACGTCATTTGTGCCTTTCTGAATACCGTATTCGGGTTCGAGCTCCAGCTCCTAGTTCACTGTACTATGGCCCCCACAGTCCCCAAAGGAGCTTCGCCCCACAAATCTCCATCAACTGCAAGATGCTATCCTATCAATATGGGTCAACATTTCTAAAGAATGCTGTCAGCACCTTGTTGAATCAATGCCACGTAGAATTAATGCAGTTCTGAAGGTGAAAGAGGGTCAAACAAAGTATTAGTATGGTTTTCATAATAATCCTTTGGGTGAGTGTATATGGTTTAATGATAATGGTGTTTTATACATTTTATATCACTTTCCTGCACTGATACGCTGAAACTTTGTTGTTCACCAACATTTTTTTTTTGGCTAAATAGACATTCTAGATTCCTCTTGGATATTTGCAAATGCTTTTCTATTTATTGATAAAAAAATATTTATGAATCACATGAAATAAACTGCACAAAATCAGTTAAACAAGTATTTAAATGATTCAATTCCAAGTTTAATTTAAAACTTTGTTTGGATTGTTTTATTTTTAACTACCTTCCACTGTCAGTCCTGGAAATTTGTCTTTTAGTTTTATAGATGTTTGGAATAGAGGAATGCAGTACATAATGGTGTCGAATGTTAAGTGTTTTGCTTTGAGTCCGTCAGGTCTCAGGCTCATACCTGCTCTAATAACAACGTTTGTTTTAATGAACCAAGCAAAATTGCAGCTGTACGTGAGTGGATATATATTAGTGGACAGCAACTGACAAACAAAATTACAGCTGCAAGATATTTCATTATTGTGGGGACATGTCCTCACATTACCACCATAATATGACAGACAGACGGACGGACAGAATTCTATGATACTAACAGATGATATTTAAATTTGTTCAATTATATGTGAAATATTCCTAGATGCTGTGTCAATGTATGCAGAGGTGTATCTGAATATAAAAAACTCAGCGTAGAGTGTGTGTGTTGAAAGCACTGCTCCTCGGCAGCTGGGATTTACCTTGTTAATTCGATGTCATTTGTATATTCTCTCCCAACTCCTTCTCATCCTTTCCTTTTTCTCTCCTTCTCCACCTGCACCCCTTCATCCCCGCTGGCCCATTCTCTTATTTATAATTCTATTGTGCTTCGTCTCGTTGTTTCACTCAAAACAATCCTGTTCTCCAATTCCCACCTAATGAATTATGCAACGCATTCTGGGCCACACCGGCTTTTTGTTTTGTTTACTGCCACTAAACTTGCTTTTCTGTGTGCCTATAAACACCCTGCGATTCGTTCAATCAAACAAACCTTTCCAACGGACACTGGTTTGGACTACTCACTCACTCCTCGCACATATATCAACATTTTTGTCACATTCACCCGTGTTTATTTCCTGACCTGCACCTAAATAATCTCATTTCCACTCTTGTAATCATCCTTTTTACTAACCCAACGCTCTGATGTTGTGAATGAACTGCTTTTCATTCTCTCGTGTGTGCATCCTGCCACCATCCCTTTGGTGGCTCCACACACCCACTGTATGTCTTTCCCTCTTCCTTCCCACTCCCTCTCCCCTCCATCTCATTGCAGATCAGTGTTGCAAGCCCCCTCCAACCGGACGTGGACTTCCCCATGCGCAGCCTGTCCGTACGGTGACCGTCTTCGGAGCTTCTCTGTCATTGTTGCTGTGCTCATGTCTGTGTTGACATTGCTCCATCTTCACTTTGCCTGGAATGAGCCCAAAAGACTGAACCAGGGACTTTTTCTTTTGACCCCCACCAATGGCTCGCTGATCCTTAGCCGTGCCGGTTCAATGCTCCTTATAAAACTCTGGTTCTTGTAATCGTCCAGAGCCTGTATGCTTGTGAGCTGATCCCTTCACTATCCTGGCCTCCCTACATTCCAAATCCAGCTGGCTTTTTTGATTCACTAAGGTGTTGCATATTACTGACAACAAAGGAAGAGGAAAAACTGAGTTATTAATTTACTCAGACCTTTAGTTTTGTTTAATGAGCTCCTTTTTGCTGGTGTTTACAAAAGACACAGTAAGCCACCAGCATTGGCGCTTTTCCATCTTATGTGCATCCACAGGCTCTTTTGTTTTGGTTTATTATGTCTATGGGAAATGTCAGCAGTTGCATCGCTTGAGAGAATGCATTTAATGATGTTGCTGATACACGCACACAAAGATATAGAACGCAGCACTCATTAAATGGAGTCAAGTAGGATTTCAAATTGATATGACTTTTAAACACTGGTATCATAAATCAAACAGCCCGACTTTCTGTTACCCATAATGTGAGAAACATAAAACAAGACTTCTCCCTTGCAGTGAGTCCAAATATGATGCACATTTATTTT
Source organism: Hybognathus amarus (assembly GCA_030378365.1). NCBI lineage: Eukaryota > Metazoa > Chordata > Actinopteri > Cypriniformes > Leuciscidae > Hybognathus > Hybognathus amarus. Next base: position 50,780 of record JAQIUQ010004955.1, on the reverse strand, counting down.
CATTTTCAGGGTACACCTCTGGCAGACATTTTCATGCCACTTTATTGTATATTCTCAGTATTGATGAGAAAGAACATTAGTAACTGGAATCATGCGCAGACTGTGAATACGAATTTATGTGTAGAATGTTGCTGCCATGCAGGAGTAATATATGAATACAGTGAATTAAGCTAACAATCATTGTTCCATGTCATTGTAAAGGACTAAAGTCAGTTGAGCATTAAGGAGTTTAGGTTGATTGCATTTTTTAATTGTTTTTTGAAAGTATTATGGTCTCCAAGGCTGCATTTATTTGAAAAATAAAAAACAGAGTAATATTGTGAAATATTATGACAATTTAAAATGACTTTTTTTATGTTAATATATATTAAAATGTAATTTATTCCTCTGAAAAAAAGCTGAATTTTCAGCATCATTACTCCAGTCTTCAGTGTCACATGATCCTTAACAAATCACTCTAATATGATGATTTTATGCTCCAAAAACATGTATGATTATTATCCATGTTGAAAACAGTTTTTTACATTTTTATTTCAGGATTCTTTGATGAATAGAAAGTTCAAAGAACAGCTAACTAACAGCTAACTAACAGCTAAGTTTAAAGAACAGATAACTATATGCGTCCACACCAACGACCGTTGTTTTTATGTGCAAATGACCTGTTGCTGCTTTACGTTACAAACTAATTTTAAAAAGGAAAAACAGGCGCTTTTTGTTTTGGGTACACGATCAATATCCTTAAAATACGAGAGGTGTTGGGACTCGGGAGCGCATCTAAACAGTGAATCTATATGTCTAGCGTTATTTTTGGATTTAGCTGACGAATTCAATGATGGGATAAAAACCTCACCTAGTACTTCAGCAATGTTGTCAACTAGCGCTGGATAGCCTACCTGAGGTAATCTCATTGTGAATACCTCTCACCGTTTATTCCCAGGATGCTTTCCAAATATCCATCTTTTTTAACGTATCATTGAAAAGTGGGTTTGACTTGTCAAACAGTGGAGTGGATTTTTTTTTTGTACCTCGACGATTAACTTCTCTGCAATGTCATCTGCCATGTTAAATGCACGATTCTGATTGGTTGTCAGTATTTTATCATTGGACAGCTGGAAAAAAAATCGTTCTGAAAGCGATCCCAACGATATTGTTCCTCATATCTTTATCGTTATAGCTGTGGTGTGAACTCTGTTATTCTTTAATATGGAGAACGATTTTTAGAATTATATCTTTATTATCTTTATAGTTATAGTGCTTGGTGTGAACGGGCCTTAACTCTGCATAGCATGAAACACACTGATGACATGTGATATCTGTGAGAGGTTGTAAATTAGAGCTTTAATGACGATTCGACACCCCACCAATTCGATTCAATACTAGATATTTTTTTCATGTTATCTATTAAGTTTCAAATAAATAAATAAAAAAAAACATCTTTTATTGAGAATACAGAAACAACATTTGTGGCGAGCAGTACGCAGCCGACTTGAGAGAACATCACGAAGCCCATGGCGTGAGTGTTAAAGGGATAGTTCACTTTGAAATACAATTTTGATATGTTTTAGCTTACCTCAAGGGCATCCAAGATGTAGGTGTCTTTGTTTCCACAGTATTTTCAATTTTGATATTTTTAGGTCAAACTGTTCTTGTCTGTCAGTCATATAATTGAGGTCTATGGTCACCCCCTTAAAGAGCATGCACAGAGAAGTCCAAATTAAACATGATTTAATGACTCGTAAATGTAAAAACACATTTTTAAACACAGTATTTATAGCGTTTTACCTCTTGTAATCACAGCCACGTTCAAGTGATATGAGGGCGCGGGCGCTTCGGTCTGCGCAAGCGCCGGAAGTGATCTCTTGCGCATGTACGCCACTGTTTACACAGAGGTTTCAAAAGCGTTACCCGTCAATGTGAAGATCTAAACATATTTAGATAAACAGGAAATCGTAACGAAAGACGATTTGATACATCAAACAGACAACGTTGGGTTTTTTCACAACCACGCGAGAGATCACTTGGACGTGGCTGTGGTAACAAGAGGTAAAACGATATAAATACTGTTTGTTTTCTCACAAAAAAACGCTCGTTTCGTGTCTTAGGCCATCAATGTGTACTTACATTTACGAGTCATTAAATCATGTTTAATTTGGACTTCTCTGTGCATGCTCTTTGAGGTGGTGACCATAGACCTCCATTATATGACTGACAAACAAAAACGATTTGACCTAAAAATATCAAAATTAAAACTACTCCGAAAAAGAAGACACCTACATCTTGGATGCCCTTGAGGTAAGGTAAAACATACAAAAAAAATAATTTCAAAGTGAACTACCCCTTTAATGTTAATCAACGTCCCCTGAGAGAAGCACCGGTATCTCGATCGCAGAGTCATCCCTCCTCTTTTTATGCGTCTGCTCCGGTCTGTCTCACGTTCATTAACACTCACACCCCCGGCCTTGCGGCGTTCTCTCACGTCAGCAGCGTCCTGCTTGCCACGGTATTCTATTCACATAATGTGTATGTTATAGCAGTCTTCTTTGCAAACGGCAACATCTCTCACCACTGCTCTGTTTTCCTGAAGCCAAAACACTTCCACACCCATGACTTGACACCGACTGGAGTGTGTAACATTTCACTTTCATTGCCAGCTCGCTCTGATGTGCCTATATATATATATATATATATATATATATGGCACATCAGAGCGAGCTGTTTTTTTTTAAATGTAACAAACATGCTTTGTTGTTATGTATTCACGGCACATTGTCACAATTAGGATCTCATAATTTTTTGCTGTTGAAATTTGTATCATTGTAAATTTTAGAAAAGTTGAGAGGTTTTAATCGCCTCGAGGCATACCTGACCTAATTAAGACGATCTCAAATCAATGGAAGTCAGGTCAATGGAGACCATTAATCTCGATCATCTCTACTCGCTGCCCTCTCCATTCTCTCATTACACAGCAATAGAACATTGCATTTCATTTATGGCTATGTCAAAAACCTCAATATTTTTCTCGTTAAAGAAAGGATCTGAAGCCCAGTCCATTAAGGCCTTTATTTCCTAATGTGGCTTGACTTCATATAAGATTAGAATGGCTCTTTGTTGACTGTTCCAGCTGGAAAAGATTTGGGCAAATGAAAATGGACCTGTTTTTTTACTGCTGTCCATTACAGCTGATCACACCACCCATAAATAAGCTCTTTTTTTCTTCTGGAAGGAAGTCCATCCAGCTAGCCAGAGTACAGCCATTGTTCTAAAGCCAGGTCTATGTAGTCATAAATCAGAAGGCATCAGACATTTCCTTAAACAACACAAACAACAATGTGTCTCTAGTACAGGGAAAGAAATACCATTGCAGAGATGGGGGTCTATACCCATGTGAAAAGACTTTTAGAAATGTCTTATTTTTTGGCTATATTTACTTGCATTGTATGAAAAAAAAAACATTTAAAAAGTTCAAAATATCTTATTTTGTGTTCCACAGAAGAAAGAAATTCATACCAGGTTAAAACATGTGGATGGATAAATAATGACAGAATTTCCATTGAGTGAAAATGGCTGCCATTTATGATAAATCCATTAAGTAATTATGATTGTGGTGTCTGAGAACTGAGGATATTGTAAAATTTACTTCCAAAATTGTTGTGTTGAAAGAAAAAAGTTTATTGAAACTATTAGACCAACAATTATTTTAGATCTTCTATTTGAAATTTATAATGACATTCATTTGGAATTATGTTCCATTTATACATGACCAACCAATGAAATGGTTACAATAATGATCATTTTCTCAGATGCACTACAAATGTCATAGAGAATTCTATTAAAAGTATGGAAAAGTGATGTTTAATTGGTGCCACTTGACACCCATTTCATTCGTTCTGACCCATCAGTCCAACCTCATGCTGCGCAAAGACATCTTTGCCACTGATAATGGCTATCCTGACGGTAGTCGGCCTATTAATCGTTTAACGGCTAGAGGGTCCCTTCTGCTCATCAAGCATACCGTCTTAATGAGCGTTGGAGTCTTAAACCATCATTATGGAGTCATGCTTGGCTTGTGTCCTCTGTGTAGGTAGTGCACAGTTTGCTGGGCCAGCATAGGGTGAGGGGAAGGAGGAGGAGTTTTAAAACTTGGGACCTTTTCCATAATGGCCAAAGCTTTAAATTACCTCAGGACTCCAGAAGGAAGCCATTCAGCCTGGAGATAAGAAAACTGTCTCATTTTATGGAGTGCTCTTTGGGTTTTATGGGTTGATTAGTAAAAAGGACCAAACTGTCACTGGTCAGCTCAATGTATCCACTTAATACAACCCAAAAACCTATAAAAGTGGCATTTCTGTGAACTAGGAGGTGTACTTTGGACATTTAGTAGCTTAAAACCTGATGTTCTTTCATAGCACATCAATTGCATTTGGCAAACGTTGGTTTGCTAGACTATTCATGAGTTTGGCAACATTTGCTTGGCTGATCATGATTAAATTTTACCATCATTTTTGGAAGTGATTTCTCTAATTCAACAGAATTTCATTCTTTACACTTCTTCCTTACATTTCACAACCCAATTACTTTTGTAAACCATTGCGTTATTGAGTCAATAACCGAATATTCAATCAAAAACTGGCCAGGGCTTGATTATCCATCAGAAACTGATTGGGTTTTGAAAAAGTGTTTTCTTTCGGAAGATTTGGAAAAGTTAGAATTAATGACCATCAAGATCTTACAGTACATTGTAATAAAAATAGTTTAAAAAACAGGCAATCTTTCATTGGAATAACACACACTGATGAATGATTGAAAGTTTGGATTTCATTTGAACATAAAGGAACGTGAAACCCTAAAACATTTTTTTTGATATTCAATATTGTATGCATTTGTTATATCAATCATATCATGCAATATTTTGATAATTAAGGGGAATAGTTATTTTTTATTATATAGGCTCAATGCTACTGTTGAAAATGTTGGGGTCATTAAAACTTTATTAAAAAAAGTAATACTTTCCACAAAAATATTAATATACAAAAAAAAATGTTTCTTAGGCAGATAATCATCTTATTAGAATGGTTTCTGAACGACCATGTGACAAAGGCTTGGGGTTTTTATTTTAATTTTTTGGCCCAAGGTACATACTATTAGGTTAATGACTTTCATATTACATTAAATGCATTTGGTAGACATTTGTTGAGCTGTGTATGTGTGTAAGGCTGTCATTTTCATCTAATCTGAAGCCCCCTCATAACAGATTTACACTGGTTTCAAGTCTATTTTTAAACCCCTTCCAGTCTCCAGCTTTCTGCATTTAATGGTGTTGTAAGTGCAGAGGTAAGCGTTTGAATGATTAAGCTGTGCAGGGATACACAGTACTTCAACCTTGAAGAGAGTACATTTGCAGGATCTCAAATGCTCCTATTGCCTGTACTTCACGCTGGGAAGTTTTCCCATGTAAAAGTGTTCCCAAACTAGAAAACCATGGATCTGTTTAAGCCCTACTTAGTCATGTATCAGCGTGACACAGCCATTAAGCCCCACACATGATTACAAGCTTCATTAGCCTGTCAATCATCTGCTGGGAGCCCACCCACAGACCTCCCTTCAGAGTGAGGGTGGCGTCCAGACACAATCAATCGAGCTTGAGTTATTGCTTCTCATTGCTGAGTCTCAATCACCGTTCATATTTAATTAATTGAGTGCGTTGAACTCAGATGCGGATGGATCAGGCCCATTTGTGGAACTTCAGGATAAGTGATATTAACGAGATGCTAAATTGAGCTTCTAATGATGTTATAAATCAACAACAAATCAGCTATAGTGCGGACACATTTCTCAGAGAGGGCACGCTATAAATTGGTGAAAAACAGATGTGTTGGCCGATAAGTCACAGTGAAATTGGTGCATCAAAAGTAAAACCAAAGCAGGATCAATAAATCTGAGTTCTTTGAGTGCTACTCGTTCATGGATAAGCTGATATGCAGTTGCATGGTGACGTTTGAAAATGGTCAATGGATTATGATGTTCAAATGATCTTCCAAATCTGAAGTTTTGAGGTCATTATCATAGATTTGATTGAGGATGGCTATAAACATTGTCAGATGTTCCTTCTGTAATTAGTTTTTGGTAACTCTTTACATTAAAGTCTTATTTGTTAACATTAGCTTTAGCTTACGTAATCAATGAATAATATATTTTGTATTAGTAAATATTAAACTTACCATTGAATAAATACTGTAAATCAACGCATTCTCACCCCAAGGTGTCACCTTTTGACCATGCTTCAATATTCCTCGCTTTCAATGTAGGTGACGCCTTGAGGGGAGAAGGGCTGTATAAATGTGTTGTTCATTGTTAGTTCATGTTAACATATGTTAACAAATGAAACCTTGTAAAGTTTTATCATTGTTTTTTAAGGTTAAATCGAATGTCGCACCAAATGGTAGAGCTAAATCTCACTCGGTCTGAAGTGGATGTGTATAAAAAAATAAAAATCAGACAGCTACTGAATTGTTCAAAGGTCTTTTTAGTATGCCTGTCCTTCCCTCATCTATCATGTGTCTCTTTTCTCTCTCTGATGCCTTGTCACTGTGTCCAGATCACACAACAGACTTCTGGGATGCTTTTGCTATAATGGCAATGTTACGTTCAATAGCACGCGTGATTGATGTGTTTAGAGCAATAACATTGCCATCGGTGTTTCCCTCCAAATAGCTCAGACAGCCTCATTTCCTCATGCAAAGACTTGACCATTTGAGTTTTATAAAGTTACATCACCTTGAAGTTCTTAAAGCAAAACATGAGATAGATACATTTATTGTGTTGTTGCTAGAAGATTGTTTCATTATACTGTGTTTAATGAATGCTTTAATATATTTTCTTTATTTTTTAATATCCTGACAATCATATCATTTCAGCAATGAGCATTTTTATTTTATTTTTATACAATTTATCTCTGAACTTGGAGATTTCAACTTGAAAAAAGCGTGCACGCCCTCTTACGCCCGTTTCACACATGCGTTTTTTTTTTACCCATGTTAACAGGTTAGAGCTTTCACACTGCACGCGGATGACAAAGTCTGTTGATCCGTTCCAGGTGCGATGCGTATATAGCAGTGCAGAGATTGTTTCCGCACCGAGTATTTCTGCTTTTGTGCAAACGCTGAATGAAAGTGACAGCGCATGGTTTGTGGTCAAAATGAACACAGATTGAGCTGAAAATGTAGTAGTTTCACCGTAAATGTATTTTATTCAATAAAATGTAGTAATCTCACCATAAATGTATTTCATTAAATATTAATTTTCATCTTTTTACTTTAAGACCAGGGTTTCAAGCAAGGAACACTACAATTTACCTCAACAAAGACATAATGAACGACACTGGTCTCATTTGTGGAGGTAGAAAAACAAGTTCTTTGTAACATGCCAGATTTATTTGATTCAAATTTAAATGCAAAAGAAAAGGCACTAGAGTCCGCTTTTTTAAAATAAATTTTAAGTTTTAATTTTAAAATGTTTGCAATTTTAATATAAATACATGGTTAAATATTTGACCACTTGCTTGAGCAACTTAATATATATATATATATATACAGCTATGGAAAAAATTAAGAGACCACTGCCAAATCAGCAGTTGCTCTGAATTTATTATGTATATTATAAATAATAAATCCAGAGCAACTGCTGATTTGACAGTGGTCTCTATTTTTTCCATAGCTGTATATATATTAGTGCTGTCAAACGATTAAAATATTTAATTGCGATTAATCGCATTAATGTCATAAGTTAACTCACGATTAATCGCACATTTTTATCTATTCTTAATGTCTTTTGATTTCTTTTTGTTACATTTTTTTCTCATTTTAATGCTCTTATCAACATGGAAAAGTGGATTGGCTTGTTTAGTGCAAATGTTTTTTTTTATTATTATTATTGAAAATAACATTGGAATAGTGTTCAATTTCACTCTAACATATATAGCCTAAATAATCTCTCACACAATGCAACACTGTCCATCAATAAAAGGGTGAAAGAAATACTGACGAGGTCCTGATATTGACGAGGGGCGGAGAATTTGCATCATCTGTGTTTGTGTGTGTGTTTGCTTGGCCATCATCAAGTGGTGTTTCAGGCTGGACGTGCTGCGATGATGATAGCTCAGTTCATAATGACAAAACATACAGATCGCTTTGGTCTTGTCAATGGGACAATTTGGCAACTTTTTAAAAGTAAACTTTACATTCAGAATCTCATTGGCATCCATTTCGGCGTCTCGCGCTCGTCATCCACTCAAAACATAACGTTACTATTTGGCTGGCTCGCAAGCTGAAACGAGTGTGTGCGGCACAAAACGTCCTCGCGCAGCGATCTGAAACCCATTCATTTCAATTGCTTGCGCCGCGCGAGGACGTTTCGTTGCTTCTTCGACCAAAGCGCAAGCGGATCTAGCTAGACCGGAAACAAAACATCAGGCACGCCGCACACACTCGTTTGGGCTTGCGAGCCGGCTTTGAGTGGATGACGAGCGCGAGACGCTGAAATGGATCAGGACGCATGCCGCGTCCTGTTGCAAAAGTATGTGAAAAAACTACAAAGTTTGCTAGGACAAAAAGACTGTTAATCGCGCGATAAAAAAATTAACGCCGTTAAAATGGGTTTGCGTTAACGCCGTTAATAACGCGTTTAACTGACAGCTCTAATATATATATATATATATATATATATATATATATATAGAAGTAATGCATGCAATTATATGCCTACGTTGTTTATATTGAGCCCTATTTTAACGATCTGAAACGCAAGTGTCAGCGAAGCGCAAGTAACTTTGTGGGCGGGTCTTGGGCACTGTTGCGGTTTAACCGGCGGGATAAATGACTCTTGCGCTCAATGCAAATCTAAAAGTGGTTGGTCTGAAGTAGCTTCATTATTCATAGGTGTGGTTTGGACGTAACAGAAAACAAACCAATCAGAGCATCATATCACATTCCCTTTAAGAGCATGATGAACGAAGTGCACTTGTTCCATGGTGCAATACTAATATAACGGCGCATTTACCAGGCGCGCTTCAGCATCGGTTCACAGCCGAGGAGATCAATGGTCTCATCAGGGCCGTAAAAGAAAAAGAAGTGACATTGGGGATGGGACAAACCCACCCAAATTAGCTTTGGTTAAACATGCATATAGTAATTTGGGTATATGTGTAAGCTTCTATTTTTCCCATCGTCATGAACACAACAATAATTTCCCTTGTGTTTTCCTTATAATAATGTATAATTTGCAAAAAGTAAAATGCATCTGTGTAGATGAGAGAATCATCTACAGTGTATGCACGTTGTTTACACTCTCTATTATGGCCAAGCATGCGCACTTAAAATAGCATCTGAATGTACATGCAACGCGCTACTGGCGTTTTTTCTGGTCAGTGAAATAGCAAAATAGCACTTTTTTGCGCCGAAACACCCAGGGAACGCAAGTACATTCCCTAGTTTACGGACGTGCATCTGTGGAGGGAAAGCCCACTTTGCACGGGTGCAAAATAGGAAGGATAAATATTTTGCGGTTTACGGAGTCATTTGCGCCGGGTGCAAGATAGGGCCCAAAGTGTTTAAACATGCATACGTCCATTGAAGTTTGTAAAAACGTACAAGGAGAATCGCAATGCTGACAAAACTTTTATTTTAATAAAAGTTGCTGCATAACTTCTGAATTTTAAATAAAAATAGTGAGTGTTTGTGGTAGCCTACAGCCGTGGATCAGTTACGTACTGCAAACGTGAAAGCACTTTAGCGTGGTCTGCTCCTGTACCGTGTACGCACCGCAACACTCACCACATACGCACTGGATACGGAGTATGTGTGAAACGTTAGAGCTTGTAATTACAGCTTTTTTTTCTGAAAGCTCCTACTCCTAAGCACCTTTCACACAGCGCGTTGATCCCGGGAAATTGGCGGAAAATTCCCAGAACGCCTTCTGTGTGAACGCAAACACGACCCGGGATTGATACCGGCATCGATGCCGGGTTGGGGACCTAGTAAAATTGCCGGAATCAGTCCTGGAATGCGCGTTGTGTGAACAAAAGCCAGGACCAATGCCGTAAGGATTGTGTCATAGTGATGACGCTTGTGCCATCGCTCTGTTGATCTTAGAAGTAAGTTTGTGTTTGTCATCAACAAAGAAAGGACGAACAAATGCCTCAAACTGGAACGAAGCAGAGACCTGGAGCTCCTCACAATATGAGCTGAAGCTGAGATCGTTCACCAGCTTTGTGGAATGGTATGCACGTGTACATGTTTTCAACGCGTATGTTACTCATCCTGGCGTCATGCGTCTTTCCGGGATCTTTACAGGTTGTGTGTGAACGCACTCACAGATCCCGCCAAATCACTGGCAGTGTGAATGAACTGAAATCAAGCAATCCTGGGACAAATGCCGGGTCACATTATCCATGTATTTTCCGGAATCTTTGTGTGAAAGGGGCTCTACTGGGGCCAGTTGCATAAACTTAGCCACTATGTTAAGACTCTGCCATAAAAAAAAATTAGTCAAGAGGTAACCAATCTTACTTTTCTGATTCAAATAAGACCGATCTTCCTTTTTATTTACTGACTTTAAAAAGTAAGCACCAGTCTTGAAGAAAAAATGAGATGACTAACTTTTAAGTCATAGAATTCTATGTTGAATTCTATCTTTCTATGTTGCCATAGAAATGCATAATTCCCAGTCTGAGGACGTGCTCCAAATAGATTATGACATGGCATAAACACTGCATTATATCTTTTCCTCCTGTTGTTTGGTCAAAAATAACCAGAAGAATTTTGATATGATCCTTTATGGTCATTGTGCCTTTTCCAGCCCGATCTCATGAAAGTTAGTATCTATGGCACGAATGTCATTTCTCGTGGCATTTATACGCGAAAAACTGTTTTTGCGTGTATATGGCACGCGATTTTCGCGTACATATGATACGCACTTTTTGGCGTATAATATGCACGAACTCCCCACCCCCTCCCCCCTAAACCTAACCCAGGGTTTTTTAGTGCGTACCATATACACGCAAAAAAAACATTTTTGGCGTATAAATGCCACGAGAAATGACACTCGTGGTATAGATACGCATCTTCATGAGACTGTGTTGGCCTTTTCATGCCCTTTTAATCAAATGTAAAGCAAACAATAATGCTGGTAACATTTTTCAGCACATTCTAAGTGCAGATCATTTCGTATTTACTTGTCATGAATAAAGGTTCTCGTAAAGGAGTGTGTGTGTTGTCGAGGCGCATCATTGATGGTTGCGTGTGTATCCTGTCTCAGCAGATTCGCTGTTCAGCGGCCTAGGCCTGGGTGCAGTGGTTGGGCTGGGGTTATCTGGCCTGCTGCTGCTGCTCGTGCTGGTGGACGTCAGCTGCTTCTTCCTGCGCCAGTGTGGCCTGCTCATGTGCATCACCCGCAAGCTCTGCAGCAAAAAGACAGCCACAAGCGGCAAGAGCAAAGAGCTAGAGGAGGGCAAAGCTGCCTATCTGTGAGTATCCCTTTTGCATCAGTAATTTGCATTTGTATTGACATTTATTCATTTAGCAAATTATTTTACCCCAATAGATTTAAATGCAGGGCTCTGAAATGTTTCGAGGAATGAAATTTTAACTGAACATCAAAGCGAAAAAGAAAATCGGTAACACTTTACAATACGTGTGCACTAATAAGCATTAATTCATGCTTAACTAATGCACAGATAATACTGAATTAATGTGTTACTTATCTAAGCTATTCATTAATGATTACCACATTAGGAACTAATTAAGAGTTTGTAAGGTTAATATATTAGTTCATACATGAATTGTTATTAATTAAATATGTATTTGTGGATTAATTCCACAATAACTCATTTTTTTAACTAATAGTGTTAATTAATATGTTAATTACCAGAATGACCCAAAGCCTTGTATTTCAACTTCCAGATAATATGACAGGTACACTAATATGCATTAATACATGATTAATTAATTAATTGTTAATGCAAATTCATGTGCAAATTACTAAATGACTAGTTAATAATGATGTGCCTCAACAAGTAAAGTCATAACATAATGATACCTTTGCAAATCATTAGCTAATGATTAATTAAGGCAGACAACTGGAAGTTGAAGTGCATAGCTATGACTAATTGTGGTAATTAACACATTAATTTACATTATTAGTTAATAAAATATGTTATTAAGAAATTAATACACAATGACACAGTGAATTAATAGCAATTCATGTATTACTTAATCTATTAATCATATAGACTCTTTATTAGTTGCTGATGCAGTAATCATTAATTAATGGTTTAGTTCTTCATGAGTTATACATTAACTCATGATTATCTGTGCATTAGTTAAGCATGAATTAATGCATATTAGTGCACACGTATTGTAAAGTGTTACCAGAAAATCAAGTGTAATCATTCTGAACAGAAACAATTATTGGTAAATTACGTTTTTTTTCACCGTTCTGTTTAAGATTTGAATTTTATAATCAACCAGTCATGAATTCAAATAGTACAGCCTGTTCAACATGAGTGATATGTCCATGCTCAGTTGTCAAGTCATTGGTAATTTGCAATGGCAATCCGCCGGTATTAGCTTTTGGATTTCAGGAGTTTTTCTCATTACAAGCAAGTGAAAATGAGTGGCGGGTAATAGCCTTTAGTGTTGGACCATTCTGAATCCAATGGACATACGAGATTTTGTCACAAGCTCTTAGTAAAAAGTTTGGAATGGTAATATTACAGAAGGAACTCATGAATAGAAAAATTTAAAAACTGATTCTGCTCGTAGTGAACCATTTCTTTTAAGCACTGAGTACAAGATACTTTGTTTCCTGTAACTTTAATCCTTATGTAAATATACATGCACTATAAGTCTGAAAATGTCATTGCATATTATAAATGTTTTAAAGTTTATAATACATTTATAATGTTCTGAGTGCAATGCTTATCCTTTCCACTCAGGAGAGAGTCTCAGTCAGATATTGGTTAGGAAAAATAACTTGCAGCTTACTTTGCATAAAAAGTAATAACGTAACATAATTCGTTTGTTTTTATAATGAGTAACATTTTCTTTAAAAGTAATGCTACCTTACACTAACTACAACAAACAATTTGTCTTCAGTTGACAGTAAAACATGCTGCAATGCAAAGTCCTCAATTTAGCCTGAAAAAGAAAGGTTTGACAGACAAAGAGTTTTATTTATGGAGCATGTACGTCAAAGAAGTGCTTAGTCTACAGGCTTATCAGTTTGTTTACTGTGAATCACTCATTTGAATTATGCAATCTGAGTTTTATTGTTAGTTGAATTGAATGTTTTGCCTCCGATTGGTGCCTTTATGGTTCCTGACACCCTGTAGACTTTGTCTTTTGGTTTGCAGGGTGAATAAACTGTAGTTATGCATTGCCTGCTGTAAAAAAACTCAAGTCATGCCAGGTTTACTTGGCTAAAAGTTCAAAGAGATTAAGGACCGTGATTGTCTTCAGCTTTGATAACAAGCAGATATGAGCTCCATACTATCCCAAAGGCCCTGTCCTGGACTTCAGTAACATTATTGAAGTGATGATGATCCTAGTGAACAGAGGAAATTTCCTTTCCAATGTTATCCCATGTGATGAAGTCACACAGGGACCTTAGAAATAATGCACAGATGCAAACAATCCGTCACAGGGCCTGATCTTTGTGGCCTAAGAGTGTTAAACAAATAACCCACAGAAATCCTACATTTATTAACCAATAGGTTGACATTAAAGTCAACTATAATGTGATGTAAAGTATTCTTGAGTGAAACCAAATAGCTTGGTTTCATCCATTGGGATATTGTTGGGAATTTTTTACCATTGTAAAAAATAGGTGGGGGTTAAAAAAGTTAATGAGGTGAGGTGAGGTGAGCTGAGCTAAGCAGGAAACGGAAAATGTGATCCTTTTTAATTAAAGTTTGCAAAGACAGTCATTATTTGTCTTTTGAAAATACTATTTCATTATTAGCTTGTTCCTAGTTAAAGGGTTAGTTCACTCTAAACAAACAATAGTTTAACATTTACTAACCTTCTTGTCATTCCAAACCTGTATGTATTAATTGTTATTATTATCATTTTTTTTATTTATTTTTTCTGTGGATTACTTGAAGATTTCTTGAAGAAAAATAACTAGTTCCAGTATTGTTTTTGACCTCACTGACTTTAACTGTATGGACAAAAACAGACATGTTATCCAAAACGACTTACATTACATTTCAAGGTTTACACACTCACATTCTTAACAAATCTTGCTTTCCCTGGGAATCAAACCCATTACCTTAGCATTGGAAGGACAGTGCTCTAAAAATGTTGGGGTCAGTTAGATTGTTTATTCTTTGAAAGAAATGAAAGCAAATATGCAAATCTATTTCACATAAATGCTGTTTTTCTGAATTTTATATTCCAAAAATCATGGAAAAAAATCAAAGAAATGTATTGTAATATTTCACAATATTTCTGTATTTCTTAAAGAAATGCAGCCTTGGTACATAAAAGAGACTTCTTTATTAAAAACATTTTAGAAGTCCTACTGCCCTCAAACTTTTGAACAGTAGCCATAAGTTGGGTGCATGGCTCAAAACTGACCTGAAACCACCTTTTCAAGCATCTCATTGAGCCCGTTCTCATCCCAAGGCGTCATATATGACGCTTTTGCCAAAGCGTAGACATCCAACACACATGGCACCCTTTAGCGGCAAATGAGACACAGATATACTGTATATGGGGCAGAAGGCGCCTCCTGTGGTCTAACCCTAACACTACCCCATACCTAAACCTACCATAACTCGAAGCGTCTCATTTGACGCTAAAGGGTGCCATGTGTGTTGGATGTCTGACGCTTTGCCAAAAGTGTCGTATATGACGCCTTGGGATGAGAATGCGTTGTCTCATCAGTACGCAAAGTTCCTAAAACAAACCAAATGTTGGCGCCAAATGGACTCTGGTCTGCGAAAAGAACCCTAAATCAGAATTTCAGCCTTTTGGGACCCACAATGGCTAATTGTCAATTGAAAATGTGTTTTTGACCACTCTTTCAAACTGACCACTGTGCCGGAAATTGCCTCTTCCGACAGGAAATTGCCACTGAAAGAAGAAAACGGCAAGGAGACTCTGAAACCGAACACGATTCGAGATCAAAGTTCACGGTGACAACAGCCTACACATGACACAGGAGGACAGTAAAGCGTAATGGAGGCCCTGCTGTCCTCAAAAAAAAAAAAAAAAACATGCAAAGTGAGCCACCCAGAGACCAATAGCAAGCAAACTAATGAGAATACAAGCAAGAACACGCCAACCAATTGTAAGATCGTTTGTTAGAGACTCCTCATCTGGGGTATCAGAAGAGGCCACGCGATAACTGCATTGTGAAACATTTTTCGGAGGTTGTCGTTCAACAAACAGGCTCCCGTTTATTTGTGCTTGTTCTCACTTATTTTGGGGCTTCTTTTTTCAAGGCTTTGCTGTTGCTTTGAGTCTGATTCTTTGTTACTTGGAGGTTGGGTCTATGCCGTAAGCTTCATGTTTTCTCTTATTCTCATTCCCTATTTCTTTTGGGATCCGGCTGTTGCACTTTTTCAGTGTGGTTACGCAAAAAAAAAATATATTAATGCGTCACTCAAAACTTCAGCGTGTGGAAATCCCCCACTTTTTCAGTCTGTGTTGTAGTTTTGGGTAACTGTTTCGGTAATGTTTACGTTCTAGCCTTTTTGCCACTATATGTCTCACCCAAATGCAAATAAATTACAGAATGCTCAGTTGCAAAGCAAGGATCAACCACACTTGACCCCAAACTGAGTACATGGTAAATGGGTACATGGGTGACACAGGCCTTGGTCTGGATGACGAATTACTCATAGATTACAAGTGTATTTGTGGTTGAAAATATGTCCTTGTTTCCAACACTGTTGTTTCATCAGAATCAGTGGAGCATCGTATGTGTCATACTTTCTTGTGGAGATATTTTGGAAACAAAAAAAGAAAGCGCTTTTTCTTTAGAACCGTGTGAAAGTTTGTATGTGTGTGTCTGAGCATGGCCGTGTTGTTGTGTTGGGGTGTGTTTGGATGCGTGTAGTAGCGAGCATGGAGTGTAGAAAGATGAAGAGTGACATAAAGAAAAGTAGAGGTTGCCAAGTCTTAAAGGATTAGGGAAATATGAAAAAATAAGTGTGCTGATGTAAATACTTGTGTTTTATTTTATTTTATTTTTTTGGAACATTTCACAACAGGAAAGAAAAATATGATTCATTCCAGGTTCTGTCATAGTGTCACACATAAATGATGACAAATTATGTGCATCAAAATTGGCAATCAATGTAAAGGTGTTCTGTGTAAGTGACGTTATGGAAAGCTAAAGAATGGCAGGTGGCCAAGAAGGTGGGTTCGGATGAATCACAGAGGTTTTAGCTATATAATTTTTTTTGGAAATCAAATCCATGCCATTTTGGGATAATTTGAGCAAGGAAGCTTTGGTTGTAAGAGATCAGGGGTCTGCAGGTGATCAAGATCTCAGTGTTGCTGTAATATGGATGGAAATGGCATACTGCAAGATGCCTGCCCATTTTACCAATCAGAGTTTGAGAAAGAAGTCTTGATATCCATCTTAATGTTCCGCATATTCACTTTGGTTTGGGCCAGCTAATTTCTCCAAAAAACCCCAACAATTTTGCACATTTTTCATATACACCAGGCTCTCCACATTCAGTGCAATAGAACATTGTGGAAATGTTGCCCATTTCTTTTCAACAGTCTAAAGGGAGCACTCCATATGCCCAACTGTACTTGTGGAATTCTTGTAATCCAGTGTAATTTTCCTTCTGTAAATAAAAGTGTCCCAATATTAAAGTTTAAACCATTTGGACTGCTTTTTTACAGCATATAGCACACATTTGTGTTAAAGAACATTTTCATAGTCTTTGATAATTATACACAGACATGACTGTGTTCCAAAACCTAGTGAGCTGCCTACATTTGCAGTGTTTTAGGTGACTTCTTGACACGAAGGTTGTTCCAAAAGGTTGGCAAAAGACTACTGGTGGAATTCCTTTGGTCAAATTCTAAGGCACTATTGCATTCATCCTTCATAGAAAAGGCATATTGCATTGCAAAAAGCTTAGTAAAAAAAAAAACCTGAAAAGAAATGTTGATGGTAATAATAGTAAGGTTTTATTTGTTAACATTAGTTAATTACATTAGTTGACATGAACTAACAACAAGCAATACTTTAATTTCCTAACAAAACAAACAAACAAAATGATCTGTAATAGCTTTCAGTGTTAGTGAAAAATAGCAACACTACTATGAATTTTATGAATATCAGCCTGACAGGCTGTTGTTTTAGCAACATGATGATCTTAACACTTTGCATGAGGAGGGCTATTTATATGATGCAGTTGCTGAATATGTAGATCATACTAAATTGGTAATTTATGAGGATCCATTTCAGTTAATATAAGCTACGACCTGTGTAGACAGCAAGAAATTCACTGGGTTTTGAAGCACAGCCATTAAATATGTGGTGTGGGAAATTAATGTAGTTTGAGATTCGATGGTCCTTAAAGGTTCCTGTCCTTGTCCTGGAGCCGGTGACCTGTGGAAATGAAGACGAGACTGGAACATCCATGCCTGACCACGTTTGAAAGAAACCATCTACGTTTCCTTTGGGGGTCCCGCTGTCTGCTGCACTTTGAAGTGTAAGTACTGGAGAGCAAATGCAGACTCACTCGAGGCATTGAGTGTCCTCGGCCTTGGCTATCCACTAAACACACATGGTCTGTAATCAGGGTGAACACATGTAACCCTGATGTATATATTTGTTATTTTCAATTTTGTTAAATTTACTGAGGGTGAAATTATGATAAAATGTTTATTTTATTTTATTGTAATTTGAAATAAGTTTGGTGCATATGGTTTGTTTTATGCATATATTAAGAGTTTGGTTGTAGTGTAAATGTAAAAAATGTGTCAAACCTAATTTTGGGTTGTGAGTTGATGTGCGTTGGTCAATTAAGAGATTGACAAGTTTGTTATCCAATCAGATTTGCGGAGGGGAGGGAAACAGAAAAAAAAGTTTGTGAGAGGAAAAAAAAGTTTGAGAAAGAGTTGGAGAGGGGAGACGCGGAGAGTTTGAGAGAAAAGACGCAGTTTCAGCGATGTCTTGGAGTGTTTAAAACAAGAATCTGGCCTGTAATGAGAAGTACTGCTCGTATTTATTTGCTAAGAAAGTGACTTGTGATAACTTTGGACTGTTTCATGTAAGTTTGCTGTCGTTGCATGTTTGGCTTCGGCCAGAGTTGAACGCTGTGCATATTAGCATACTTTCTGGACTGGAAACTGTTGTCGATCTGCTTACACCGAGTGGAGTTTCAGGATAGAAACACAGACTCTCATTTCCCAGGATGGAGATGTCGGTGAGCGTCGTTCAGTGACTGGGTGAGAATCCGACGCGCAGGACTGTTGTGCACGGAGACATTGCACCACGCGAGACTGGAGGACCATTTCAGTGTGATGAATGTGAATGTGTTTCAGCGCACACTAGCAACCAATTGAGGTAACCAACTCAAACGATCTTTTTGTTTGCTCTCTGGAGCGAAGGACCAGTTTCGTTTCTCGGCCACTACGCACTCAAGCTCCGAATCAGGCCTGCATCGGGGTGGGATGTGTGTAAACATTCAAGTGCACTAACGATATTGTATACTTGATACTGTGTTTTTCCCTTTTATTTGATCGTGTTTTTTGAGTATTTGGAAAGCTTAAAAGGGTTAGTAAAGCTTGAAAAGCTATACAGAGTTATAAGTTAATATTTCATTCTTATATGGTTAACTTAGTGAGTTAAATCCATTCAAAAAGTGACTTAAAATTGAAATTATACGGTGATACTGTACAACAGTGTTTAGTTGCTGTTAAGAGACAATCACAGAGGGTTGTTTTGACATTTTATTTGGTTTAGTTTTATTTACATTTGTCATTCCATTTTTGTTATTTTACTTAATCTCATTTAAATACAAAGTCTTAATCCCATTGACATTTAATACAAGTTTTATTTGCTAAACATCTATTTTTGAGTGTGTGTGTATTTTTGCAGTTTAAAAAGCAATATATAAACAACTCATGCGCTATAAGTAAACTGACTGCTTGTATAAAGTGATTCATGGGAAGTTAACCTATTAGAAGACAGGGTAAAAGATTAATAGAACTAAAAGAACTCAGGTCCCTATCAAAAAAACTCTGACCTAGTGTAAATGGTTAGTGGATAGGGGTTACATAATGGAGGCACCGCTGGGATCTCCTGTCTTCTAAACAAAAGGTAAAAGGAAAATGTCAGAGAACGATCTTTCACAGGAACTTTGCAGCTGGTCTGCAGATGAGAAAGTCGATCCCAACATGCTATTTTGCTTGTTGGTGTGCCAGCTGACACCGATGTAGCGTTCATTGAAGACACAGTGCAAACGGTCAAAGTCTTTGGTCGAGTACAGGGCTCGCGCAACAAAGAAAGCACAGTTCCTGGGACACTTTTGGTATTGTGTGAGTGCAGAGAAAATCTGCCCCGCCCAGGTGCCATCTGAAGTGTTGACATCCTCTGGGGCAGACCTGGAAAATTGTTGTGATAAAAGATGAGGATTCTAATGTGAATGCTTTTTCAGACAGATTAACTCAGTTCCTAAATAGGGAGGGCAAAAGCATTACACACCCTCAAAGCCTGATAAAATGTTTCATAACCAGAAGTCGATCATTCGATGCCATTGGGGATTTATTGGAGAAAACTAAGCCTCCTCAGCGATGGTCAAGCCTACTGTCGCTTACGCATATTTTCTGGTCTTGAGCCTACCCCTGTAGGTGAAGAGAATAGTGAGAGATTGGCTTGAGCAAGCTAGATTGATGGTTTCTGAGTCAGACTGCTCCTCCAAAGAGAAGCGTAAACGTATTGTGGAAAGTCTTAAAGGGCCAGCCTTAGAGGTAGTAAATGCAGTAAGAGCCAACAACACAGATGCTACAGCACTTGAGTATATTGAGGCTTTGGAGAGTGCTTTTAGCACCTCAGAGTCGGGTGAGGACTTATATTTTGCCTTCTGTTTGCTTGACAAGAGCCTGGGGGAGGCGTCGTCTGATCTTCTGTAGACAAGAAAGATCGCTAACGTTAGTGATCAAACGTGGGGGTTAACTCCTCAGAGAGCGGATCGTGCCCGTGTAGAACAGCTGTTAAGGGGTGCGATTGAATCAGATTTGATGCTTTTGAAATTGCGGCTGCATGAACGGAAAGAGAAAATCCCCCCACGTTTCTTAAGCTTCTCAATGAGATTCGGAAAAGAAGAAGAAAACGAAGCTGCTAGACGTAAGCTTGGTGTCAGTGTGAAAGATAAGACAGCAAAAGACAGAGTAAGAGGCTCCCTGTCAGAATCGAGACAACTTGAAAGTAGATGCTAAAGAGTTAAGACTCCAACTGGGCAACACAAGTCTGTCGCGGCCCTCAGAGAGGGATCATGATTAAAGCAAAACTGAGGCAAGGCCCTCAGTAAAACCCGTTAAATGCAGAGGTTCTAGCCCTAAAAGCTCAAGTAGAACAACTACAAAAACAATTGTCTGTGCTTAGTATAGGGGCAAGTAATCAGAATACTCCAGAGTTCCTCGTAAGCCGTGGTTCCATTGCCCCAATTAGATCAGGAGGGAAAAGCAGTGACGGGTTTTTCTGTTACAATTGTGGAGGGATGGCCACATCGCCAGCAGATGTGAACATGCTGCAAATTCTGCTTTAGTTATTCAGAAACTGCTCACAATTACTTCGCAAATCTAAAGAGAAAAACCCGCTTCAGGACAGAGAAATACTGAGGTAGGGAAGAGTGATTGTTTCTCCAAGAAAAGCCTACTTGAGGTTCCTGAGCCAAGTCTTGTACCAGCTGGTTTAGTAGGGCCATCATCCACAGTTCGAGGTCAAGGTTAATGGACAGCCTTGTTTGGCTTTGTTAGATAGTGGGTCACAGGTGACCATTGTCTTTGAGAAGTGGTACTTACGTCATCTACCTCAAGTACCCTTAAATCACTTTGATGGGTTAGCCATCTGGGGTTTGAGCTCTGCCAGCTATCCTTATCGAGGGTATATTGTGGTAGACATTGGAATTTCCCACAGGCTCTGATGGGCTCAACTGAGGTAATGTCAGTACTTGCATTGGTGTGTCGCAGATCCAGTCGGGCCTGAACAAACGCCAGTGATTCTGGGAACCAATGCCAGCTTTTTCAAAGGTTCAGTTGACATTTGTACTGGGAAATACAGGGCTCAATACTTCTCATGTTATGAGGATACAGTCTCAGTGGATAACAGATAGGTTAGTCCCTTCAAGTAAAATTGCTGCTCCTGAAGAAAAGCCTGTGGTTGAGGTAAGAAATGGGCAGGTGAAAACCCCTCTTACACTCCCTCCTCAGACTGAGACATGTGTGGTGGGTCACATGGACTGTGAGTCTCCTCTGGAGAAGGATATTTATCTTGTAGAGGTTCCTGAAGATGATGTTCTTCCTTCTGGAGTGTTCAGTTCCTCCTGTGGTGGTTCCCTTTCGGCGGTTCCCTTTTCGGCAATGGAGGCAAATCAACTCAAAGTCTTGGTTCGCAATGACCCTTTTAAGGAAAAGTTAATACCAAATGGGACAGTGCTAGCCAGAGTTTATGCCACAGACACAGTGAGAGACGCACGTGCGGTAACAGAGGACCATCAAATTCTCAATCCGGAATTGTTTGATTTTGGTAACTCCCCTGTGCCTCAGACATGGAAAGATCAACTCCGACAAAAATTATCGAAAAGAGTGAATGTGTTTTCCCTATCTGATATCGATGTGGGGTTAGCTCAAGGAGTTAAACATAATATTCGGCTGAGGGACGACACCCTATTCCGTGAGCGGTCATTGTATCATTGAGCGTATTGCCCCTGCGGATGTTGAAGACGTTCGTCGGCACTTAAAAATTTGATGACCGCCGGAATTATTAAAGTGTCGCGAAGCCCATATGCATCCCCCATCGTCATTGCTCAGAAGAGGAATGGTGATGTGAGAATGTGTGTGGACTACCGCACTCTAAACAGTCGCACCATACCTGACCAATATACCACCCCCAGGATAGATGACGCATTGGACTGCCACGTGGGTAGCCAATGGTTTTCTGTCCTGGACCTCAGGAGAGGGTATTATCAAATAGAGATGGCTGAGGAGGATAAAGAGAAAACTGTGTTCATCTGCCCTTTGGGTTTTTCCAATTTGAACGTATGCCCCAAGGAATAACCGGAGCCCAGCCACATTCCAACGGCTGATGGAGAGGGCCGTTGGGGACATGCACCTCCTCGAAGCCATCGTCTATGTTGATGATATCATTGTCTTCTGGACGAACTTTAGAGCAACATGAAGAACGTCTTTTTAAAGTTCTAGATCAATTGGAAGAATGCGGTCTAAAAGTCTCTATCTCGGTCTAAATGTCAATTTTGCCAGCCTGAGGTTAAATATGTTGGTCATATGGTGTCGGCGGAGGGTATTGCGGCCGACCCTGCAAAAATCGAGGCAGTAGCAAAATGGAAGCCAGCCACATGATCTGAAATCACTGCAGTCCTTTCTGGGCTTTTGCAGTTATTACCGCAGGTTCATAAAGGGTTACTCCTCTGTAGTGCGTCCACTCACTGACTTAACAAAAGGGTATCCACCTGCCGGTAAGGGGAAAATAAAGCCTAAGACCGCTGCTGCTCACGGGTACTTCAAAGAGTCAGAACCCTTTGGAGATCGCTGGACTCCCGAATGTACTGAGGCGTTTACGGAAATTATTTACCGATTGACTCATGCCCCAGTTTTGGCCTTTGCAGATCCGTCCAGACCATACATATTGCATGTAGATGCAAGTATGAATGGTCTTGGAGCGGTTCTTAATCAAGAATACCCGGACAGGTTGCGCCTAGCCGCGAACGCCAGCCGTAAGTTGAGTGAAACGGAGCAGCGCTACACTATCCATCAGCTTAAATTCCTAGCCCTTAAATGGGCTGTGGTCGATAAGTTTCACGATTATTTGTATGGGGCACGGTTTACTGTTTCGCACTCGACAACAATCCTCTCACTTGCGTGCTGAGCAGTGCTAAACTGAACGCCTCTGGACACCGTTGGTTGGCCGCTCTCACCACCTACGAGTTTACTATTCAGTATAAGCCAGGTCGCATTAATACGGATGCTGATCTATTGTCCCGCAATCCGCACGATGACCCAGCCCCTGATAAGTGGACTGAGATCCCGTCTTCTGGTGTAAAAGCTGTATGCAAACTCGCTCAGGTTGATGTCCCTTCCAGTACTCCACACAGGTTAGCCGATCAGTTAGGGGTTCATCCTGATGGTCTCCCGGCGGCATTCATTTGTCCTGTACAGTTAGGTGGTAAGTCTTTGGAATTGTTATCCTTGGATGACTTAAGGGGGGCTCAGGATACCGACTCTGTTATTGGAGTTGTGAAGAGGGAACTAGAGACCGGAAATGTTGTGTCTACTGTGAAAGGAGATAATCCAGCTGTTACCCTACTTCAGCGACAGAGACAGAAAATTACGCCTTTTGGATAATGTTTTGTATCGTGTAACGCAAGACAGATAAGGGTGAAGAACATACACAGTTAGTCTTGCCGGAAGTGTATCGCCTGACAGTTCTAAGGTCTCTTCATGATGAGTCAGGGCATTTAGGTATTGATAAGACCAAAGAACTGATTACAGACAGGTTTTACTGGCCACAAATGGGTAGTGACATTGAGTCTTACGTGAAAAACTGTGGTAGGTGCATTGCTCGCAAGACTATCCCTCAGAGGGCTGCCCCGTTGAATCAGCTTACCAGTAGAGGCCCCCTTGACTTAGTCTGTATAGACTTTTTATCCCTAGAGCCTGACAGCAAAGGGTTCGCAAATGTCTTGGTAATCACTGATCATTATACCCGTTACGCTCAGGCGTATCCCACTAGGGATCAAAAAGCGACAAGCCGTGGCAAAAGTCCTGTTTGAGAAGTTTTTCGTCCACTATGGTCTACCTGCATGGGTACACTCTGACCAGGGGCGAGATTTTGAGTGCCAACTGATCCAGGAGTTTCTCAGAATGCTAGGTATCTGAAAGTACAGAACAACGCCCTACCATCCACAGGGTGACCCACAGCCAGAGCGTTTCAACAGGACGCTTTTGTCAATGTTAAGGCACTCTGGAGTCAGCAAAGAGACAACGGTGGAGTCAATACGTTGCCTCATTGGTACATGCGTACAATTGCACTTTCAATGAGGCAACGGGTTACTCACCCTATTTTTTGCTGTTTGGGAGAGAGGCTAGATTGCCTATTGATGTTTGTTTTGGACTTGTTCCCCATGGGAAGGAAAATACCACTCATACGCAGTATGTTCAAAAGTTGAAAGCTGATCTGCAGGAGTCCTACGAACTTGCCTCTGCTGCAGCATTGAGAAACCATCAGAAAAACAAAACTTACTATGATCGTAGGGTTCGGCACCAGGTCTTAGCTAAAGGAGACAGAGTGTTGGTTAGAAATGTGGGACTCAAAGGGAAACACAAACTTCAGGATAAGTGGTGTTCTGTTCCGCACCTTGTAGTGGAACAATTGCCCAATTTGCTTGTATATCGTGTGAAACCGGAAAATGGATTTGGGCGAGAAAGAACGTTGCACAGAGATCATTTGCTCCCCATCGGAGAGTTTGTTCGGTTTGGTAACTCTGTTGAGAAGGAAAAAGTCTCTGTAAACCGGTGACGAGGGCTGAACGAGCAAGGAGAGAATCCACAAAAGCATCAAGAACAGAGGCTGCTCAGTTACCTTCTGTTTCTGTGGATTTTTCAGTCAGTTCATCTAGTTCTGAGGATGAAATGTATTATGGCGAGTCAGAAATTTGCCAAGAGTTACTGGATTCCTTCAGAAAAGCGCCAGAACATGGGGATAGCGAGCCGGTAGTGTTGGCGGAAGATATTTTGTCTGTCAGTGAACAAAGTGATGTAGAAGAACCACCTGTTGTAACCTGATGAAATGGTGGAGGACAATGCTGAGTCTGCCCTAGCTGAAGCAGTGGAGTCGGAGTCTGAAGGGGGAGACAATCCCGTTTCATATGACTCTGGTAAAGCTGAAGAAAGTAGGCACACTCATAGACTCGACGCAGGGTAGAACCCGTCATTCGACTCAGTTATGATGAGCCAGGAGTACCTACAAACCGGCCTATTACCTTAGTACATCGTGGGCTTGTCATTCGGATAAGTAATGAAACCTAAGATGTTAATTCATTTTGTCAGATTGTAAACGTGTACCTGTCCCCTCTCAGTGTAAATGAGCAAAAGTTTTAAGCTTTGTCTTATGGGGGCATGAAGACCATTTGAAGGGGGAGAGTGTAACCCTGATGTATATAATATAATGTATGTAATTTGAAATAAGTTTGGTGCATATGTATGGTTTGTTTTATGCATATATTAAGAGTTTAGTTGTAGTGTAAATGTAAAAAACGTGTCAAACCTCATTTTGGGTTGTGAGTTGATGTGCATTGGTCAATTAAGAGATTGACAAGTTTGTGATCCAATCAGATTTGCGGAGGGAGGGAAACAGAAAAAAAAGTTTGTCAGAGGGAAAACAAAATTTGAGAAAGAGTTGGAGAGGGAGAGCATGGAAAGTTTGAAAGAAAAGACGCAGTTTCAGCGATGTCTGGAGTGTTTAAAACAAGAATCTGTCCTGTAATGAGAAGTACTGCTCGTATTTATTTGCTAAGGAAGTGACTTGCGATAACTTTGGACTGTTTCATGTAAGTTTGCTGTCGTTGCATGTTTGGCTCGGCCAGAGTTGAACGCTGTGCATATTAGCATACTTTCTGGACTGAAACTGTTGTTGTCATCTGCTTAAACCGAGTTAAAGAGTTTCAGGATAAAAACACAGACTCTCGTTTCCTGGGATGGAGATGTCGGTGAGCGTCGTTCAGTGACTGGGTGAGAATCCGACGTGCAGGACTGTTGTGCACGGAGACATTGCACCACGCGAGACTTCGAGGACCATTTCAGTGTGATGAATGTGAATGTGTTTCAGCGCACACTAGCAACCAGATTGAGGTAACCAACTCAAACGATCTTTTTGTTTGCTCTCTGGAGCGAAGGGGCCAGTTTCGTTTTCTCGGCCACTACGCACTCAAGCTCCGAATCAGGCCTGCATCAGGGTGGGATGTGTGTAAACATTCAAGTGCACTAACGATATTGTAACTTGATACTGTGTTTTTTCCCTTTTATTTGATCGTGTTTTTTGAGTATTTGGAAAGCTTAAAAGGGTTAGTAAAGCTTGAAAAGCTATACAGAGTTATAAGTTAATATTTCATTCTTATATGGTTAACTTAGTGAGTTAAATCCATTCAAAAAGTGACTTAAAATTGAAATTATACGGTGATACTGTACAACAGTGTTTAGTTGCTGTTAAGAGACAATCACAGAGGGTTGTTTTGACATTTTATTTGGTTTAGTTTTATTTACATTTGTCATTCCATTTTTGTTATTTCATTTAATCTCATTTAAATACAAAGTCTTAATCCCATTGACATTTAATACAAGTTTTATGTGCTAAACATCTATTTTTGAGTGTGTGTGTATTTTTGCAGTTTAAAAAGCAATATATAAACAACTCATGCGCTATAAGTAAACTGACTGCTTGTATAAAGTGATTCATGGGAAGTTAACCTATTAGAAGACAGGTAAAAGATCAATAGAACTAAAATAACTCAGGTCCCTATCAAAAAAACTCTGACCTAGTGTAAATGGTTAGTGGATAGGGGTTACACACAGTAGAAAATTACTGCCCAACAGAGAACAGTTTTGAGGATGCAAACTGATCTTTCCATAATGATTCACTCAACCCTCTCAGGTTTTTCTGAATGAGCTAATGAAATGGTGTTAAAGCCAGCCAAACCAGTATGCATGTGGGACATTTTATGGTTAACATGGGACAGTTGCTTACTTTTTTTCCTCTCTTTTTACTAACCCCCAGGTTGTGCTAGTCAATTCAAACGCTACTGTTGTTCACTTCTTGCACAAACGCCTAACTGTGAGACCTTGTAGGTTACATGTTCACTGCAGAACTGTGTGTGGCCTTTGGAAAGATGCTATGAACATGCACTTATCTGAGCTGATGAGAGCATTTTATACTAATATACTAATCATGTTTTAAGGTGTGATGCACATTTTCAGACGATATTCATGGGTAAAATAAAGTAGTTTCGAATCGGAATCCATGTGATTGGGAATTTTGTGACTGGTTCAGATTTTGCAACAGGTTCAAGTTGGTTGCCACATTGACCAAAGGAAAGCTGCTTTGTTTGATAGGGAATACTGTGTACGTGAAGTGTGCTTTGTGTATCACTACACCATTTAAAATTGACAATGAAATTTCACTAATGTGACCACCCCTTAAGAAATCTGATACCCGTGTAATACAGAGGTCAAAGCCTATAAAGGAGGCCCGTTGTGTTATGTATTATTGCCATGTGGAGTTTGAAAGGCTATTTTTGTGCAAATGTTCAATGAGAGAACTGTTGCAGTTTCCATATAGTATGTCTAGTGAAAAAGTATTTCTGTATTTATTTATTTTTTTTTGAACACCAAAGAAATTAAAGATGCACCAAACATTTGTACCCATTTTACATCCAGACTATGTACACAGAAATACATAAAATCAGAAATTCAAAGGCAGTTTTCTTTTCACAGCACTGTATTTGTTAAAAAGTTTATGAGGATTTAAGATTATTAAAGGGACAATAGATTGTCTATTGTCTCTCTCACTTTCTTCTCAAGCCTATCCATTTAAGCTTTCTTATAAAAAACAGCCAACAATTTATTGTGAATAGTCTGCCGTTTGCTTTTTTCCCCCAATATAATATCCTTCAAAGTTTCATAAAGGTGAACAATACACTCAAAATGGCATAATTTGGAGCACTTCTAAAATGTTCTATGTGGTCTAAAATGATCCTGTAGCTTTTTAAAGAGTGAATTTGAAACTATTTGCTAGAATTGTGAATTGTTGGATTGAAGGGACACTAAAGGGACCTAAAATCTATACTGTTTAGTGCAGATTGAGCTAGAACCTCTGACACGCTTGGCAAAAGTTCTGCTACTGGACCATTAACCCTCTGGGGACTAAGCCCTTTTTGGTCCGTTTTCTTTTCCATTTGGGCTTATAAACTATATGTAATGGAGATGGAACACTATGTGTTTGGTAAATATGGATTCAGAAGATCCTAAGCTAACATAATCATGCATGTAATGTGTTTATAAAGGAAGTATGAGTGAAAAATGTACAATATACTAGAGAATTTAAAAAACGGAAATTAGATTTTTGTCATTTATTTCTCAAAATCACACAACAATAGTGAACAGTTTTTGAACAAAAATATTTTGTTCATATTTGTCAAAGCCTTTGCTTGACAGACATGTGTAATTGTTAAATAGAATGTGTGAAGAACAATGAAAAATCTAACTTTATTTACAAAAAGTCCCAGCCGTTCTTCTTAAGGAATGCTTAGAATTGTCTAAGCAATGCTTTCTCCTCGTCACTCTCCAGTAATTGTTCCAGAGCCTGTTCCACCATAAATCGTTTACTGCTTGCCATCATAAAAGAGCTAAAATAATAAATAATGCTATACTGTAATTGTGAGTGTGTGTGTGTGTATATATATATATATATATATATATATATATATATATATATATATATTCTGTCTCTATCATATAAATCCCAGTGCCGCTCTCGCTCTGTAAAGCCTTGTTTATACTTGACGCGTCCGTTCACTTTCTGTCGTCTCCTCCACTCGACGCTGTATGCGTCATATCCCTTACTATATATAGTACCACCCTTGAAAAGCTAAAGAGTCCTCCGATTTGCTATAATAAGTCATGGTAACCTTCCCCTGATTGGGTAAGAAAAACATTTCTCCATCAGCATTTTTTCCATTGGTTGTTGCTCGTGAAACGATTTCATTAGCTTTTGATGGTGTGTATACAAGCCGGTTATCTCTGTTTTCAGCGGAATCTGAGGAAGATGGCAAAAAAGACTGCACCTGTCTATTATAAATAGTTTTTAAGCTAAGTAGGCCTATACATTTGTAAAAGTATGTCATTTTGGGTGGTACCGCCCAATCCGTCCTCAGAGGGTTAAAGTACAGATAATAGTTCAGATCGATATATTTCATCACGTGAAAATTCTCACCACTAACAACTTATTAGATCTCATTAAACGACATGTTAAACACAATGTACTATTGTGTGACACATCACGCCATGTCACACTCTGCGTTAGTGGTATTTGCGACAGTAACGTTAAATACAAATACTCCACAGCGACTCTAGGGGTCGCTGTTTGACAAAAGCGAAATTCCTGCATAGTGTGCCTTTAATTTCAAGACAGCTGTCAAGATGTCTCTCTGTCAGAGGGGGAATTAGAGCTAGATTACAATGTTTGTTTGTATTGTGTTTCTCTTTAGTTGAAACGGTTATTGCTTCTGTTGTTAATGTATTTCAACCAAAGAAATGCCTTAAGGGAGTTCTGATAACAGCCTGGACACAGCGCAGGGTAAATACCATACGGCTACAAACATTCCCTCTGCTTTTACTGCTGTTTTAAATGGCTTTGCTTTTACCCTAATTACATTCTTGCCTGATGTAATTAGCTTAAAGAACAAACGGATACCTGTGCCTAATTGCATTTATAATAGATTTTTACAGCAATTTAGGAAAATTGTAATTTAAATAAATTATGTTATTTTAAGCAACATTTTAGCATTTAAATGACCAAGCAGGCCATAAAATGAAAACACAATGTATGAAACAAGCCAGTTTTTTTTTTTTTTGTCCTGTTTTCACAGCAGTATTACAAAAGGACTTATTACTATCAATGCGACCCAGTGTGAATGACTAAACATAATGACAGATGATAGCAATAATGATAAAACCTCAGAGGACTTACTGGGGGAAGCTACTACATCACCTATATTGGTATTTTTATTATGTATTAAAAGTGATTCAAATATATGAATGATGTGATTTAACAATAACCTTTCTTGACCCAGCATTTACTTAATGTATTCCTCGCCTACCGACTTACATAAATCATGTTTATATGGCCAGCTTTTATCCGTTTATGGTTGCAGCGTTTGAAATTGATTCGTTTGCAAAGATTTATGGGGATACTTAACTTAATTTGTCACTCGGAATTAAAAAGAATAACTTATCTAAATACAAAATACATTAATTATTTTCCATGATTTATTTTCTAGCAGACTGTTTTGAGAAGCACCCACAAACACAAGCTGGCATGTTCATATTAATAGAAACTTTTGACGTAGAATGCTAGACTGAAGCGTCATGCTCGCGAACAAATCCCTGGCTTAGCCATGGGGTGCAGAAAGCCTTCTGTAATCTGCACACTACCAGAATCATCCAGTGAAGTCGGGCACCATTTGGGGCATCCCACTTATGAGCAGGCGTGCAAGTTCCTGAAAGATCGCGAGGCAGTCTTTAGCAACACTTTCCTACAAATGCATGCATGTGTGTCTGCAAGCAAACTACAAGCTCTCACACAACTGAATTTACTCTTAAAGCAGCGAACATGTGAAGCGTTGCCGGAATCTCTGCAAACTTCAGTGAGCAAATTCTGCACTAAGCCTTTTGGCAGGTGCTCCTCCTTTCTAATCTGCCTGCTCTCAGAATCTCCCATGATGCCATGGGTTGCTTGGTGCACCTCCTCACCTGCGATAAGGCGTGCCTGAGGGACATGCTGAGATAAATGCTTAATAATTAAAGAGATGGAGAGGCGTGTCAAGGGCTCTGTGCGGTTAATGCCTCACAGGCTGTGAGGATGAGAGTCTTATAGCCAGAGCCAGAACACGGCTCTCTCAAACAGATGGGACAGGCTCCTCTCATTCTCTTCATCCATCTCTCTGTCTTTGTAGCTCTCACTCTCACCATCTGACCATCATTAAAACAAATATGAATTATTTTATTTACAAATTAAAAGCGCTCAAAACACATTGAACATACACTACCGTTTAGGGTTTGGGGTTTGTCACACGATTCTTCAGAAATCATTATAATATGTGGATTAAAGCTCTAAACTTTAAACTGTATGATTATCATCAATATTGAAGAGCTGTGCTATACTTAAAGGGATACTTCACCTCTGGAAAGATGAATGTGTATTTAAAATGGGTCATTTCATTTATGTACGTATCTCTCACAGAGAAGCAGAATTTTTCTTCTCATCTCAGGGGGATATACGAATTCGTACGAGTGATTCAAAAGTGGCTAATTCATACTAAGGGCTTTTTTACACTGGGCTCGTTTGCTGCGGTGCGAGCCCGAGCGCGTTTGTTCCCGGCGCCCCCTGCAGCGTTGGTCTGGTTTCACACTCAACTTGATTCTATCGAACCCCGGTGCGTTTGCGTGCGTCTTACGTCATCGCAAACGTCCGTGGCGCATGATAGAAAGCAGAACGTGGGTAAATATTGTTTTTTTTTTTGTAATTTGCTGCTATTATGAGCAGTTGAGTGAACAATACAGGTTTACTGTATTTGTGTCACATAAGGTGGACTTCTGCTGCTTGCAAACGGACTCTTTTGAGGAGACAGTGGATTTCCAAATGTGTTGCTCTGATTCCACGCACAATGCACGAATACACTGCAGGCTCACTCTCGCTCACTATCATCCCTTACAAGTGTTTTATTTAACTCAATACATCACAATAAGCTAAAACGCATGCGCAGGATACTTTACTTCCTGAACAAGTGTGCGCCCGAATCCGTGTTGCTTTCACATTCACGTGAACCGTGGCACGGTTCGGAAGCAACAGAACTCAGACCACCTCCTCCAGGTAGTCTCGGGTTCGGTACCCCAGTGCGCACCCGGGTCCCATGACAGTGTTCACATTAGCAATTTTTCATGCGAACCATGCCCCGTTCTGAAATAAACTGCCAGTGTGAAAGCCCCCTAATTCATACGACCTGACGCGTACCTATTCGTATCGATTTGTCTAAACCCACGTGATGGTTAGGTTTAGGGGTGGGGTCGGGTAGGTCATTCGTACGAATTCATATGAATTGGCCAATTTGTAAAATATGTACGATTTAGCAAAATTGTACTAATTCGTACGAGTGAGGTTCGAACGAGTGAGGTCGAACGACGAGAGGTCGTACGAATTAGCCAATTCGTAAAATTCGATATCGAATTCTTGTGAGATCGGGTTGGAATATGTGGGTGGAAAGCATGGTAATTCACAAAAAAAACAACTACTGGTTCCCTAAGCTTAATGCTAAATCATGAAGTATCCCTTTAATATTTTGTGGAAGTTATGATACTTTTTTTAATATCTTTTGATGAACCAAAAATTCAATAACAGGTGAAACTTACATTTTGTAAAATTATTTCGATAACATGTTATTTTGATAGTCCCTTTTGAACATTTTGTTGACTTTTTTTGACATATATGTTGGCTTTAATTAATTTTAATTTGTCAACAGGTTCCACATAACTGGATTACGTTAAACAAACATAATTTGTTCATGTAACTTCAACATAATAGAATTATGTAATTTTAAATTACCCAATTTAAGTAGTCTCAACGTGAATTTTTAAAGGCTTCCTGACATGATTCAAGGGCATTTTATTATATTCATTCATCCATTTATATTTCAATTGATTCAGTGACATTTAATTAAATTGATAGACTTTAGCTAGCTATTTGCTAGCATAAGCATATTAGCATTTTGAATGCTAAGATTTACATGCTTCTTCATTCATAACAATTGAAAATAATGAAATCAGTCGACAGCCAAACAAAATGCTCCACTCTTCTCCATAATGGTAACCCACTGTAATTTAAATGGTTTAATTATTCCAATATAATTTAACATTAAACACTATTACACACTATCAAGTCTTCCCCTTTTCTAAATTTATCAAAAAAACATAAATAACACTTAATTTTAACATTTATTCTCTCTAATTCAACCATATGTAAAGCATGCTGGGAACTAAAAGCACTGCCCAGTTTCAGTTAAGGCAACACAAATCAATCATGTAATCCAACACAAACGGATTAAGTAAACTTAAGTTGTTAGTAGATTTAAGCAGATTGAACACAATAAAATTGAATTCGGGCAAAATGGCAGTCGGCTCACACTATACTGTTAGTCACTCCTAACTTTAGGACTCCTAATTTTTTTTTTCACTAAGAGTAATTCACGAAGCATTTTAGCCCTAAAAGTAGCACTTAAGTCTGGGACAGCTTAAAAGAAGTCGAAATGCAAGCGGGAATGCTGCATTGATCTGCAAACAAATCCTCCCCCATATCTCATGCTTAATTTTGCTTGAAATCCCAGTGCCGAATTTCACTTTTAATATGTTTTTTTTCTTCTTTTTTTCTAACACCAACTGGGCCAGCAGCAGTAACTGATCCTGCGTCCAGTTGGGCTTTCTTTTCCATTTTAGTTCCACCGTCATTCAACTATTACATTACTTCAATAGGAGCAACATGTCCTTGCTTTAAATAGTCTAGTTAGGCTAAAAGAATGTCAATTAACCAAGCAAGTGTTAATGCAAGTGTGTTTTTTCATTATTAGGCAAGTTAAGGTTTTCATTATGTATTAGGCACCATTCACATAAAAAAGCAAGGCGCGCCGCATTCTCCTGGCGGTTGCAGCTCCGGTTGGTTCTTGGCCCATACGGCCCCATGAAGTATATTGATAATTATCATAGTTATATTCAGATTTACACAGATGCATCAAAGAGTTTAGATAATAGGGTAGGAGTAGCTTTTTTTTTGTTCCAGAGTTTCATATTTTAGCAGCAAAGAGAATAAGCGATAAGGTGTCAGTATTG
This sequence comes from Hybognathus amarus, assembly GCA_030378365.1. Classification (NCBI taxonomy): domain Eukaryota; kingdom Metazoa; phylum Chordata; class Actinopteri; order Cypriniformes; family Leuciscidae; genus Hybognathus; species Hybognathus amarus. The sequence goes on along the minus strand of JAQIUQ010004955.1, from coordinate 16,866 downwards.
AGAAATGTTAGCAATTCTGTTTCACAGTACAGTGGATAGAGGAAGTAAGACCATTGACCATTATTATTTGTTCAGATTCTGCATCATCTTTAGTCAGTTTACAGAGCAATCATTCAGATAGTAGAACCGATATATTAATAGAAATTCATCAAGCACTATATAGAATTCAAATGATGGGTATTACAGTTATATTTGTGTGGGTACCAGCACGTATAGGTAAAAGAAACGAAAAGGCAGATAAAGCTACAAAGGCGGCCACAAGAAGAGAATACATTGATGTAGAAGTTAACATGAGTAAGATGGAAATGAAGAGGATTATTAAACAGAGTTTGAAGAAAAGGTGGCAAAAGCAATGGGAAGAAAAGAAAAAAATGACAGTGGTTTTACAAAATTCAGAGGAAAGTGGGTGAAATGAGATGTACAGGAAGGAAAAGGAGAGATGAGAATTAGACTCAGATTTGGACATACAGGATTAAACAGCACTTTATTTAAAATAAAAGGTAAACATAACACCGGCAGATGTGAATACTGTGAACAACAAGAGACAATAGAACACGTCATGATACACTGTAAAAAAAATATGAGGGTAAAAGGAGAAAATTATCCAAAATTTGAAAAAGGAAAGAGTAAGGTTTGACTTAGTAGAAATTTTTAGGAAAAATTCTGAAGAAAAGTGTTATGGAATTGTTTTGCATTATTTTAGAATGATTCATTTAATTGAGATGATTCATTTATTTTATTTTTTTTATATAGATATGTAAGTAAGTAATAGTCATTCAGTTCCACACTTCATACCAGTTGGTGGCAGTAATGCATTTCATTGTGTGCCAACCGCCAAAAAACTCTAATAGAAGAACCTATTAGTGAATCTCCATGATGAGTCTGCCTGAAAATGTGTTCCCAGATCACCCAAAATGTCCATGATTTGCCTTTTGCGTTCTACAGTCTGCATTCATCATGTTTAAATGGTAAGGTATAAGGTATGCTGTAAAACGTATTACCGTTCTCGTATCTCTCACGGAGGAGTGGGAATTTTCTTAGCAGTGTTTCAATGAACATCAACCGATCACTTGTTTAGCGTTCATGTAAACACTAAATTCAGATTCACCAATCAGAATGAATTCAGTTAGATTGAAACAAATGCTGTGCATGTAAACAATGAATGGTGACCGCAGAAAGCAAAAGCTGAATCGCGGACATTGATGGCCGAACATGTCCGAGAAAAAGAGGACGGTAACCCATAAAGTTACTATTCGGCTTTCTCCACAGAACAAGAGCCTGCTAGCTTAGCTTCTAAAAAAAAGATGGCTTGTAATCCCAATCCTCCATAATGCATCCATCTGCGTATTCAGTACTTTCGTCCACATTTTCAAAACGTTTCTGCCGGGTAAAATCAAACGCACTGGCACTGATCTGTGATTGGTCTGTTTCAAACCTTGTGGTTTGAAAGGGTGGGGACTAGTGCTTGTAGTCCTTACAGAACCCCCCCCCCTTACACTTCCTCCTACAATTACGTAAAATGGCGATTTTTGCATCATTGTAGGAGGAAGTGAAAAACGTAAATAGCAGATTTCTCTCGTCTCAGGGGAAAATGAGAGAGTGTTGCTCGACCATTCAATAGTATAACTGGGTTTCTAACAATGGAAAGCTTAATACAAACGGGTGGAGTGACCCTTTAAAGGGACCATCAAAATAAATTGAAACCATTATGTCTTTACTGTCACGTTTGATCAATTTAATTTGTCCATGCCAAGTAAAATAAATAAATAAATAAATAAATAAAAATTAAAAAAAACTTTACAAATATATTAAAAACAGAACAATGTCTTCAATTGCCTTTGCAGCACAGTTGTGTTCTCTTTAGGCTAAAGGTTAAACATCAAAAATATTGTGTTTCATCTAAAATAATCTAAATCACTGTTATCTTTTTATTGAGACCTGGTGGTGCCCTCTAAATGTCAGTAAGTGTCTGTTAATCATAAGCCCTGTGGTTTTCAGTAATGGAGTTTAAGCTGTCCGTCAGGAGCTAATGCATTCAGAAGCTCAGTGTGATGTCATCAACATGAAGGGCAGAAAATAATGAAGCAATAATGAAGCCTCTGTCTCTTAATCAGAGCAAGCAATCAGATTTATGTCAACACATGTCTACCTGTTTATTTATGTAATTATCTATTTTGCAGCTAAATTTACTTGCGCCAAGACTGCATTGGGTGAATGCAAATCAGAAGGTCATTGCTAATAATGGATTTTTATTAATGACGTTTAAGGAAATGAAGACAGAAGAGAGGGCCTAATATAGGCTAATGGATCAATCAATTGAAGCCAAGCGCACAGTATTCTCGACTGAAGGTTGATGCCCTGCATGTATTTAAAGACTCAGTTTCTTGTTTTCAGTCATGTTGTTGTGTATATTTCAGAAATAATCGCAAACTGTGTCAATTACAAGCTATTTATTCGTCCGCCACAGTGAAAATCGTTGAATACATTCGGAAACGTGCTTAAAACGTTTGTAAGGGAGAGATTATGTTTTACAAAATATCACCAAATCGCTATACGGAGGCTTGTTCTTGCCCTGATTTGCACAAAATGGTGAAAAGAAGGAAAGGTGAAAAAATATTTACATTTAATTTAATAGGTCTGTGAGATTTCAACAGGTTCGCCAGTTTTCTATCTCTTAGTAGAGAGAGTGTTTGTGCTTGAAAAGCATCTGCAATGAGTATTTTAGTTGTACACTTGAACACTGAGATTCACCAATGATTCTTTCAGAACTATAGATTACTGAAACACTGAGTAAATGTTGACTTTTGGACACCATTTGACCTACAAATAGTTACACTTTGGAGGTTACAAAAGTAGAAATTGGAAAAAAGAAGGAAAAAAAAGCACTAGAAAGGTTAGACCTTGCATCAATGTCAACACAGAAATCTGGTTGTACTCTGACAGAGAGAGAGTAGGTCTGTATATTTTTGGTATGAATATGAATGGAGTTAGTCGTCCATGCTTTGCTAATGAGACACGGGGAGCAGCCAGAAGACAGAACTAATTAATTATCTGCTGACATTTATGGATAATAACCTTATGGTGCATATCAGACTTTATGAATATACATGGGTATGTACATGACCAGAGCATTACCAGACTGCTTGATGAAATAGAAGAACACAAATATACACATCAGCTTAATACCCTGTTGGGTACTATGAACAATGTCAAGTGTCCATCACAAATTAGCTCTTCACACAAAGACCAGATTGCATTGCAAACCATCATTTTCCTAATCATTCAATGCTTTTGTTTTCCAGTAAAAATTTCTAAATGCCAGCTATTACAATGCATTCTTGAATGCCTGATTCTTATTGGTCAATAGAGCCATCCAGTGGTCAGATGTTTTGCAGCTTTAACACTTCCTTCATACTCACTCTGCAGATCAACACCTACTTCTACATAGTTGCCTCTTTAGCCCCGCCCACCGATTTGCTCATGTCATGTAAGTAGTAAATACGGTTTGCGACAGATGCAAACACTCCAACAAAATTATCAAAATCCCTCTGTGAGGTGCCAAGTTGGGGAAAAACATGTCTTTGTCTTTGCATTGCAGTCCTTGTGAACCTAACATTTAAGGACAAGTTTGGTATTTTACAATTAAAGCCCTGTTTTAAGATCGTTTCTGATTAAATTAATGGTTAAGATTTTTTTGATTGATTTTCAGTTTCTGTGGTTGCTGTCGTTTCTGATGAAATTAATGGTTAACCTCCTCCACTCTGATCGCCCGTGGACGGGCAACAGAGCTAAGTAATTATATTTAAACTTATTTTTTGTGTTTCTGGAGATGCTATCACCCCATATTTAGTATCATTTTAAATCTTAAAATCTCATCTTTACACAGAATATAATTATATTTATGTATATGGACAAAATAATGAATATATAAAGCTTTAAAAAACAATCGTCACAAAATCGCTCCTCCCCCAAAATGTCAATGCAGATATGTACATATTAATATACATGTCTTGTGCATCTCACAAAACAGAAAAATCCTATATCAAAAGAAAGCTCTCATTCTCAGAAATGCGACTGTGTAGTTTGTTATATTGTTTTAACATCACAGTTCAAATTATCTGAGCTAACATAGCTCACATTATCAACAGAATCGGGCAGTAAAATATGATTTCTGTGAAAAAACAAAGACAAACGTCTCATTTCTACGTCGATTACATGTGCACTAAGCTAAAATCGGCCACAAACTCTATATCATCTTTTACCTTAGGTTGTTTTATTTCAAATGAGCCCATTTGTACTTCTCTGTGAGCTCATCTTGGTAAATAATCCAATGTTATGTCGGGTGTCCAGAAAACAAAACAAAACAAAGCGTACTCGACGGGAGAACGCGCGATCTACATGCGATCATCATCAAACCATGCAAGCGTCCTTTATGCCTCGTTTCCACTGAGCGGTACGGTACGGTTCGGTTCGGTACGCATTTATTTGCTTTTCCCCTGTCAAAAGTTAGGAATGGTACCAAAAAGCCGTACCGTACCACTATTTTGGGTACCCTTTCGTTAGGATACCTAGTACAGTGAAAGGGTACTAAAAGGTGGATCTAGACTCACTGCAGAACGGTGATTGGTGGACAGAGTATCGTCACTCGCGTGTGCTAAGGGGATTAGAAGCATACAGTTGAAATATAATTCTACTGTTATTGTGTCACAAAATGTAGCTTTAAGAGTTTTTCAGGCGAGAAAGTAGTTTTTTAAAGCTCAAATCTGTGTTTTTATTATTTATCTGTTATTTATAGATTTATCTACATCTCTCGGACGTCTCTGTAGTGGTTAAACATGAGATATAGTTCGTCTTGTATAAACCTAACAGGTGATCTTTGGTCTCGTGAATCTATAATTCATTCCCTGGCCAATAGCTTTGGGAGAAGGCTACGTGAAGTTTCATATCTTTGAGCGCTGAATTTGTATATTTGACTGACTGAATTGTTTCTTTATGTTATTTAAGCTTTACTGTATATTTGTTTGTACCTTTTACTTATACTTTTATGATGGCTATTATTGATAAAACTGAAATTCAACAAAAAGAGAATTTTGTCATTTTTTATTTTATTACAAGATAATCTGTTGTTCATTGCAACATTTGTACCAATACGATATGCAATACATTACATATTGCCTGGAATATGTTTAATATTTTTTACATTTAAATGAAAAGGTAGGGTTGTGTTTTATATTTAGTTTTGTTATAAATATAACGTTACATACATGCAGTGAATATAATCAATAGGCTATGCGTATAGCCTTTGAACCACATTTGTGTGCTTTATAATGTTTAAAATGTATTGAAATGAAATCGAAAAGAAGCAGAGCGGTGTTTTATAACATATTTCGTTTTATTATTGCCTAAAATGTACATACAGAGATAACCGGAGTCGCAGAGCCAGAGTGAGCTGAGTGCCGCGTTCAAGAACGCGCTGTTCCATTAGCAGGGATCATTCTCCTGAGTCGGACTTTGCGATGGCTACTTTGTATTGAGAAACGCCTAATGCCAGTGCTTGTTTCTAGTGACAAACATGCTGAGAAGCAAGAACAAGATCTGCTGTGCTGTCTGTCATCCATTGTTGTTTACTATGTCGCTTTATTCACGTGAAAATGACGCCGATCGCTCCTTTCCAGCAAACATCATGCCTATCAAGTAAGGGTACTGTTGGCGATGGAAACGCAAGCCTGATCATGGTGGAACCGACCCATACTGTACTGTACCGTACCGTACCCCTCAGTGGAAACGAGGCATATGTCTCATGGCCCTCTATCAGAATCCAGAGTTTTGAGAAGATTGGAGAAACGTAATTTCTCAACCTCAAAAAAAAAAAAAAAAAGGGTACCACTGTCGTTTTTTGGGGGGGGTTGAAATTTTGAGTTTCTCTGATCTTCTTGAAACTCTGGATTCTGATAGGGGGCCATTAGACTTAGACCTGAGTGCCAAAATGGAGTCTCTAGGCCCTTCCAGAGCTGATATATTGAGATATTTATGAGATATTTATGACATACTGAGTTATTGAGCCATTATATATATATCAATATCTCAGCTCTGGAAGGGTCTAGAGGATATTTATGAAAAAAGTTTATCCAATCTTCTTGAAACTCTGGATTCTGATTGAGGGCCATGGGACTAAGACCTGAGTGTAAAAATGGAGGCTGAGGTGAATGAGGAAATGGAGAATGAGATCCAGAGCTGAGGTATTGAGATATTTATGACATACTGAGATATTGAGCCATCGAGTCCCATGGCCCTCTATCAGAATCCAGAGTTTCAAGAAGATTGGAGAAACTTTATTTCACACACAAAAAAAAAAAAACACATAAGGGGTACCACTATACCACTGTAGGGCCATGGGACTTAGACCTGAGTGCAAAAATGGAGGCTCTAGACCCTTCCAGAGCTGAGATATTGAGATATTTATGAGATATTTATGACATACTGAGATATTGGGCCATTATAAATATCTCAATATCTCAGCTCTGGAAGGGTCTAGAGCCTCCATTTTTGCACTCAGGTCTAAGTCCCATGGCCCTCTATCAGAATCCAGAGTTATTGGAGAAACTTTTTTTTGCACAAAAAAAAAAAACATAAGGGGTACCACTGTCGGTTTTTTTTTTTGTGCAAAAAAAAAAGTTTCTCCAATAACTCTGGATTCTGATAGAGGGCCATGGGACTTAGACCTGAGTGCAAAAATGGAGGCTCTAGACCCTTCCAGAGCTGAGATATTGAGATATTTATGAGATATTTATGACATACTGAGATATTGAGCCATTATAAATATCTCAATATCTCAGCTCTGGAAGGGTCTAGAGCCTTCATTTTTGCACTCAGGTCTAAGTCCCATGGCCCTCTATCAGAATCCAGAGTTATTGGAGAAACTTTTTTTTTTGCACAAAAAAAAAAACCATAAGGGGTACCACTGTCGTTTTTTTTGTGCAAAAAAAAAGTTTCTCCAATAACTCTGGATTCTGATAGAGGGCCATGGGACTTAGACCTGAGTGCAAAAATGGAGGCTCTAGACCCTTCCAGAGCTGAGATATTGAGATATTTATGAGATATTTATGACATACTGAGATATTGAGCCATTATAAATATCTCAATATCTCAGCTCTGGAAGGGTCTAGAGCCTCCATTTTTGCACTCAGGTCTAAGTCCCATGGCCCTCTATCAGAATCCAGAGTTATTGGAGAAACTTTTTTTTGCACAAAAAAAAAAAAACATGGGTACCACTGTATGTTTTTTTTTTTTTGTGCAAAAAAAAAGTTTCTCCAATAACTCTGGATTCTGATAGAGGGCCATGGGACTTAGACCTGAGTGCAAAAATGGAGGCTCTAGACCCTTCCAGAGCTGAGATATTGAGATATTTATGAGATATCTATGACATATCTCAGATATCTGAGCCATTCATAAATATCTCAATATCTCAGCTCTGGAAGGGTCTAGAGCCTCCATTTTGCACTCAGGTCTAAGTCCCATGGCCCTCTATCAGAATCCAGAGTTATTGGAGAAACTTTTTTTTGCACAAAAACAAAAACAAAAACATAAGGGGTACCACTGTCGTTTTTTTTTTGTGCAAAAAAAAAGTTTCTCCAATAACTCTGGATTCTGATAGAGGGCCATGGGACTTAGACCTGAGTGCAAAAATGGAGGCTCTAGACCCTTCCAGAGCTGAGATATTTAGAGATATTTATGAGATATTTATGACATACTGAGATATTGAGCCATTATAAATATCTCAATATTCTCAGCTCTGGAAGGGTCTAGAGCCTCCATTTTTGCACTCAGGTCTAAGTCCCATGGCCCTCTATCAGAATCCAGAGTTATTGGAGAAACTTTTTTTTTGCACAAAAAAAAAAAAAAAAAACATAAGGGGTACCACTGTCGTTTTTTTTTTTTTTTGTGCAAAAAAAAAGTTTCTCCAATAACTCTGGATTCTGATAGAGGGCCATGGGACTTAGACCTGAGTGCAAAAATGGAGGCTCTAGACCCTTCCAGAGCTGAGATATTGAGATATTTATGAGATATTTATGACATACTGAGATATTGAGCCATTATAAATATCTCAATATCTCAGCTCTGGAAGGGTCTAGAGCCTCCATTTTTGCACTCAGGTCTAAGTCCCATGGCCCTCTATCAGAATCCAGAGTTATTGGAGAAACTTTTTTTTGCACAAAAAAAACATAAGGGGTACCACTGTCGTTTTTTTTTTTGTGCAAAAAAAAAGTTTCTCCAATAACTCTGGATTCTGATAGAGGGCCATGGGACTTAGACCTGAGTGCAAAAATGGAGGCTCTAGACCCTTCCAGAGCTGAGATATTGAGATATTTATGAGATATTTCATGACATACTGAGATATTGAGCCATTATAAATATCTCAATATCCTCAGCTCTGGAAGGGTCTAGAGCCTCCATTTTTGCACTCAGGTCTAAGTCCCATGGCCCTCTATCAGAATCCAGAGTTATTGGAGAAACTTTTTTGCACAAAAAAACAAACATAAGGGGTACCACTGTCGTTTTTTTTTTTTGTGCAAAAAAAAAGTTTCTCCAATAACTCTGGATTCTGATAGAGGGCCATGGGACTTAGACCTGAGTGCAAAAATGGAGGCTCTAGACCCTTCCAGAGCTGAGATATTGAGATATTTATAGATGGCTCATGATATACTCAGTATGTTCATAAATATCTCATAAATATCTCAATATCTCAGCTCTGGAAGGGTCTAGAGCCTCCATTTTTGCACTCAGGTCTAAGTCCATGGCCTCTATCAGAATCCAGAGTTATTGGAGAAACTTTTTTTTGCACAAAAAAAAACATAAGGGGTACCACTGTCGTTTTTTTTTTGTGCAAAAAAAAAAGTTTCTCCAATAACTCTGGATTCTGATAGAGGGCCATGGGACTTAGACCTGAGTGCAAAAATGGAGGCTCTAGACCCTTCCAGAGCTGAGATATTTTGAGATATTTATGAGATATTTATGACATACTGAGATATTGAGCCATTATAAATATCTCAATATCTCAGCTCTGGAAGGGTCTAGAGCCTTCATTTTTGCACTCAGGTCTAAGTCCCATGGCCCTCTATCAGAATCCAGAGTTATTGGAGAAACTTTTTTTTTTGCACAAAAAAAAAAAAAAACATAAGGGGTACCACTGTCGTTTTTTTTTTTTTGTGCAAAAAAAAAAGTTTCTCCAATAACTCTGGATTCTGATAGAGGGCCATGGGACTTAGACCTGAGTGCAAAAATGGAGGCTCTAGACCCTTCCAGAGCTGAGATATTGAGATATTTATGAGATATTTATGACATACTGAGATATTGAGCCATTATAAATATCTCAATATCTCAGCTCTGGAAGGGTCTAGAGCCTCCATTTTTGCACTCAGGTCTAAGTCCCATGGCCCTCTATCAGAATCCAGAGTTATTGGAGAAACTTTTTTTTGCACAAAAAAAACAAACATAAGGGGTACCACTGTCGTTTTTTTTTTTGTGCAAAAAAAAAGTTTCTCCAATAACTCTGGATTCTGATAGAGGGCCATGGGACTTAGACCTGAGTGCAAAAATGGAGGCTCTAGACCCTTCCAGAGCTGAGATATTGAGATATTTATGAGATATGCTATGACATATCTCAGATATTGCATAGCCATTATAAATATCTCAATATCTCAGCTCTGGAAGGGTCTAGAGCCTCCATTTTTGCACTCAGGTCTAAGTCCCATGGCCCTCTATCAGAATCCAGAGTTATTGGAGAAACTTTTTTTTGCACAAAAAAAAAAACATAAGGGGTACCACTGTTGTTTTTTTTTGTGCAAAAAAAAAAGTTTCTCCAATAACTCTGGATTCTGATAGAGGGCCATGGGACTTAGACCTGAGTGCAAAATGGAGGCTCTAGACCCTTCCAGAGCTGAGATATTTATGAGATATTTATGAGATATTTATGACATACTGAGATATTGAGCCATTATAAATATCTCAATATCTCAGCTCTGGAAGGGTCTAGAGCCTCCATTTTTGCACTCAGGTCTAAGTCCCATGGCCCTCTATCAGAATCCAGAGTTATTGGAGAAACTTTTTTTTTGCACAAACAAAAAAAAAAAAACATAAGGGGTACCACTGTCGTTTTTTTTTTGTGCAAAAAAAAAAGTTTCTCCAATAACTCTGGATTCTGATAGAGGGCCATGGGACTTAGACCTGAGTGCAAAAATGGAGGCTCTAGACCCTTCCAGAGCTGAGATATTGAGATATTTATGAGATATTTATGACATACTGAGATATTGAGCCATTATAAATATCTCAATATCTCAGCTCTGGAAGGGTCTAGAGCCTCCATTTTTGCACTCAGGTCTAAGTCCCATGGCCTCTATCAGAATCCAGAGTTATTGGAGAAACTTTTTTTTTGCACAAAAAAAACAAAAAACATAAGGGGTACCACTGTCGTTTTTTTTTTTGTGCAAAAAAAAAGTTTCTCCAATAACTCTGGATTCTGATAGAGGGCCATGGGACTTAGACCTGAGTGCAAAAATGGAGGCTCTAGACCCTTCCAGAGCTGAGATATTGAGATATTTATGAGATATTGTATGACATACTGAGATATTGAGCCATTATAAATATCTCAATATCTCAGCTCTGGAAGGGTCTAGAGCCTCCATTTTTGCACTCAGGTCTAAGTCCCATGGCCCTCTATCAGAATCCAGAGTTATTGGAAAAACTTTTTTTTGCACAAAAAAAAAAACATAACGACAGTGGTACCCCTTATGTTTTTTTTTGGGGCAAAAAAAAAAGTTTCTCCAATAACTCTGGATTCTGATAGAGGGCCATGGGACTTAGACCTGAGTGCAAAAATGGAGGCTCTAGACCCTTCCAGAGCTGAGATATTGAGATATTGATGAGATATTTATGACATACTGAGATATTGAGCCATTATAAATATCTCAATATCTCAGCTCTGGAAGGGTCTAGAGCCTCCATTTTTGCACTCAGGTCTAAGTCTCATGGCCCTCTATCAGAATCCAGAGTTATTGGAGAAACTTTTTTTTTCACATAAAAAAACATAAGGGGTACCACTGTCGTTTTTTTTTTTTTTTGTGCAAAAAAAAGTTTCTCCAGATAACTCTGGATTCTGATAGAGGGCCATGGGACTTAGACCTGAGTGCAAAAATGGAGGCTCTAGACCCTTCCAGAGCTGAGATATTGAGATATTTATAATGGCTCAGATATCTGAGTATGTCATGAAATATCTCATAAATATCTCCATATCTCAGCTCTGGAAGGGTCTAGAGCCTCCATTTTTGCACTCAGGTTTAAGTCCCATGGCCCTCTATCAGAATCCAGAGTTATTGGAGAAACTTTTTTGCACAAAAAAAACGAACAGTGGTACCCCTTACATTTTTTTTTATTTTTTTTGAAAAAAAAAAGTTTCTCCAATAACTCTGGATTCTGAATAGAGGGCCATGGGACTTAGACCTGAGTGCAAAAATGGAGGCTCTAGACCCTTCCAGAGCTGAGATATTGAAGTATATTTATAATGGCTCAATATCTCAGTATGTCATAAATATCTCATAAATATCTCAATATCTCAGCTCTGGAAGGGTCTAGAGCCTTCCATTTTTTGCACTTAGGTCTAAGTCCCAGTGGCCCTCCATCAGAATCCAGAGTAATTGGAGAAACTTTTTTTGCACAAAAAAAAAACATAAGGGGTACCACTGTCGTTTTTTTTTTTTGTGCAAAAAAAAAGTTTTTCCGAAACTCTGGATTCTGATAGAGGGCCATGGGACTAGATCTGAGTGCAAAAATGGAGGCTCAGATCCTTCCAGAGCTGAGATATTGAGATTTCACGTAGCATTTATGCCATTGTAAATATCTCAATATCTCAGCTCTGTATGCCATTATAAATATCTCAATATCTCAGCTCTGGAAGGGTCTAGAGCCTCCATTTTGCACTCAGATCTAAGTCACATGGCCCTCTATCAGAATCCAGAGTTTCAAGAAAATCAAAATTTTGACCCCGAAAAAAAAAAACGTAAGGGGTACCACTGTCGTTTTTTTTTCGGGTCAAAATTTTGATTTTCTTAAACTCTGGATTCTGATAGAGGGCCATGTGACTAGATCTGAGTGCAAAAATGGAGGCTCGACAGCCTTTCAGAGCTAGATATTTAGATTTCATGTAGCATTCATGCCATTGTACATATCTCAATATCTCAGCTGCTGTATGCCATTGTAAATATCTACAATATCTCAGCTCTTGCGAAGGGTCTAGAGCCTCCATTTCTGACTCAGATCTAAGTCACATGGCCCTCTATCAGAATCAGAGTTTCAAGAAAATTAAAATTTTGACCTCGAAAAAAAAACGTAAGGGGTACCACTGTACGTTTTTTTTTTGGGTCAAAATTTTGATTTTCTTGAAACTCTGGATTCTGATAGAGGGCCATGGGACTTAGATCTGAGTGCAAAAATGGAGGCTCTAGACCCTTCCAGAGCTGAGATATTTAGATATTTATAATGCATACAGAGCTGAGATATTGAGATATTTACAATGGCATAAATGCTACGCTAAAATCTCAATACTCAGCTCTGGAAGGGTCTACAGCCTCCATTTTGCACTCAGATCTAAGTCCCATGGCCCTCTATCAGAATCCAGAGTTTCAAGAAAATCAAAATTTTGACCCTGAAAAAAAACGACAGTGGACCCCTTACGTTTTTTTTCGGGTCAAAATTTTGATTTTCTTGAAACTCTGGATTCTGATAGAGGGCCATGGGACTTAGATCTGAGTGCAAAAATGGAGGCTCAGACCTTCCAGAGCTGAGATATTGAGATTTCACGTAGCATTTATGCCATTGTAAATATCTCAATATCTCAGCTCTGTATGCCATTATAAATATCTAAATATCTCAGCTCTGGAAGGGTCTAGAGCCTCCATTTTTGCACTCAGATCTAAGTCACATGGCCCTCTATCAGAATCCAGAGTTTCAAGAAAATCAAAATTTTGACCTCGAAAAAAAACGTAAGGGGTACCACTGTACGTTTTTTTTTCGGGTCAAAATTTTGATTTTCTTGAAACTCTGGATTCTGATAGAGGGCCATGTGACTAGATCTGAGTGCAAAAATGGAGGCTCAGACACCTTCCAGAGCTGAGATATTGAGATTTCACGTAACATTTATGCCATTGTAAATATCTCAATATCTCAGCTCTGTATGCCATTATAAATATCTAAATATCTCAGCTCTGGAAGGGTCTAGAGCCTCCATTTTTGCACTCAGATCTAAGTCCCATGGCCCTCTATCAGAATCCAGAGTTTCAAGAAAATCAAAATTTTGACCCGAAAAAAAATGTAAGGGGTACCACTGTCGTTTTTTTTCGGGTCAAAATTTTGATTTTCTTGAAACTCTGGATTCTGATAGAGGGCCATGGGACTTAGATCTGAGTGCAAAAATGGAGGCTCTAGACCTTCCAGAGCTGAGATATTGAGATTTCATGTAGCATTTATGCCATTGTAAATATTCTCAATATCTCAGCTCTGTATGCCATTATAAATATCTCAATATCTCAGCTCTGGGAAGGGTCTAGAGCCTCCATTTTTGCACTCAGATCTAAGTCCCATGGCCCTCTATCAGAATCCAGAGTTTCAAGAAAATCAAAATTCTGACCCGAAAAAAAAACGTACAGTGGTACCACTGTACGTTTTTTTTTTTGGGTCAAAATTTTGATTTTCTTGAAACTCTGGATTCTGATAGAGGGCCATGGGACTTAGATCTGAGTGCAAAAATGGAGGCTCTAGACCCTTCCAGAGCTGAGATATTTAGATATTTATAATGGCATACAGAGCTGAGATATTGAGATATTTACAATGGCATAAATGCTACGTGAAATCTCAATATCTCAGCTCTGGAAAGGGTCTAGAGCCTCCATTTTTGCACTCAGATCTAAGTCCCATGGCCCTCTATCAGAATCCAGAGTTTCAAGAAAATCAAAATTTTGACCCGAAAAAAAACGACAGTGGTACCCCTTACGTTTTTTTTTCGGGTCAAAATTTTGATTTTCTTGAAACTCTGGATTCTGATAGAGGGCCATGGGACTTAGATCTGAGTGCAAAAATGGAGGCTCTAGACCCTTCCAGAGCTGAGATATTTAGATATTTATAATGGCATATAGAGCTGAGATATTGAGATATTTACAATGGCATAAATGCTACGTGAAATCTCAATATCTCAGCTCTGGAAGGGTCTAGAGCCTCCATTTTTGCACTCAGATCTAAGTCCCATGGCCCTCTATCAGAATCCAGAGTTTCAAGAAAATCAAAATTTTGACCCGAAAAAAAAACGACAGTGGTACCCCTTACGTTTTTTTTTTCGGGTCAAAATTTTGATTTTCTTGAAACTCTGGATTCTGATAGAGGGCCATGTGACTTAGATCTGAGTGCAAAAATGGAGGCTCTAGACCTTCAGAGCTGAGATATTGAGATTTCACGTAGCATTTATGCCATTGTAAAATATCTCAATATCTCAGCTCTGTATGCCATTATAAATATCTAAATATCTCAGCTCTGGAAGGGTCTAGAGCCTCCATTTTTGCACTCAGATCTAAGTCCCATGGCCCTCTATCAGAATCCAGAGTTTCAAGAAAATCAAAATTTTGACCCGAAAAAAAACGAAGGGGTACCACTGTCGTTTTTTTTTTCGGGTCAAAATTTTGATTTTCTTGAAACTCTGGATTCTGATAGAGGGCCATGGGACTTAGATCTGAGTGCAAAAATGGAGGCTCTAGACCTTCCAGAGCTGAGATATTGAGATTTCACGTAGCATTTATGCCATTGTAAATATCTCAATATCTCAGCTCTGTATGCCATTATAAATATCTAAATATCTCAGCTCTGGAAGGGTCTAGAGCCTCCATTTTTGCACTCAGATCTAAGTCCCATGGCCTCTATCAGAATCCAGAGTTTCAAGAAAATCAAAATTTTGACCCCAAAAAAAACGTAAGGGGTACCACTGTCGTTTTTTTTTTGGGTCAAAATTTTGATTTTCTTGAAACTCTGGATTCTGATAGAGGGCCATGTGACTTAGATCTGAGTGCAAAAATGGAGGCTCAATACCTTCCAGAGCTGAGATATTGAGATTTCACTTAGCATTTATGCCATTGTAAATATCTCAATATCTCAGCTCTGTATGCCATTATAAATATCTAAATATCTCAGCTCTGGAAGGGTCTAGAGCCTCCATTTTTGCACTCAGATCTAAGTCCCATGGCCCTCTATCAGAATCTAGAAGTTTCAAGAAAATCAAAATTTCTGACCCCGAAAAAAAACGTAAGGGGTACCACTGTCGTTTTTTTCTTTGGGTCAAAATTTTGATTTTCTTGAAACTCTGGATTCTGATAGAGGGCCATGGGACTTAGATCTGAGTGCAAAAATGGAGGCTCAACACCTTCCAGAGCTGAGATATTGAGATTTCACGTAGCATTTATGCCATTGTAAATATCTCAATATCTCAGCTCTGTATGCCATTATAAAATATCTAATATATCTCAGCTCTGGAAGGGTCTAGAGCCTCCATTTTTGACTCAGATCTAAGTCTCATGGCCCTCTATCAGAATCCAGAGTTTCAAGAAAATCAAAATTTTGACCCGAAAAAAAAAAACGTAAGGGGTACCACTGTCGTTTTTTTTTCGGGTCAAAATTTTGATTTTCTTGAAACTCTGGATTCTGATAGAGGGCCATGTGACTTAGATCTGAGTGCAAAAATGGAGGCTCTACACCTTCAGAGCTGAGATATTGAGATATTCACGTAGCATTTATGCCATTGTAAATATCTCAATATTCTCAGCTCTGTATGCCATTATAAATATCTAAATATCTCAGCTCTGGAAGGGTCTAGAGCCTCCATCTTTGCACTCAGATCTAAGTCACATGGCCCTCTATCAGAATCCAGAGTTTCAAGAAAATCAAAATTTTGACCCGAAAAAAAACGTAAGGGGTACCACTGTCCGTTTTTTTTTCGGGTCAAAATTTTGATTTTCTTGAAACTCTGGATTCTGATAGAGGGCCATGGGACTTAGATCTGAGTGCAAAAATGGAGGCTCTACACCTTCCAGAGCTGAGATATTGAGATTTCATGTAGCATTTATGCCATTGTAAATATCTCAATATCTCAGCTCTGTATGCCATTATAAATATCTAAATATCTCAGCTCTGGAAGGGTCTAGAGCCTCCATTTTTGCACTCAGATCTAAGTCCCATGGCCCTCTATCAGAATCCAGAGTTTCAAGAAAATCAAAATTTTGACCCGAAAAAAAAACGTAAGGGGTACCACTGTCGTTTTTTTTTCGGGTCAAAATTTTGATTTTCTTGAAACTCTGGATTCTGATAGAGGGCCATGGGACTTAGATCTGAGTGCAAAAATGGAGGCTCTAGACCCTTCCAGAGCTGAGATATTTAGATATTTATAATGGCATATAGAGCTGAGATATTGAGATATTTACAATGGCATAAATGCTACGTGAAATCTCAATATCTCAGCTCTGGAAGGGTCTAGAGCCTCCATTTTTGCACTCAGATTAAGTCACATGGCCCTCTATCAGAATCCAGAGTTTCAAGAAAATCAAAATTTTGACCCGAAAAAAAAAACGTAAGGGGTACCACTGTCGTTTTTTTTTCGGGTCAAAATTTTGATTTTCTTGAAACTCTGGATTCTGATAGAGGGCCATGGGACTTAGATCTGAGTGCAAAAATGGAGGCTCTACACCTTCAGAGCTGAGATATTGAGATTTCACGTAGCATTTATGCCATTGTAAATATCTCAATATCTCAGCTCTGTATGCCATTATAAATATCTCAATA